>VZTA01018363.1:2418-29622 GCA_013398855.1 Mohoua ochrocephala
CTGAATGGCATGAAGGATAGAAGGTGAGGCAACAGGGGAAGGAGAAAAAAAAATAGAAGGAAGAGAAAATGTGAGAAAGAAAATGACTAATACCTTCCTCTACTGATGCTAGTAAGCTTTTAAATATGGTCATGGCTGAAAAGAAGCTAATGTCAATTTAATTAAACTGCTGCACTCCTGCTCTCTTCTTCATATGTGGTCATATTTTGCCATCCCATCCCTTACTCATACTTACTTTGTGCTAGCATTCGTTGTTCTGTGTAATCCCATGAAAAAAACCAAAAACCCCACATTTACTAGATTATGAAGCTATGAAATTGCACTATAAATAAGCTACCGTTACACGTATGTATGAAATCTGAACCGCTACATCATAACTGCAAGTTTAAATTGATCTCCCTTTTCTAAAAGATGCTGCTTTATAATTCTTCAAATAATTCTTCACCTAGTTTGTTTAGCTCTTCTAAACCAGGTAAGACCTGGAAAAATTCATCATTGTTTTAGAAAACATAAGAAATGCAACAAGCCCTTTCTCATCTGACTGTGCTTAGTGGTAGAAGTGTTTTTCTGTGATTAACAACTAAGATCTGTAAATCCGTGTGTATCTTATTCAAAATCTAAGTTGAGAGATGAATAATCTGACTACAATTTATTTGACTAGTACATAGAAACAAATCCATATAGAGATACATAGTTTAGGAAACTTCATGTGCATTTCTCATAGACCTTACTACTCTTCCATCTTTTTTTAATTGAGTGGACTTAAAAGCATAAGGCAACAGATTCATACATTTATACCAAGACAAACATAAAAAGAAGGACAAGTCAAAGAAGTATAGGTGATAAAGACATTTATGTGACATTATACAGGATAACAGGAAAGATAATACAGCTGATTCTTGGACAGAGAAAGTTTACGAAAAAAATTAAAGAGATTCCTAGTAACAGGTATTAAAAAAAAAAGGCTGAAATCAGATTTAGAAAACAAAACAAAACAAAATGAAACAAAACGAACACGCAAACAAACAAGAAACCCTCAATGAAACCAAACCAGAAACATGGCAGCAAGTTTCCACTCAAATTACAAGTATAAAGCAAAGAACTCAGAGAACAGTGGCTGAGATAAATTATCAAAATACTTTTGATAAGAAATAACTACAGATTTTTGGTACCAATTCTGGACTGTATGAGTCCAGAAGAAAATAATGAATGGTGGGGTACCCAACTTTAGGGAAATGCTAAGCAGTGAATGCATCACTGCAGGACATTTATGGACAATACTTTTCAGCCACACTCATTACCAACTGTCATAACTGCAGAGCTAGGGGTAGAAAAGGAAAACATATTCTGTGCAAATAGAGGAGTGAATACTACAGTTTAATAGACTTCTAAAGAGTTTAACTTTTAATAATCTACGCTATAATTAATATTACAAGTAAATAAAAAAAAAGAAAAAAAAAATCTTTTCACAGTTGTATCCTGAATATAAAAGGACTATATCACTATTTAAAAACAACTTAGTAGTTCTTTCTCAAATTACCTTAATGAAATAATAATTGAACAATTAAAACAAGAAAAGCAACAGGGTATCTTGCTGCAGTGTAAACAGGTGGAAATGGCATAATTAATTTTCACATGTAAATAATGATCCACATATATCATTTGAAGTTTCACTATAAATTATCTTTGACAGAAGTGAATCATTAATATACTGCTATCCAATAGTTTTCAAACTCTAACTACTGGCTGAAATGATTAGTACATATTAATATACAATCAACCAAATTTATTTTTCTATAAATCCTTTCCTACAGACACATATACCATACAGACAAATACCTAACATCTGCAAAATCAGGACAGATATTTGTAAACACTGATGCACTACAAATTTTCCTCAAATACAAATATATTTTTTGGGTGAGTCTGCTTACTCAAAGTGTCCGCATGAAATGGAAGAGATACTCCACGACTCCAATGCACTTACTAAATTTACCAGCATAAACTACAATAGAGTCCTTTTTTATTCAGTGAGTCAAAATATCCACTTGCCAGTGTCTGTGATCACTGTAGTAGCACAGAGTAAAAGCAAGAGTGCTAAAAAAAGAGCTCTGCTAGATGCAGCCTTCAGGCCTTGGTACTGGGAAACATGTTCCACACATTGTCAGTTACCACTGCTCTACTTTTTCTTACAGATCATTAGTTCTCCTTCCTTTGCACCCCAAACTGAAACAAAAAGGTGTCAGTGTTGCACGTTTAGCACTGTCCTTCAAAAGACTTTATAGAATAAAAACCCTACCCATTTCTTGGGTTTTCATGCTAGAAAACTCAGTGTGGGTAAGTCCTTTTAAGCAATCACCCCTTATAAGCTACTTTCAGTTTTATCCATGGTTTCCATTACACCAGATACAGTCACAGGCTAAATGGAGTCCAGGGATGTGGAAATGATGCTTCCTGTTCCCTGACCTCAGTTTGGTCACACTAATTCCAAAATGTTCTGTTATTGCATCTGTCATTCAACTCCATCTGAAGGGAGGGTTAGAAACAGCAGTATCAGCAGTATCATGTTCAAGGGGACATCTGTAAACCTTTTTGTTTTTTGTTTTAATTCTCACCAGCTATCTCCAATATCTGTTCTATAAATATATTAAAAAAATCAACTCAGATTATGTTTTTCCACCTGACATCACAACTATGTGATGGATACAGGACACATTTTCAAAGTACAAAGAAAAGGTAAGCTTCTCTTGAGGTGTCCATGTCTCTTGAGCAATAAAAGAGGACACAAATAAGAGGTCACGACAAATAGAATAAAACCTACAGTCACAGCTTTTTCAGCCAAAGAAACTATGCATTCTTTAAAAGTACTAAGAGTCTACTAGTCTTAATTATTCATGTCATAGAAACATCCAAAATAAGAGGACAGGAATGATACCTCACAGGTTACATAATGAAACACCACAGCATGAAATCTGAACACAGACAGGTTCAGGGAACCAGATACATTGTGCTGGCCTTCGATGCAGTCATGCATTCCCACTCATACCAGGGCTGCAGAACTCTTGCCAGTCAAAAGCCTGTGTGAACCCTGTACATCTCCTTGCACTAAAGAAAAATGAAAACAAGTATTCTTCTGAGCTCCACGTAATCTGAATAACACACAACATGAATTCTGAATATTCACAACAAAGGAGTTGCAAGATCTTGTACCTCATAAGTTACATAAATGTAACTCATAGATCTATCTTGTATTTTTAACCTCTTTCGTGAAAGAAAGCTTCTATCACTGCCCTATCATAGTGCTTAAGAATACAGTTCAGATAGTCTCCATTTTCTATTCATGCTCCTGATTGCTTTTTTTTGCAAGCACTAGAATAGCAATTTATGAATTTCATTCTTTTAATTTTTGATCAATTTATTCTAATACTTTCTTTCAAAATAACTTACACATCCTGGAGGCTTCAGTCTGGCAAATCATATGTTCACAATTTAGTGGTTTGTTGTTTGTTTTTTTTTTTTTAACCTGACTACTGAAATATAACACTTTCAATGGTTTGTTTCACTTTTATTTTCAAACAATAAACACAAAATATTTTGACTCCACTACCAAACGTTCTGTTAATTTTGCAGTTATTTCATCTTTTACTTCAGTTATCTTTAACATCAAAAATGCCATTCCAAATTAAAATATTTCTTTGATATCATTATTTCAATTCTTCACCAAACTCATTCGCAAACCTTTGAAACTTCATTTCAGCAAACTTACTGTTAGGCAAAGTTTTACCCAAGTTTTCCTAGTTGGCTCTCATCCACAAAAGTGACAACTGTAATATCTCTTTCATTATCCCACTGGGTAATGATGAGCAATAGCATTATTCTGAACAAGAGAACAGAGGGATCCTTTGAACATGTTCTGAGAATAATAATAACAATACAATATGCTTTTCCAACCTAAGAGCGATACCACTGCCTCCTTGAAGACACCCACTTTACCATTATCTGATTGTTGTCTTATGAAACTTGCCTTGGGAAGCCTGGAACAGTATTACAAAGGCTAAGATACAGAAAACTCCCTTCTTTTATAACTATGTGGCCTTTCCTCTGGTCAGAGCAGGGAATCACCCTTCAATTTTTTTTTTCCCCAGATACTTACAAACAGACTATTTTATAGCCCACAGTTAATGTAGGATTTTTATCACTTCTGTAAATCTGTCTCTGCTAAGGAAATTCACAAATAATTTCTAATAAGTTCATCTCAGGGATATAGTAAACATGAACAAATACAATGAATGATTTATTTACCAAATCATTCATTAGATTCCTTTGCATTGTCTATGCAAACGAAAACCTTAAAACGGTTTCTCTGTGTGGATTAAACTGCTGTGCCTAGGTAGTTCTTCAAAGGATTCTTCAGTCTGCTCACATTCCAAATTGATGTTCAATGTGGAAACCAACTATCCTAAACGCTGTCTATTTCACACACCACCAAGCTCTGTAAACACAAGGATGTGAATCACGAAAATAGTGTACAAAAAACTCTGCAGTTTAAGCAAACTGTCTTGCTTCAGTTACTAGAGAGATGATATAAATGTACCTTATGAGTCACCCACCCGAGTCGAGCCAGGAGGTTAATCTTGAAGTTTGCATAAGAATTAGATTACCAAACAGAGCTTTGCAGATTGACAGCTGCACAAAGCCAGACAAGCAAAACCAAACCAACTTATTTACCTACAATTGCAGCCAACACTGAAATAACCCTAAGTACTTAATGAGATTATAATCTGTGGGATGTGAGGGTAGGGAGCAGAGTGCAGGGAGGAAGGAAAAAGAAATTTTTAAAATTGACTGAGACGCTTGCATGAAATCTACACTGCTTGCATGCTTTCTATATACCTTGTCTGAATTCAGCTTTCCTAGGAATTTCTGCAAGATAACACTTTGGCACAGGGAACGATGAAAACATTGGCCAAGGATATAGACCACTGCCCTAGAAACAGGACCAGAAATAAATTAATTTAGCAGAAAAAATAATAGCTTTTTCTTGATTAACACACAAAGGTACAGTTCCCAGAATTACTGCCTATGCACCAAAATTATCCTTGATACTACAATTTCCAATGAGATGGGCCATAACTTAAAAAAGGATAGAAAATCCAAAAACCATATGAGAATATAATTTTTTATGGTGTACATACCACTGACAGTTTTGATTTTACAGTTCCTTTTTCCAACCACAAAGGAAATGGCAAGTTTTGTAAAAATTATTAAAAAAAGCCCCCCAACAACCTACTGAACTGTATTTTCAATTTTATACATTGATCTACGTGTCTTTGTTGTGCTGACAGTAATCTGCATTTTGTCTTTATGAGACTGATAGCTAGTGAGTAGAACATTTAAAGAAGTTGCTTAACAAACTCTCCATTGTTAGAACATCGATGAAAGCTCCAGGGTTCAGATACTGCACATGAAAACCCAAGCATGGAAAAAATATCAAATAAAATGAAGATAAATGGAAAGCTAGTAAAGAAAACACAGAAATATAAAAGTAAAAAAAAAAAATTGTATTCGCTTAAAAGTAACATTAAAATGGAACAAAATAAACAAAATATCATCTGAACATAGTATGTCCTAGGTAGATGACAATCCCCAGACAGTGGGAACAATGTATTTTCTCAGTGTATCACTTCTTTAAAATGTTAACGCTTCATACAGCTAAAGGTGGTTTGGTATTTCTTAATGTTAAATAATTTCGCACATGCCAAATTATCAGCAAAAAATGATCAGTTAATGAAGGCAGAAGTTACAGAAAAAGAAACTGGTACACTTTAGGTTCTAACCTTATCTAATTCTCTCAAAGGCAAAATCCTTTCCTGTGGTCCTCCAATCAGATTTATCCTTACAAGAACATGGTTTCTCTCCACTGACAGACCATCAATTATAAAAACTCTGCGGAAAAAAACCCAAACACAACACCTTCAAAAATTAGAACCACTTTGATTTAATGACTGTTTAATTCAGAAAACTTTAATAAGCAAGAATACTTTGAGAAACATACTTAAGTTAAAACACAACCTGGAATACACATAGGCATAGATAAACAGAAACATGAAGCATTTGGAGATGTCTCCAAGCATTGTTCTAACTTTGTGCTTCCCTACCTACTACTGATTAGAAACATCTGAGCAATTACTGGACTCAAAAGAGTAGAAAATGTCACAAGTTTTGCTATTTCACATAAAAATTATATCATTGGGGCAGTGACAGTTAGTGGACCATCGAAGTTTGCTCCTTATTTGGCCTACCAGTATACTTCTGCTGTCACAAATAAGAAGAGTTATTAATTATTTGAAACATAGCCAATTTGCTGTCTGAAGTCACTGTGCGGCCCAAGGTACAAAATTTTTGAAAGCAGAAAAATCCAGTTTTTATTCACCAAGTTTCTTAATAGAAGATTTGCCTTAGTAAGGAAATAGCAGGTTTCATCTTCAAATAGTAAATAACTATCATCTTCACCTATACTGTTTGACTTATATTCTGTAATGGTCCCATATAACAGACAGTAAGAGGAAAATACTTAAAACACTGCATGCTGTGAGAAAGGAAAAAATGTTTGTAACTAAATGACTTTCTGCTTCTGTTCCAAAAATACTTTTTTCCTTTTGAAAGGATGTGCTGTGCAATTTTATTTAGAAGACAGCAGTGGAAAGTTATAGAAGCTGGAGAGTCAACTAAGCTACAAATAAACTGTTGGAGAGTTGACAAAGCTACAAACCAAACAATAACAACAACAACAAACACACTCCCCCACAAAAACCTCAAAGTACTGATGATGCCTTTAATTCATGAACATTAAAACAATACCCTGATTTTATATTAAATACATAACATTAAAAACCAATATAAATTAAAAGGCATATTTACATCCACAAGTTTTGAACACTGTTTAAGGAACAACTTAAGAGTAATACAAATAAAAAGTAGAAAAATAATTGCTTTTTTATTTCTTTTATTTTTGAGTGAATAAGGGAAAAAGAGAAGGCTATTGTATCTTTTCATAATTTAAAACTTCTGACAAACCTGCATATAAGGAAACTCATGGACATTAGAAGCCAGCTTAAGTGAAAGCATTTGTATGTTTAAAGCCACTAAGGCATTCATGTGTTTGTTCTCAGAAGAAGAGTTGGATAGCTAAAATAACATTTACATCAGTCACTTCTTACCCTGGTCCTTCTGAAGTTTCTGTGACATTTTCCTCTTGAGCAGTTAGTAAAACTTGTGACACTTTATACTGAGTCTCCAAGAGTAAAAGGGTATTGAGCTCACAGCACAGCACATTTAAGAGCCTGCAGAAGGACACATTGAAATGATAGCACATCAGTCAGGGCTCCAGTAACGCACAGTAAGACAAGAGTGAACGTGTTTATGAGATCTTGCAATGGAAAGGGAGGGGAGAAAAAACAACAAAAAAACCCACTAGAAGTGTCTGACAAAAACCCAGACATAACAAGGTCAGGAACACTCTTTTATATCCTCTTTAGCCACTGAAGTGGCACAACCTTAATCAAACAGGGAATGGCTCCCAACAGATTTTTTTTGTGTGCACTGAACAACCAGAGAAAATACCCACTGGTCAGCTCAGTCTGCTTTTGAGTGTACATCAGTGCATGACAAAAATGACGCAGGCTTAGTAAGACATTCCATGTGAAACGTAAGGAAATTATACAGTAATAGACTGGTAAGGCAACTCAGAGGCAGGTTGTCTGAAGGGGGAGGAAGGCAGGGAGGTAAAAAAAAATAAAATCTTTCCTTTAGAAAATAGGCTTTTAAGCCCTTCTATATAATCGAATTTAACACAGTTCAAAAGCAATAAAAGATTTAACATGTAACATTACCAAAAAATCTGCTGGGTTGGAGTTTTTTCAGAGAAACACAAATGGTAAATGAAATTAATAATAACAAGTGCACAAGACAGTGCATTATATACAATTTTCTTTCATAAATTTGGGGCAAATTAACAGGGTAAGTACTCCAATATATTTTCACATAAATCTGAAGTAAAGCAATCCAAATCATATTACTTTTTCTTTTAACTAATCTATTCATTCTAAGATCGCAACAGAATAATTTCATTGAGGGCTTCCAGTTCAAGGAAAACAATGTAACTAAACATTTTCGTAACTGGTTTCATTTCCTGTTTTAAGACAGTCATAAAATGCAACATAAATTAAGTCTGATCAGCATTATATTTTGCATTCACATAAGACTTGATACGAACTAGAAAATACACTGTTTTAAATTCAGAGTCTGTTAGTCAAAGCTTATTTTCTTCCCTGAATTCCCAATATGCTTCTACTGACAATAGCAAAAATTCATAAGCCATTCTCTCAATAATTTAGCACCTGCAAATTCATACAGTTGTGGCCAAGGATTAAACAGTCAAGATGAGAATATGTCTCTTTAGGTTTTTTCCCCGTTGTTTTTTAATACAACTTGATCTGTTCAGTTTCAGTTTTCTTTAGGTTTTATTTCTTTTGCATTAACTATTTTGTGACATCAATTTGTTCTCAGTACTTCTCTAAATCACAGAAGAAGCAATGACTGTTCAACTATAAGTTCTATTATTATTATTATTCAGAAGAAAAAAAACCAGAAAAGAGCACTGAAATCATTATGAAAATGGACAAATTCTCTTGTTAAGTACAATAAATGGCAAAGACCTGTTTACAGCAGTTAAAAACTACTTGGGAGAAGACTGGTAGCTGAGAATGCTTTATAACATCTCCTCTGGTAGGCAAGGCAGGGCAAAAAATAACCATAAGCAAATAAAATTAGGAAGAACGAATAGTCGCAAAATAAACTATGAAATATACAAGATCTAACATGAACAGCTGCTGCTTGGGCATCTAAATGAAATTTTCACCTATATAGGAAAATACGTATAAAAATGCTATTATTGAAGTACAGATATATTTGGTTAACTGTAATATTCCATTAATTACCTTCCAAAGTCATAAATGTATAGACTAAGGTTTGTAATTTTTTAAAAAAAATCACATTTTATAGTGTGTATATTTGTAACCATGCTTGAATACAGCTATGGAGATTTTTCTTTTTTGTTTGTTTTTAACTGCATTTGCAACATAAGAATTGGATCAGACTCCTCATCTCAGTATCTCATCTATAAGAAGTACATGCTTGTCAGAATGTATACAACCTTTACAGTTACAATACAATAAGATCAATGCATATCTTTTTGAGATATATTTTAAAATTTTTTTTGGAAACCAGAAGACAGAATTTCCAACCTGAATACTACTGAAAATTGGAAGATACACTTTGATTAAGTTATTGTACCTGGGAAGAACCCAATGCAACAGTATAGGCTGGGGGCCAATCAGTCAGAAAGCAGCTTTGCAGACAAGGACCTGGGGGTCCTGGTAGTCAATAGGTTGAACATGAGCCAGAAACATGCCCTTGAAGGCCAACGCCGTCCTGGGCTGTGTAATGAAGAGTGCTGCCAAAAGCCACTTTGAGGGAGGTGACCCTGCCCCTCTATTGGCACTGGTAAAGTCATACCTGGAGTGCTGAGTCTAGTTCTGGGCTCCCCAGCAACAGCACGACATGGATGCACTGGACCAGGCCCAGTAAAAGGCCAAGAAGATGATTAAGGCTTGGGCCATCTGACATAGGGAAAAACTGAGAGAGCTGTGACTGCTCAGCCTACAGAAGAGGATCCTCAGGGGAGATCCTGTCAATGTGTATAAATATTGAACAGGAAGGTTTGAAAATTGGGTCAGACTCTTCTCAGTGATACCCAGTGAAAGGACTAGATGCAATGGGCATGAATTGAAAGACAGGAAATTCCATTTTAATATACTGTGACGGTGGTAAAACAGTGGAACAAATTGCCCAGAGATGCTGCAGGACCGCCGGCCTTGACAATATTCTAAACCAGACTGGACACAGCCCTGAGTGATGCTCAGTAGTTGAACCCATTTTGAGCAGAGCAGTTGTACTACACAATCTTCCATCTCCCTTTCAATGCTGATAATATAATTCTGTGATCACTATGAATAAGATATACCATACACTCTGGAACAAACAGTAGTGCATATAAAATAAAAGATTATCTGAAGGCAGTCCTTTATAGAAGAGTAATTTTAAAGAAATTCAGAAATATCAAAATGCATATCATAGTTGTGAAAATATGCTAGGAATAAGTAATTTTGTTCTGAATTCTGCATTTCCTGCCCTATCTGTCTTTCTTGGAAGGTGGTCCCTGGATTCCATCCCTTCAACTACAATTTCACAACTAACACTTCACTGTAGAAATCTCTAATCTAAAAGAAGGCATTCTAACTAGCATTTTGTTCCACAGACTATCTCCCTGGTTTTAGTATGTGGAATCATAATGACTTCTTTAATTATGACAGAACAAAAGGTCCTTCATGGGATATAAATCAGCTACTAAATAAAACTTGCTAATTTTTATGTTGCCTCTCTAATTTTTTTTGCCTGAAAATAATATAATTAAACTGCCCATGATTTACTCTGAGTTGCTAAAAATGCATATGATGAGGATAGCTTATTAACATATTCTCAATATTTTTTCTATGAGTTCCTTTTAAGAACACAAAGCAATATATCCTTTGTTCTTTTTCCCAACATCAAACCGTGTTTCTCTCAAACAGAACCTTTATTATGGTAAACCCAATTCTGTTTTTCTGCAGTTCCCACTACACCACCATATACTATTCTTCCTTACTTTCATAATATGTGTTCTTTCCAAAGCCACGCTGATGTTCTGTCCTCACTTCAGGGATATCTGCTAAGGCTCAGCTGGTGGTGAAAGATGCAAGATACTGTTCTTGAACACAGCAGCTGCACCAGTCTGTGGTGGGTCGACACCAGTCAGCAACTAAGCACCCACCCTGCTGCTCACTCGCCACCAGTGCCTGGCCAGTCTCCGACCAATGAGACCTGCAATACCAGCCTCCAAGCCCCTCAGTTTTTATTACTGAGTGGGATGTTACATGGTATAAAACATTCCTCTGGTCAGTTCAGGTCAGCTGTCCCAGCTGTGTTCATTCCCAACCTCTTCCACATTCCTAGCCTACTTGCTGGGGAGTAGGGATAAAACAGAAAGCCTTGTAGCTGAGCAGTCACTTGCAGAATTTCAGTGGAAACATGCTCCGTTATCAATACTCTTTTAGTCATAAATTCAAAACGCATCATCCATGTGGGGTGCTATTAAAAAACTTAACCCCACACCATACATAGTCCAGTGAAACAAGATAAAATTCCATGCTATAAGCAGCACAAAACTTCCACCACATAGAAAAAGAAAGCAGCTCATTCAAAGTAAACCATACTACAATCTCAGTAATAGATGTGTGCATGCAGCATAAAATGGCCAACTAAACACAAAATGTTTACATCTATGCTACAGGCAGTGACACGATGCTGAAATAGAGGACTAAACTGGTCTTTAGTTAAAGGTTTTCTTTTGGCTTGCAGTTACTGCCTTCTACAGATTTAGGCATGGCTGAATCAGGTCACTGCAAAATACACAGCATGGTATTTGTAGAGAGCTCAAGTTGTGGGACAAGGTAAGGTGGCTTTTTTATCACTCAGGAGTAAATATTAAAAACTGAAGAGCAAAAAACAAGGACTGGAACCTCTTTGCAGTAGCAGGACCTCCCTTCCACTAAATGAGTATGTACAACAACAGAGAAATCTAAAGCAAAACTTTCATTAAATAGTTTCACTGTCATTGTCATGGGGGGCAGCCTCAAAACATTTAACATCAGAGCCTACATTAACAATTTGATTTATTCTTTATTATGCTTTGAGTAAGAGCCTAAGCTTCAATGAGAACATGGATCCATACAGTGAGTGGCAATTACTATCAAGTGGCAGACCAGTAGACAAAGGCTATGGCTAACAAAAAAAACCCAAAAAAGTCAAAAGCCACTCAGTCAGTGTTGGAACACAAAGGGCATTTGGAAGCTTCAGCCAAGCAAGGCTTTGCACACTGCCTTTGCAAACTGAACAAAAGGCATTAGCAACCAGCAGATAGAGGATGCATCTGCACTTGGTCTAGCTAAAGGATGGAAGCTTCTAATTGTTCCTCTGAGGGCAATGCATGGTTTTAAAAAAAACCATGAGTTTCTGGATACAGAAGTTACACCTTTGGCACCTGAGGCACTGGAAACTACTACCTCAGGGCAGTCACGTTTCTCCCAGAAATAAAACTCAGGGATTAATGTATTCCTTACAATGTTTTCCACATGAAAAGATTTTCAAAAGAGCATCTACACCACTTCAGCTACCCAATGTACCTACAAATGACATGTAATGTGATTGCTAGTGGCAAAAAGTTTCCCTAGTTAAACAAAAATGCTTTTCATGAGCATCACTTGCCAGCCTAGAGGACTCAGAATTGAAGTGTTTTAATTTCCCTCAGCTAAGTAAAGAAAAAAAAGTCAACAAACAAGTGATCTGATCACAGAATCTACTGTTCCTATTTTATTAATAAAGATTTTTTTTAAATGAATAATCTAACAAACTTCTATTAAAATATAAATTAGCAAAAAATTGAATTAACTGTGTAACTACATGATCACGGATAATGTGGAAGCATTCTCACATAATCCTGTTGCAAATCCCCATCACTAGTAGTCACTGCTAATCCAGACCCTGTCCCCTTTTACCTCTGGATTCTGCTACTCATAATGCTTTTTAATAAAGAGAAAGGAAAAGAGAGACTAAATATAAACAGCTTTATGTTGCAATCATTAAAATCACACATTCCCTTAATTAACAGTACGCATAATGCAAGTACAATTAAGGAACTACCTACTTCATATGCTGAGGCTACCTCACTATTAAAATGCAATTATATAAGGGGGCTGTTTACAATGCAGTTGACAAAAGTAATGGAGAAGAATGCAGGGGTGTTTATTATTTGTATTTCCTAAACTCACAAAGTTATCTTTTGCCTATCACATCCTTTTTTCATTTAATTCATTCACCTGGATTTCACTTGAGTGCTCTAGATGAAATTTTGACTACTACGTACTGCTTTAAGGCAAATTTCAAGATGCTGATTGATTTTGATGTCAGTATAGTATAAGCCATTTAAATTTTCTTTCCTAAATCTTTCCCTGCTAGTTTTTTGGGGCAACAGAAGTAGATACAATGCATTTTTATCATTTTCTGCACCCATTTGGTAAGCAAGAAAACTTGCATAATAAATAAAAAACATATTTACTGTGATATTTTATATGACAAAGAAAATATGACCTAACAATGTCAAAATATTTATTACACAAGCCTGAAAATAACAAGCCAATATTCTTTTCCTATTTACAGCAGACAGTAGCTTTACAATCCTGAGGCTGATACAGATGAGCATATGACTTAGACTAATATTTACAATTTTCTATAATTCCACAGAAACAGAAATGCATTTATTCACACCGAGCATTGTAATAAATACTGAATTTTCAGCCTTCCCTTACAGAAGCCTAAAATAAATCTATTTTTCATTGCAGTTCAAATTACACTTCTACAAAACAGGTTATCTTCAGATACCTCTATTGCTAGGCAAAGCACATTGTGTCTTTAAAATTAAACAATCACAATTTGCATATCTGAAGGAAAAGGATTTACCCTCAGAATTTTCCATGTATTTCCCTGCAGAAAGGCAAACTCTTGAACAGAGTGCTTTCCTTGTTGCTTGATGCCCACTAGCAGGAGGCACCTCAGTGAACAAGCATGGAACTAACAAAGGTTCTTCTGATTCAGAATGTACATACAAAAGACCTTTTGACTTCATCACAATATTTAGGAGTTTTATTGACTTATGGTCAAAAATAAGTCACTGGGGAAAAAATAAGACAGCCAAAGAAAGAAAGGGTCTAGTTTTCCTCTTTAAAGTATTCAAATGCCCCTTACCGTCATGTTATCATATATCCACCAAAAAAAAAAAAAAAAAAGATTCCAGGAATAGTGTGTTATAAAAGTACTCTATTAAGTAAAGGGAATTTTTGCAAAGCTGCCTGTAAACCAACTCTTATCTCCTCCCACTGTCCACAGTCTATGCATATTCCAGTAATGTTGTTTTTCCTTCCATTTTTTACTCAAGCCAACACTAATGGAGTATCTTTGAATTTATTTTGGGGTATTGATACTGTGTAGAGACAGGAACCTGATTACCAAAGCTACAAATTTTTTACTCTGTCACACTTTAATCCAGCTAACAAAATGGTATCACTAACATTCACAGAAAACTAATTTTCTGAATAGAGGGTACAGCAATATGTAAATGCTTGAATAATGTTTTAAGCAAAGACTTTGAAAATATATATATATCATGCATTTATTTTCTTGGCAGGCTGTAAAAACTTAAAAATCATGAATGTATTTACTGTACTGAAATACTAGACAAGTTGCCTTGATAATGTATAAAACCATCAATCTAAAAGATTCCTTTACTAATAAAAGTTACAGAGATTCAAAGAGCTTGGCCTTAAAAGGGAGGTGGTGAAGACTCCTAGTATCACGTTTTAGGAAAACTCTTATTTCTCATATGCAACATCTTTTCAAATCAGACTGATGGGTACACTTGTATCAGAGAAATAAATCTGATAATTAAATTAAGAAAATACTGGTTTTAGTATGTTAAAAAAAATATTGCTTTAATTACTGCTTTGAATTTCCTTCCTCCAGGATTTGTGCTCTGATGGCAAGTTCCGAACCTTCTAA
The DNA here is from genome assembly GCA_013398855.1 of Mohoua ochrocephala. Lineage (NCBI taxonomy): Eukaryota > Metazoa > Chordata > Aves > Passeriformes > Acanthizidae > Mohoua > Mohoua ochrocephala. The sequence goes on from VZTA01018363.1 coordinate 17,188, forward strand.
AACAGAAAGACCACTGAGAATTCCTGCATTAGTTCCTGTGCATCCAGATTTTCAACCTGTACAAAAGAGTGTCTGAGAAAGCCTTCAGTGTTCTTTCATCAACTGATATTGGCCAACTGGGAGACTTCTCGATTCTAAGTAAGTGTGAATCTGCTTTGAAGTTGAAAGCTGAACTGACGGTTTGAAAATCCTTCTATACGCAAATTAGGAACTGTCTATATACTTGCACATATCTATTCCTAGCTCCCACTTCTTGCCTAAGGTTTTCCTTTAATAAATAAATAATAATGATAATAACACCTTTTTTTTTTTCCCAATTAGCTTAAAAGGACCTTCAAATGAATACATCTCAGAAACAAACAATAGTGCAATTAATGGAATACCAGATCACCGTCTGTGAAATTACTGAAGAACCATCCTAGGCCAAGACACTCCCAAAAACTTAAAACCACCCTTGACCACCCTTGACCTAATCTATATGAATGCACCATAGGGAGTATTCTTTAAAGACTAAGAGATATTGGCTATGCACACCACATCTAGCTTCCCTATGTTTTCCCTTTGATTTCTACTGCATGCACACCACTTTACGGAGTGGTTAAGCTTGAAAAGGAAAGTTGACAGAAGAGCCCCTACCAAACTGTCCTTCAAAATTATAATTCAGAATTCATACTTATTCAAAATGAAGAAAACTATCCACCAGAGAATGCAATAACAACACCACAAACATAAATATATACACCTGTGCGTTTTGGATTAAACAGATTGTGGAAATACCTACGTATTTAAAGTTTTTATATGCAACTACACAGCTAATAAGCAAAATAATTTAAGACACTGAAGTTCAGTACATACACGAAGGAAAACGTAGTTCTAAATTGCAGAAGTTGTTTAACATTCAAGTAGGTAAATGTATAACTGTTTCGAACAATAAAAGCAGGACCTTGCAGTATAACCTATAAGTTAAACAGATCTGAAGTTCAGCACTCAGCTCTGGGTGAGCCAAACATATAAAGTGTATGGCTGTGTAGGTCTGTGAACAACTAAAATAATGTGGGTTCGGCTGTACTACTGGTATTAAGTCTAGCAGAAATGTTTCTAGACAAACTCTTCACAAAATCATACTGTTTTTCAATGCTGCAATTATCACAAACACCTAAATATTTTATTTCTACATAACAGCAAAGAGAAATGTAGATCCTGTGCTCTAATTTTCACATTTTCAGATCTGTTAAGCATCTAATATTATTTGATCTAATTGCTGCAGAACTTAGAACTCTTGATGGAATTTGGTCAAGGAGCAAACCAACTACACAAGGCAAGGTTCATTTTACAGAACATGGTCGTCTGCAGTCAGTAGCATTTACAGGAAAGATCAAGGAAGTTTAAAATTACCTGTATGCCTCTCATGTTCAGATAATATAGGCTACGGTTTCTTGCAAGTCTTAATACTCTAAATAAGTCTTAACACTGTAAATCCTGATTTGGAAGGGCCACATCAGGAACAAGTCCAACTCCTGTCCCTGCGCAGGACACCCCAAGAATCACACCATGGGCTGAGAGTGTTGTCCAAATGCTTTTTTGAACTCTGGCAGGCTTGGTGCTGTGACCACCTTCCTGGGGAGCCTGTTCCAGTGCCCAACAACCCTTTATTTTAAACTGTAAAGCATCTCATTTTTCTCTTGATCCTAATTAAACCAATGGAAGTTGAGTCAAGTTTTCTATGGAGTCTGTCTAATCCTAAATGAAGAAAAATATTTTATTTTTCAAATTTCATCTTAAGACTTCACACTCCTATATAAACTAGTGATTTCCTCCAAAGCATTTATATGTCAAAATCACGTATCTCCCAACTCCAATCTCTGCCATTGTTCACCTCCTCCATGCTCATCCTTATCAACAAATTGATATCTTATGGTTATTCATACGTAGTATGAAATAATTTTACTGTGCTATCAAAGTACAAATATGGCTGCAAAAAGCTAATGTTTCAAAACTTAATCAATTGGGCTATATCTTCCTCAAGCAAGGTTATCAAAGTTTTCCACATTATGAAGTACAATCCAACAGACCTTTTATTTCAACTGCATAAAATAAGTTCATGACAAAAATGTGAATTCAAGGATTTATGTATTCATCCTTGAAAAACAGAATAAAAATGCAGAAACTAATTTCTATGTTAAAATTATAAAGCACTGAATATTACAAGACGTGAGCATAACAGTGTGAGCATCTTTTAAGTGTACCTTCAGGTTCTAGAAATATTTGGAATCAAATGCTACTCTTCTCAAAACTAAGTTTTTGTGAAATTGGTGAGAATTAAACAAATACTTGAGAAAACAATTTTAAGTATTGGGAGACTACATAAGCCAAACTGACATAAACACAGCAAAAATAATTTATTACAGTATTTTGGTGTACAGTGGATGTACAACTTGTTTTTTACAGTCAAATGGGCAAAATAACATGCAATTTCTCTCACTGTTTCTCATATTACAATATATCCATTTACAGACAATAAGATTAGATTCATCACTGTTCTCATTTTGTAGGCCATTTTTCATTTAATCTTCTTATGCTAAAAAGGGGGGGAATTTCACCTTCATACATAATAAAACCCAAACAATGTTATCTTGTCAGAAGTAACACAGCCAAACAAGTTATGTCCTATTTAGTTAATGTGACCAGAGAATAAAAAACATGCCTCTTACCTCAGACCAAATATATGAGATTGTTCATAATTGAATAAGGAATGAATTTTAGCTTCTGAGTTCAAAATTACAAGCCTGTCAATGATATCCTGCCAAAGGAAGAGAAACGTAGAAAACCATGAATGCTTTTGTAATTTATGCACATCATAGTTTCATAGGGATATTTACTATTGAATGAAAGCTGTTATTAAAACACACACCAAAATTATTTCTGCAACAAGAAGTGTTTTCCACACAAAAGTCCATGACGAAAAGAAACCATGCAGAAGGTTAGAAAAAAAAAATCTGTTAAAAAATATAAACATACAAAAAGATCCTTGCATATAAATTATCCTAGTTCTTCTTCAGTATTAAAAGGGAAAAATAAAAGTTAAACTGGTTTTTGTATGTTTGAAAGGTGTACATGTCTATTTCAATGAAGAGAACAGCAAATCCTTTAGTATAATAACCCTTTCTCACACTGGTTAGTAGTACATGCTTCAAGACACAGCCATTTATTCTCAGTTTAGCAAGGCTTGGCTCAGATGTTGAGGCTTACACCTTTCATCTCAGAGCATCTCATGTAACAGACAATGACCTGTGGCTGCTTCCCACTTCTTCCACAAATCCAATCTAATTATCTTCCCCTCTGGTTCACTGCATATGCAAACTGCTTCTGAAGAAATAATTTCATTAAAAAACTAGGAATGGACAAAAACATGCAGTGATGCTATCATCTCAGAGACAGATTGCTGTGCTATGGTCAGAGGAAACAGATTACAAAATCCTTATGAGGTTTATTTAATCTCTATTAAATCAAAAGTTTTATTTTCTCCACATTTAAGAAGTACAGTTTCAGAGACAGCGGAGGGAGTTATTATTCACATAATAAGATCAATGAGTCATTTCAGTAAGATATGAGGGGAAAGCTAAGACCCGTACTTTCATGAAATCAACAAAAGCTCTGGTTTTCAACAGAGAAGAGTAAAAATCATGAGTAAAACTCACAATAGGAGTAAAAAAGTCTAGAACTTTTCAAAGTAAACTGTCTTAATAAAATGCATTCTTATTTAAAATACAGTGAAAGCATATTTTTCCTGTTAGATTTTTGGGGCTGTGGGGAGACAGCTTTTTCCACATAGTATATTCATAATCAAATTCTCAATTTAAAAATTCAACTTGTACCTCAAGGCTGTTCATAAAATTGATAATGCAAGCAATTGTTTTGTATGGGATTTAAGATTTTTTTAGATATTTGTACATTCAAAGAGTTAAATGCTAAGGGATATTTCTCTGGTAACAACCTCCTTCTCTCATTTATAAATCAGAGCTCGGAGCTGCAAAAGAGTACAAAGAGCAGGCACAGTGAGAGGACTACTGAGAAAGGAGACCAAGCTCTGATTAGGGGATTTTAGGAAGGAAGATAATGAACGAGGTTTAACACAAGATTACATCCAAAAAATATGCAGACAGATCTGCACTGCTCAACTACAGAGCACAGCTTAAATATCACAGGTCAGATGTCATCTACTTTGAATACCTAGGACAAACCATCTAAGATTCTCCAGAATCACTGAAGAAAATCACCTGTTTTAATGTCTTTCAAAGCTACAGATCTAGAGGGTACTATCCAAACTAGATTCCCCAAAAACCCTCAAAAAGTGGAGGCAGAGAGAAGAACTCTCATTCATGTGTTCCATTTTCTAAAATAATTTTACATGCCAAACACAGGAAAGAGAAATTTTGCACATATTAAGAAAAATTTTCCAAAGGGCACAAAATAAAAACCTGATTAGTCTACAGTTAAAGTAGTAAAAGCTCAACTGACAATCTGTTCAGTCAATGATGCAGCTAGTCAGACAAAAATACAAAGGAGGTAAAAATGTTTAAATCCTGGGTATTCAAGAAATAAAGCGTATACAAAAATGATTAAGTTCTGTGCATTAGCAAATATAGTTTAGCACAGACTAGTCAGATTCTGTGGCAATGTGACACAATTCAGAAGCACACAGAGTAGTTAGGTTTTCCAATCAAATCTTCTAGTGGCACAGATATTGCTTTGACTTTGCCTTCTATAGTTATATCTGGTGAAAATCTTTTATCTTTTGCTTTCTGCAATCACTGCCCAAAAACGTGGTTATGACAAACCTATACCTCTGCTTAACTTCAGAAGTCTTCTGAGTACTTAGACTCAGAAAATTACGTTAAATTAACATTAGAGGATCTATTTCCTTTCTGTTAACTACATAATCTTGGATGCCTAACTTACATAGCTAGACATATCTCTATCCAATCTTGGATGGCCAGGCTTACAAAACCCACTGCTGCACGATAGCTAAGTGAGACAAGGCTCATCCAAAACATCTTTATCTCCTCAGGGAACTTTGCACAATTGTATCAGTATTGGCATTTCTAAAAACTAGAGAATTTCATAAAAATAATAAAGTGCCTCAAAAACTAAAACAACACTGGCTTTCAAAAATTACGAAAATCATTCTTGAGATCTACCACAATTTGAATGTTCTCAAATATTTATCATCTTCAGCATACATCTATCTTCCTTGCTCCCAGTGCCTTAAAAAACTTGATAACTGAACAAAGCTATCCATCGGTGAACATACTAGCATTGATAGATTGGAAAAATGAAATTTATCATGCAATTTCCTCCTGCAATCATCAAAACAGTATTGCAAAAAAGAACTCAAAAATCCCTTCCAAACATAACATACACTATATTACGATAAAGTCCGTCTAAACAACTATCACCAATCCAGAGCCTGTGCTAAACAAACACTTCAACATAACAGCAATTTAAAGTGCAAACTCATTAGAAAAAAAAATCTGATTTTAACTGCCACACAAGGTCACAAATTACTTGTCTGTGCTTTGCAGATGAGAAAAAAAGCCGTAATTGACTGCAGTTGGATGATTGAATATAAAATAATACTAAATACAGAAATGGTGAAGACATTTTTCTGAAGCATGTCTTAATCAGTAGCTCTCCCATCACTGATTTTTTCCTTTGTGTGAATCATGTGTCCTATTAAAAAAATAGCCCGAGGTATGGGGATTTTGTGTTTTCATTTTGTTGCTTTTTTTTTTCTTTTATTCTGTATAAATCCACAGATAGTGTGATAGAGTAATGCTATATAAAACACAAGTATACGTATTTTCCAACATTTTCCAGTATGTAACTTCATGCACATACAAATGTGTTTCTGTATGTAACTTTTTTCCATGAAAAAACACAATTCTAACACAAGTCAGGAAAGATCATCTTTAAATTAGGCATCAAATTTTATACTACCTATAAGATTTCAAAATGAAAATTTAGGTTAATATGAAGTGATATGTGCATATACTGCCCTCATGCTGTATGTAATACAAAATGCAGAAAAATTCAAAATCTTTCAATAAGAAAAAAACTTATTCTTTTATAGCAATAACATTTTCTCAGGAAGAAACATCTTCACAGAAGTATTTTTCTTTCAAACTACTTACAATTATATCTGTGGGTACTTCACGGAATGAATACATGGGTTTATTTGGTATATCTCGTTTACTCAGGAGCTCAAAAACTGCTGGGTAAGTGAGCAAGTTTACCAGAAACAAAAAAGACTAGAGAAAGAAAAAAAGGAGGGACAACAGAGACCATGAATCAGTTAAGTGCAACCAAGTAAGTGTTAGCAATTATTTGCCATTTACATTAACTTTGTTCTTATCCTTTACAGGCTGAACTTGACATAAATAGACCTGCCCAAAATAAGACTCCATACTCTGGTAGGCATCTATATAATCTAAAAGGGCAGCAGTGTCTGAAATATCTATTATCTATCAAATTGTACAAGCAATTTTGGAAATTACAGTATTCATTACCACATAATTCTAAAATTTAGAGACACAGAATACTCCAAAACTCTTCCTGATCTTATTGCAGTAATCTGGACATAAACTGACGGCCAGCATTTAAGACTTAGTTTTGTCATGATTGTTATTCAGTATTTCATAGTTTATCCTTGGCATTGTGAACTGCCATGCAACACAAGAATCCTTTATCAGTCACCATTTAACTAGTGTATTATACCAATTTTGACACATGTGCCAAGAAGCAGGTATAGTTGCAACAAAAATTTATGGAAAGGTATGTATCATCCTATCTGAACCATGGCACTGTTTCTTTCCCAGCAAAAACATAAGATTAAATAATTTCTCACCTTCTGACAACTTTGGTCAATAGGGTCAACTGGAGTAGATTTGGGTTGGGTTATTCTCAAATCATCTTTTCCACATTCCAAAAGAGCCCATAATTCAGTTACAAGTGCCTTTATAAAGCCTAAAACAAATGTTTGTTCTAATCATGAGTTCCATATTAAAAATATTTTACACCACAATTCTAACCAAGATTCTCAAAATTCTCTATACTGAAGGCTGAAATTTCACATCACAGATTGCCTGAGGGTTACTGTCCCTGCTGTTCTCAATCCTTTAGTCAAAATTACCTTTCTAGAGCACTCTGTTTATGTTCCATCTACAATCTGCAGCAATGGTTTCCAAAGACTATTACACTAGAGTAGGATCATATTTATATCTCTTCTAAGTAAATGAGCTTCTGACCTTCTTTAAAAAGTTAACTGCAACAGATCAAGGCTTAGCTAGTATTGTCTCTGTGGTTCTAAAAATACAGATTCACTATAACTCATTAATAGATTAAAACATACCACAGTGAAAAGGACTAAAAAAAAAAAAAACTTTACGAGAAGCACTACTAGCTGAATTTAAATTGTTAAAATTTAAAATGTTAAATATTTAAATAGAAGAGGAAAGAGCCATCTGACTCTGAAACCTTCAAATGTAAGTTACAGGCTTAATAGAAACTTTACATACATTACACAAGCTGTGAGGGTTGAAAATCAATGCTGATTATTTTTGGTATATCATTTGTCTCTGATACCACAGGGCATAAAAGGGCCATAAGAAGCAATTTGGCTGAAAACCTTACAACAGCACAGATGGGTAACTCCTCAGTAGATCTGCTCCTTGCTTTCTGAAAAATGCCAGAGGCATAAATAGTAACTAACAATCAGTTTCCTTGACTGGCAGAATTTGCCTGCCTTTCTGACAGTCTTTCAGTCAACACCAGCCACTTCTAGATACTCAGAGAGATGATTTGCAACTTTTGTACCTCATGGACTTCCTTGGCAACTTAAGACATTACCTTCATTTAATTGAAGAGATTCTAGTTTTAATGTAATGACTGCCTGGACTGTTGATAATATGGTAACAGTTGGGTTACCTGAGATTGACTCTGAATTGTCTGAATTGACAATCTCATCAACACAATTGTCTGAATAGCACAATCTCATCTACATTTCACTAATGTATAACTGCACCAATGACATTTGGGCCTTTGCAGTTCCTCACTCTTTGAGCAGTCAGTAACCATGAAAATGTACAGACAAATTACAGACATCAATAGTTATTAATTCTGATCTGCAGATCAATAAGAAGCACTTGCAATTTTATTTTTAAACAGTACGGACATCTTCATACACATACAGGAAATTTTTGGAAATCCAAACCAGTGAAGTAAAGATTTTGCATAATATCAGAAGAAAAAATAAAAGAAACCCTAAAATGCTGCATCAAGATTAATGAATGACTTGAAAGCTGGAGACAATTAATTTCTATCAAGAAGAAATTAACAGACATTTAAGGGTCTTTGTTAATACTGTGTAATTATTTTACACAGTTGATCTTTTTTTAACATCTTTCTCACTGTCTTTTTCTAAAATGCAAAACTACAGCATGTAATTATTCATAAAAACGTTATTCTTCAATTTACCTGAATTCTGCAGAGCTACTGCAGCCATTGGAGTTGTTGCCATTTGTGTAACAATGATTCTGTTACCAAAGTCTTCATATTCATTTGTCTGTTGATAAGAAGTATAAAAGTGCAGTGTTAGTTATTCAGAAGGCATGAAACTCTCAGATGATCTCTTAAATATTGATCTTTCTCACACTTGTTTACAGAATTTAATCCACTTTATATTTAGACTGGAAGAGTTCATAGATACTATCCTCTACAGACTTACCAGGGTCAGATTCCAAACCAAACATCTTTATCAAGTATCTTATAAAAATTTAAACATAAAATACTGTGGTTGAGACATGTTATATGAGCAAATAAAACCATTGGTATTATAAAACATTTGGTATATAATGTTTTTGTACACATTCAGTAGGATGCCATTGGTATTACTTTTTTCGTCCTAAAAATGCATATTATCTGGTTTTTTGGTTATATTTCAAGCATTGTCTAGCATATTTAGATTTCAACATGACCTACCACCATTATCTAAAAAACCCTGCACTTAGAAGAAAAGAAAAAAATATTTTTCACAGCATTTCAAACTTTACAGTAAAAAGTAAACTGTACAGACTGCAATGCTTACCTGGATTTTTTTGGATAAACTGTTAAACATAAAGTTCACACAGTCATTCATGGCACCTGTACTATGAAGCAGAAATAGTCCTTTGGGTGTAGTAGAAAAATTTAGCAAGGCATCTAACAAAGTCTCTTCCCATAACAAACTGCAAGAGTAACAAAATAGTAATTAAAAACGATCTATAAAAAAGCATGGGAAAAAAAGAAAAAATACAATTCCTAACTTTGAAAAACAACAGTACTGTACTCACTGGACTCTATGCTTAATTTATAAGTTGATATTAGCTTAAAAAAAGCATTTGGGAAAAAGATAACATACTAGACTGTGTTTTGTGTGAACATTCAAACTCAGCATGTCAAAGCTTAGGTTAGGTAGGAACACAGAAGAGAAAGATAATGGAATGGGGAACCCAAAAGACCTTTGCTATCCTTAAACATATGTATGACTTACAATCTGACTCTATACAGTCTTAAGATATTAACATGGCAGTTACATGTTGGCAAAACAGGCACTGAATTTCTCCACAATGTAAAAACACTATGAGGAACTCATATTTGAGGAGCTCAAGGTTTCTTCAAGAAATTAGTACAGAATTATGAAGGACGGTGCTATATTTACACAATAGCTTCACATACTAAGAGCAGTAAACGGAAAATCAAATTGCCCTGAATTTTCAGACTCACAAATATTTGTGTATTTCTCATCTTAATGCATGCAAACTTCTATAAAGAGACATTAGTTTCAGTATAAAAGGAAGGATACCTTTCACTTGGTATGTATTAGGCTTTCAGCCAAAATGCTGCCAATCTTGCTACATAATATTTTGAAGGTGTAAATATGATTCAGCAAAACAGTATTTTAAATTAGCACCACATCAAAGGCATAAGATTAACAGACAGCTATTTTGTTCTGTGCTTTCCAATTCACATTTTCCTCAAACCAAATTCTTTAGTCAGAGAGAATGAACTATAAGTCAATTTTAAATAGATTGGACACCACTCTCTAATCCATGAAAGTTCTCAAAGGTGAGGAAGAATTTTGTAGCTCTACTGAGACCTATGCTAAGATGATTTCTCTACCTACCACCATCCTTTTGGCAAAAAGACAATCCTGGGTTTGGCTGGGATAGAGTGTGTTTTCCTCTAAGTAGCCAGTACAGTGCTATGCTTTGGATTTAGGATGAGAACAATGTTGGTAACACACTGATGCTTTAGTTGTTGCCAAGCAGTGCTTATCCAAGGCAAGAACTTTCTGGTTTCTCATGCTCTGCAAGTGAGCAGGTTCACAAGAAGCCATGAGAGAGCACAGCCAGGACAGCTGAAACAAACCAGCCAAAGGGATATTCCATACCACGGGAAGTCATGCTCAGTATATAAACTGCAGGGACTTGGCCAGAAAGGGCCAATTGAGGGATGAGCTGGGCATTGGTCAGAGGGTGATGAGCAATCGAGTTGTGTCTCACTAGTTTCTCTTGTGTGTTACTTCTCTCTCTCTCCTTTTATTACTATTAATGTTATTACTACCATTAGTAGTATTACTATTTTTAGTATTACTACATTTCATTTTGTTTCAATTATTAGACTGTTAGTATCTCAGCCCATAATTTTTTTTTTCCTGACTCTTCTCCCCACCACACTGGGATGCAAGTGGCTGTGTGGTATTTAGCTGCCAGCTGGAATCAAACTACAGCAAAGACATGGGTTTCCAAGATGTCTCAATTGTGGTTAAAGTAGCAATGTTCACCCTTATACATGTGCATAAATTAAGTACCAAGTTACCTGTTTTTTGATTCTTGACTTATTGATGAAGTGGAGTCTGCATCAGTTACAGGAGTAGGCACTCTTTCTGAAAGCAAACTCGTCTGTAAAATGAAAAATAAATAAATACCTCCCTATTGTTTATTTACACCATTTTTTAACCTCAGATCTTGTTCATTCTCTTGTTATATACAAAAGAAAAAACCACAGTGATTAGGTTGTTCTCTAGTCTTTAGCATGGAATACACTATTCCACTACTTTTTTTTTTATTCCAGAAAAACTTATTTTTTACTTCTTTGGGTATAAACAATTTTAAAGTTACTAGATTTTAATTTTTTCTTATTAGAATTCTTAAATAAACCTCTTTATTTTCCAACTGGAGACTCCCAAAGCAGAAACAGGCATTTAAAAGAAAAAAAGGAAAAATTGTAACACAGCTCTTAATTCCATTTCTGTCACAGGTAATTGAAATAACACCCTCTGGAGTCAACAACACAATACTAAACTTAGTAATTCTGTCACTTTTTATTTTATTTATTTATAAATTATATAAATTTATCTATATTGGTATGAATGTGATTAGAGCTACAGACATAAATATATATACACATATTTTTATATTTGATCGAATTTATCATTTAAATTATATTTGAAAACAACTGGTATGAAAGACTGCATGTTTAAAATTAATTACTTAGATTTTTTATGTTTATGGCATAAAAAGCAAATTATGCCATTGAAATAAAAGTGAGCAGTTATCAATTTACTGCCTCATACATGTGATATACTAAATCAACAAAAGATTCTTCTGTTAAAGTATTCAATTGTATTGAATCTGGTGTTCCCCTTTTATTATCATGCCTATAAATTCTGTCTCAGAATTTAATCAGAATCTGCCAAGAAAAAAAAGAATTTCTTTCTCCATCAGTCTTAAAACTCCAGGAGACATGTAAAAGAAAAGGATACAAATTACCAGTCCATCCATTAAAAAATTGACACTACTGCTTGGAAAGAGTCCACCATTCGCCACCATTTTGCTACACTATAAATGGTAGGATATTTTATAAACTTCAGGTGTTTTAAAATTGAACAATGATAGAAAATAATTTAAAAAGTAAGAAGATGATGGAGTTGACTTTCCTGTAGTAAGTTGTTGATTCTTGAAGTCAAGAATATGTTGATTCTACTTCAGTTTATACTTGACTACTAAAGTGATGTGAAGAAAGATTTTATTAGTTAAACTTTGTTTTTACTCAACACATTCGGTCTACTTATCTTGTATGTGTCAAGACAATTTGTCTAAATTATGTTCTATATCACAATAAGGGATTTTAATGTGGAAAGAAGTCTTTTGTACATGTGTAAATGCTGTGGTGTTTTAGAGGAAGTAACTGGAAATGCCCATCAAAAGCTTTTAACAGTGTGCCTGTGATAAAAGCTCCTGCCCGGCACTTCTCATTATGGTCTCCTGAGAATATTTCAGTATTTCAATATTTCACCTCACTATTTAACAAATATTTGGAATCTTCTTTTTTTTTTTT
>VZTA01018363.1:30368-48303 GCA_013398855.1 Mohoua ochrocephala
CCAGTCAGAAGAAAAGAAACGTACAAGTGATTTTACTTTGGCAAACAGTTCTATGCAGTGCAAAAGTATATCCATTGCTTTCCACGCAGCCCACATGACCATGAACTACACAGACTCTATGTTTTATAGGAGTCCATTTGAGAAGAGTAACTAGACAATAATTTTCGCTTCTGCTTTATCATAAGGATATCAATATAAGGTAAAATTTGTCCTTGTTCTTTTTCCTATCCAAGATATCTTTCTGAAATATTCTAGATTCGTAATGACGAGGGCAACTCTTTCTCCAAAAAAATATATTTTACTTCCACCCCTGTTAAAAACATAGGCAATTCTGAGATTTCACCTCTTAGAAGACATACGTTCCAAACATTTTCATGACCTACAGCTTAGCTGTTTTCAAAGGCTCGTCTCAGTTTTACTGCTGTTTCAAGGGTTAGCATCAGCTAGCTATATTCTACCCACAGGAACACACTGATCCTAAATTAGGAACAGTGTTACACATGGCAGCTTCTTACACAAGATCTGTTTCTACTCGATGTATTGAAATGTGAATGCTACATTAAATCTATTCTTTCAATAAATTTGGTTGACTTTACTATTTATTCTAAAAACAAATGAAGAAAAACAAAGAAGAGAGGCCTTTGGGCTGAACAGTAACACTACAAATATAATGGAACTATATTCAGAGAAAGGAAAGCTCTCACATGAATTAGAAATAAAACATGAAAATCTCCCTTATTATAAGTATTTCTTTACATTGTCATTTCACTTTGTTCTACACATAAATATCTCCCTAATACATTCTCTAAAACACTTACTATTTTAATTTATAATCAGGTATTATACTCCAAACAAAACCAAAATGTATCACATTATAGATAAATGAAAGAAGAGAAAATGAGTTTCATAAGAACAAGGTAATTCATTGAAGTGCTCACTAATGCCATTCATTAATGCACTCTTACCTGTCTTTGGCATTTTTTTCATTTTCTCCATACAGAAGAACAGAAAGACCATCTTCTGCAGCAGCAATCCTTGCCAAAATATCAGCTACATCAAGTAAAGTGGTTTCAAGACAGTTTATAAACACCTATTTGGAAGAGGAAAAATAAAAGGAAGCTTTAAATTCAATGCTTTTGTGAAAGCTGTTTTTTCAAGTCTGTCTTAGGTATGCAGAACCTGAAGGTCACCTTCCTGATGATTTCTTAATAGCTTAAACACAGTAAGTTACCAGCCCATGTTCAAATGTCATCACGTAGAAATCTTCATCACAAAGGGCACTAATTCCCAATATTTTCACAATCCTTATAGAAATGTTTAAAATAAAAAAGCAAAATAAAAAAAAAAAAAAAAACACCAACAACCCTTTTTCTTTTATCGATTCAGAAAAAAGTAGCTTCCCACGGAGAATTAAATATTTTATTATACTCGTTGCTGAGAACACCTAACTTCCAAGTTGCCAACTGAATGTAAAAATAAAAGTAGGTTGCCCCTCAAATAGAAGGTAGAGCAAATATTCATCCAAGAAATATCCAAATGACATCAGAAAAAAAGGCAAAACCAATAAAAAAATTAAGCAGTGTGTCTTTCCCAAGGAAATAGTCTCACTACAGCACAGTTTTTACAATTATTCACAAGACTTCCATGTCAGACCAATCATAGTAACAGACTAAACTATTCAATGCAATGCACACTATGATAGTTAAGGTATAAAATACCACAAAAGCTACCATACTATGTGAGTAAATAAACCTTCTACATGGAAAATACAGAAAAATTATAATATTCTATACATGTAAAAATAATTTGGAAGATTATTACAAACCTCTGTGCCACTCAGCAAACTTTGAACAGGATGAAGTAGGGCATCTATTGCTGCATCTGTATACAAACATTCAGCAGCACATCCTGTTTGAGCACAAAAAACTTGCAGAATCTCCATAACAAGACTTTCTGGAGAATAATTGTCTGGCGAACACAAGAAATATTAATTTATATTTTAACTTACACAAATATCTCTAAATAATTTATGTAGTTGCTTCTGAATAATTATTAATTTTGTTAAGCTGATTTAGAGGGAGGAAGAAAGGGCAAGGGTGGAAGGGAAGAAAAAAACTGCACAAGCAACAGACACAAATTAAAAATTGCAAAATAAGTTATCATATGCCTCATTATAACTAAACACATTAGCATATAAGGAAAAAAAAGCATTTACCTGAATGTGCTGCCAAATCTGTCTTTGGGTAACTTGGAGAGTAATAAATAAGCTGAGTAAATAATACCAACACATCAGTTATGGATACATTATCTATTAAAAAAAAAAAGGAAAGTACTTTGCAAATTAAAGTACAACTTTTATTTTCCAAATAAAAAATGGATTTTGTAAATATATGTAAAGAATGCTTTGCTGTATAGAGGAAATCAACTATGTACAAGTGATAAAGCAAAGGACATGCATCTCCTTGGGACTCTACTAAGGTATTTCATGACCAACTTCTAAGACTTGATCTTGCTCTCAATTTAGCCAATTGAAATTTTACAACATCTTTCACTGCAACAAATGGCAGCCAACATTTGAAAATACTGAATATACATGGCTGCAGAAAAAGAGCATTGCCTTACTATTAGATTAAGTGAAACTACTGGAAAAGGAAGAGGCTGTCAGACAACTCTTTCTCAGGTCTGAAACAAAACCAACAAATGTAGCTCAATGCAAGACGAGAACAATTGCTCCAAGTTTTATGTAATTATCTTAATAAATCAGACAATTTGTGAGGAAAGAGTTACCATCTATGAAGCTGAGAAGGACACTATTAAGAAGAGAAATGGCAAGATTGTTATATTTGTAAGCAAAAGAACAAAGCAACCATCATCCCTGGATCTCTGCTGGAAGGGCGTTACACAGGCAATGCATAAATGACAAAAGCACTTGATTAGTAGATGTTTCTTACTCACAACTGCCCTACACTGGATCTATCAAATCTTGATCCTCTAACCATAGGGGCAAAAGACAAGTCGCAGAACTAGTATCCAGTAATGCTTTGAATTCTACATTGAATTAATAGGGACACTAAAGCAATGGAATGCCACAATTGCTCTCACACACTTCCATCTGCCAACCCTGCACTATGTAGATTTCTCTGGATGTCCAAGAGCTTTTCCATCTCCTATCTTGTGTTCCTATTAACACCTCTGTTCCACAGGCATGGAACTTTTCTTCTACTTTTATTTTATCTTAATTAATAGGTTAAACTCAGAGCACTTGTTTCCAATTTGCAATTAACTTGAAATACTGATTTCTCTTTCACACCTGAAAAACAGTTTTGGTCCCTGGATATGTCTCTCTTCCAACCAATTACATCAATTGGTTTGACAGAAGCTATTACTCACACCTAGAAAAACTGAATCACTTACACACTGATCCAACTGTCCTTCAACACGAAATAATTATACTGAAAGTAAAATAAGCAACCCATTCAACCACATCCATCAAAGAATAAAAAACTGTGTAGATGCTCATATATAGATATATATAGGTATATATACACACACCACCTTTACGGAAAGTTTCCAGGCCCAGAACTGGTGAACAAAGTGCTGTTCTTCAATACCCACAACACTGCAGTGAAAATATATAAATATATACCAAGTATGGATACAGTGTTTCTCAACAGGTTCCATTTTCCTCAACTCTCCCCTTACCTTTTTTATTTTTCAGCTGTACTGGAAAGAGATCCTGGCCTTGCTTATAGATCAGCAATCTTCCTAAGAGGCACAGTGAATGAACAAAATAGATGTACTGCAATTCTGGTCCAGTGTAAGAAAAATTCTGCGTATCACCTGTAACAATAAAGTAAAAAATTAGAACTTTACTCTTGTAGTTTACTTTACAGTACCTAGCTACTACCTGCAACACAGGCAGATCATTTCATATATAAAGACAGCTTAAGTAATTAACCACTGCTATTCTTTTTCTCCTAAAAGACAACATTTGGGGAAGAAAGAGAATAGACAGAATGTCTTCCTCTGGAGGTAGCATGCTCAAAAACCTAAAGAATGTGGATGTACGTGCATATAATACGAGACATGCAAAGATACTCACTACATTGTTGCTGGGAAAAGTCACTGACTTTGGAATTTTTATTAACTGCTGCTTTGCAAAATTCAAAATAATCAAGACATTGCTGGACAGCTGCATTAATCTGTGGAATAAAGCACAAAATAATAAAGTACCCGATATTTCACAATAAATTCATTCTCTCTTGTATCCAAGTACTGTACTTTAACACAAGAACTTAAATATCCACTTCACTTCAATGACTTCATTTTTCAGTGCTTTGGATTGATTAACCAAGAGAAGGCAAAATTTTACGGGGCTACTAAAATATATCAGCATTACTATTACATTATCACACAACCAGCTCCATACACATAAGGACAATCCATGAAGAAGAGTACAGAGAACACGCAAGTGTTTTGAGAAGTCAACAGCAATCTGTGAATGCCCTATCATCATTACTGTGGAAGATTTTAAGTTTACACATGTGAAAAACTTTGTCTTGAATACACTTACTAAACTGTAGGTTTAGTTGCTGGATGCTGTCAGTGCTATTACTGTTCTTGGTGGTGTATCATTGTCATAGCATTATAATCTCATCAAGGCATATAAGAGTTTAAAAATTATAAGCATGGTTGTAGCAAGGAAACACAAAGCACATTGCCCTGGTTTCAGCTGGGATAGAGTTAATTTTTTCTATCTTCTTATGAGCTGAGAAGAATAGTTAGATTTATTACAGCTTGGAGCTGCCAAGATTTATTCACAAGTGTAAATATACAGACACACACAATAAAAAAACCCCAACCTTAATCGGATGCTTACGCCGTGCTTATAAATTAGATTAGAGTACCCTGCTCATGGACTTTCTATTATAAACTCTTTGTTGCATGGATCATCCTTTATTCTATGCCCTGTTCTGTGCACACAGACAAAAAAGATAAAGGTCTCTTATAGTTGTCTGTGTCCTTTTCTTCATTTTAAGGTTTTATCAGTCTCATATATTTTACATTTGACTTCATTTGTATTACAAGATTTTATAAAACATAGCCAAGTCCTGCTTATACGAAGAGATCTCACATCGACATTGTCTTATTGAAAACAATGAAACCTCCACCCCAGTAAAGAGATCTGCCCATACAAAATATATGAGAGGATTAACAGCTATATTACTAAATATATTTTCCCGGTTTGATTTATCTTGATAATTTTGAATACTTAATGCTTCAAAGAATACAATGGCAGTTTTTTTGGCCTCTTTTTGTCAAAAATCCAAACTTAGCACAGAGTATTTACGGTATTTTTTCATGCACCATTTTCCATTTTTATGCATTTCTGGAAATAATTCTAAAAATGAATGCAACATAACAAATCAATAAATTATAATCTTAAGTAAACACCGGCAACAAAATATCCAAATTCCCCTTACTCAGAGCTGGCTATACGCTACTCTGCATTTATCAAGGCTCCATTTAAGCAAAGAAAAATTGTTTTAAAAAAGTAAATCCAAAAGGCTTATCTAGCCAAACAACATGGAATACTTTCAATGAGAAAAAAAGAGGAAAAAAATAGTCCAAACCACAATGTGGAAAAAAAAAGCTGCAAGTAAACTTGCCTTGGTAATTCACAGAATCATAGAATGGCCTGGGCTGGAAGGGACCTTAAAGATCATCTAGCTCCAAACAATGCCATGGGCAGGGACATCTTGCCCTAGACCAGGTTCCTCAGGGCCCCATCCAACCTGGCCTTGAACGCTTCCATGGATGGGGCATCCACAGATGGGGCATCCACAACTTCTCTGGACAACCTTTTCCAATGTCCCACCATCCCCACAGCAAAGAAGTTCCTCCTAATACCTAATCTAAACCTACCCTCTTTCCGTTTGAAGCCATTAGGCCTTGTTCTATCAATAAATTTTATTTACAGACTACTATTGAATACACAATCAATAAAGTGTATTAATAGAAGTACTTACCAAGGATTTATATTTCCTTTCCAAAAGCCTAAACACCACTCTTCTGCTGTAATATGCATGCTTAAATAACAAAGAAGATGTAATGTCAGCTGCAAAGATATGTTCCGTTTTTTACTAAAACGGTAGAATTTATCTCTGATTTAGTTCTATTAGGCATCCTGTGTACCGTACATATTCAATGTACTGAACTCCAGCTCGAGTAAACCAGTATTATATTCAACTGAGACTTTTGTTTGCAGTACATTTATGACAAAAAACCCTACATCATTAGAAAAAAGTGCAGTAGAATATGCAGTAAAACCAGAAAACCAGTAAGTACACTGAAATACTAAATTTAGTGTTTTGACATTGCTATGTAAATTCTATATTATAAGTTTATAAATGGTAGGCTGGAAAAAGCTCTAATGTCCACTGGAAGTTACCAAGTTGTGTGTAATGTGTAACATAATAATATAATATAATAATGTGCAATAATAACTGTTCTTTCATTCTCATCACTTCTTCCAAAAAAATACTTGCATCTTTTGATAGCTGTCAGTCAATTCTTCCAAAGGGACTGAAGTCACAAAGCACAGAAAATAGTCAGAAATTTCATGAAAACTAGTAACTGAACAGACATTGAAGTGGAGGGTAGTACTGAAAAGCAGTGAACATAAAAGTCTAAAACGACCCTGTACTTCCTTAATTACAGTTCTCAGTATAGGCTGTTATAGGACACAAGAGGTCTGTGATGTCATAACCCAAACTTTCCAAAATACATGTCAGACATGAACAAGTTATGTGTTGTTGGGTTGCAAGTTTTTGCTTACCGTCCACTTCTTAAACCACACTGCTTTGATATCCAGCAGAGCCAAGAAGTGCATTGGACTCAAGAAGTCTGGAGAGGCAGGATGATTAGGCTTGTGTTTTACTGACAAAAGGGACAAGGTACTCTCCACTACTTCTTCCATGTACCTTATGACACAAATAGGAAAAAATGGACAGAAAACAAAAAAATCACTAAGTCTTTCCACCAGTAATATTCAGGAACAAACTTCTCACAAAACCTTGTTCAGACAAATCATAAATATCAACAGCAATATCTTTAACTTGATCTTGTATGGCTATTAATTCTTTGTAATACCACAAATAAAACTAATATATATCTATATTCTCCTAAGTTATTACATCTTTTGTTAAGTGCTAAATATTACACTTGCTACACTAGCATCCAAATTATTTTTTGTTCAACAGTACTTAGCAAAAAAGTACACTCCAAAAGCTAAGTAAGCAACTTCATATGACAACTCCCATGCAACTTCACTATTTTACTTTTCCCACCCTCTACTTTTATTTCTCCTGTTGTCATTGACCAGCCACTGTGCATCCTATAATCAAGCCTTTGCTAAAATTACATGCATCTTACTTTACATCAATAACTACTAAATTAAGAAACAGTTACAGGGTTTTGAAGGTGACATACTTTTCTGGATGTCGAATCCAGGAAGATGGTGCTTCCTTTTGGTACTCATTTAAAAGGCGAACCTGAAAACATAATTATTAAAATTAAAAAATAATTAATGCATGACGTTTCGGTAATGATAGAAAAGGTACGGAAAGTTTGTTTATACCTTTTTAAGTAAACGATTTACATCTGAGTTAGATACATCCAGACCAGCTGAAACATGAAGAGAATATTCTCCAGAAAGAAAGTACAACTCCAAGTGTCTTGCTAAGAAAAAAAAAAAGAAACCCAACAACAAAAAACAATTCACCTCCATGACAACAATAACAAAACAGACTGTCTTACAGAGTCTTCATTATAAAACTTAACTTTTTAAAAAGTACATGACTCATGAAGTCTGAAATGTAATTAAATGCACATACCTAAACTTGTATAGACTTCTTTTGTCAAATTAAATGGAGAAGAAGAAAAGGTTTTTGCATAGAACCTAAGAATTTTCTCCTAAGGGTGAAAAAGCAAGCAATGTATTAAATAGTCATTAACTGTGTATTATAATTGCAAAATAATCAATACGTAGAGGCATTATTCTTAATATTACACATTATTCATCTAGACATCTGTGCAGATGTTAAGCATGTTTTATAAAAATATAGCTTCTGATCACAGAAATCTGCAGTTCAAAGCAAATTTTATTCAAATACTTGAACTACAGCACCAATGCAAAGCCTCAATGAGTTACAAAGCAGACCAAGGAACATTACTTTTCCATTATGAATCAGTGACTTGCAATTATCACTGTTTTAAAAGAAACTGTAGAACTCAGGTGAAAGAGAAATATATGACAGCAGCTGGGGCAACTTTCCTATTTATTTGGTAATCACCTTAAAATTTGAAGAAGAAGAAAAGAAGTTTAACTGACATAATAAATAATCTAAAAGCCGTTTAAGCAGCTGTCATTTTTTTTCCTCATCACTGCCTGCGTAATATTACTATGCATCATTTTCTCATCATCATGGAGCATAAACCTGACTTGAGTAGGAAATATTAACATGACCTATTTTACAGAACAGTTTTGTCCATTTTTTTTACGTGTGTTTTTGCTAAAAGAAATTCAAACATCTCCACTGCCATTAAAAGAAATGCAAATGAGCACTTTGGTGTCTAAAAATCCTATTGAAAGCCTGTTGCAGTCCTTTAAACCAAAACTTACTGGAATCCTGTATTTCTTTTACTTCAAAAAATCATTTACATGATTCATACACAAATAACAACATGTCTTGGAACCCTGACGGACTACTTCTAATATGTATGCAACTTCTTACATCTCTTCAGTACTCCTTCCTTTGGATACACATCTGATAATTAGATACAAAACATTCCCTTACACTGAACGTTGCATCGGGATCCGCCAGGGAGATCGTCAGATGCTTACGCAGGCTTGGCCAACTCTCAGAGCTCAGGATATCAGAGGCAGGGGCCAAGCACAGCGTCTGCAAAGCTTCTTGGCGAACCTGAAGCAGTCAAAAAGACAAACACCAAAAATCCATTCACAGCAACCTCTGAAATACGTCATTTACAAGTCGGAGGGAGGGAGGGAGGGTAGGGAAGAGGGAGGCAGGAAGGAAGGAACAGAATCTGGCTGCAGAACAGATAAGAAATAACAAAATACTTACCTTCTGCTATATTTTTAATGGTTATTTAGACAAAACACTACATCGCTGAGTGGGGAAAATGCGTGCATTCGAAGAAGCAATAAAACCATTTAAAATAGGTTTTCAATACTGGATGCAAGGTTTATGTTCTACTTTCTGCCTGTAATCAAATATTTTGTTATCAGGGAATATAGCTCTCTAAAGCTCTCAGCTAGGGGAAGTAGACGCAGTTATTAGATATTGTGTTATACTGCTGAATTTTCATCGGCATTCTAAATAATTTCAAGTAACTTTTTTTTTCTATTCATAGCTAACTGCAATCTAAACTAAAAATGTTCATTTTACTGAAAGAAACTGTAGGACATTTTAATAAAATTTAACAGCATCAGAATTTTTACCTGGTTTTCTAAAAGAAGTCCATCACAATGTTTGTACCAGTTCCTACCTACCATGCCTTTTTCAACGGCCAGACAACCCCTAACAAGTCTTATCAAGACAGCACACTCAAACTGGTATTTCTCCAAGCCTCAAAAATAGCAGCAGCTGGTGCTGACTGTTGGTTAGAGACACAAATTAGTACTGCCACTGATACGACAGCAAACCTAACTTGGACTTTATATTTTCCATTTGGCAGTAGGTTGTTGGCAAATCAGCAGGCATCTATCTCTTCTGACAGGGATAACTCAAAGGGCAACACAGAGGCTACCAAACAGGACAAGGGACATGTACACAGGACAAATAATGTTCAGTTACTTTATTTATCATAAAACAACTTTTTTTTTTTAAACTAAAAATGCCGATCTATAGCACATAGACTTATAAAAAAAACAGATACTTCCTGCAACACCCGTTTTTGAACCAGATTGGTTACAATGACATATTGCACTGCAGAGTAGTTTCTGCACTGAAGCCAAGATATATGAACCAACAAAGACAAGTTTCCACTTAGGTACCTAGGAACTCTTATGTACATACAGGCTGTCCTCCAATATGCCATAAACATTCATTTGTATTAACATTTCATTTCTGCTTTGAACTTACTTCCTTGGGCTGAATAGGGTCAAGCCTTTCTGCGAGCAGCTGTAATTGTTCTTGACTCATAAACGCATAACTCTGTAATACACATTACAAAATGATCATTAGTATATTTTATTAAACTGAACAGCAGAAGGTTAAAATCATCAGTCTTTCTGATACCTAATTTACTTTCGATAATTAGGACTTCAACATTTATACTAATTTAACAATAAAGTGAACATTCCAAATGTTTTCTGCTGTTTGCCCAAAGTTAAACTTAAGATAATGAAATTACCATGACATATTTTGTTTGCTTTACTTCAAAGTTTTCTGTATCTTCAAAAAACCCTGATAATAATTTATTCAGCAAGCAATGTAGCATAGTAGAGTAGTCTGGAAAGGAACTGCATGTTATTTGGCTTCCAAAGTAAAATCACAAAAGTTAGAACATGTTCTGGTTTTATCATTATCTTCTCTTTTTGTTTACCATACTTGGATAGGCACTTTGGAGCATATGGGCATCATACTAATCTCATCCAGCATATGATGCCTAAAGTAGCTAGTATAAGCTTAGTATTTAAAACTGAAAGAAAAGTAAACAATTTGGGTTTAGGATATAACAAAGATGGGAAAAATTAATCATTCTCTAGGGCCATTCTCAGTCTCCACTGACAGAAATTAAACAATTTTGCAGCATTATGCTTATTTCATAACATAGAGAGAAAACCCATCATACTTGGTTGAAGGAGGAGTCACTGTCAGAACAGTTGTCTGTGTAATAGCCACTCTGACGTTCTTTCTTTGCTTTACTATCCAGCTCCTTATCATGCATCCGATCTTCTTCAAACTTGTTAATCAAAGATTCTACCACAATCATCATGACATTCTTCAGGGCATGCATCATTTCTCTGTATCTTCAAAGTAAAGATGATTTCAATATAAAAGAACATAAATCACTATGTAGAAAAAAAAAATCGCTACATCATGAATAACTGAATATGACATAAAGCTAATTGGATTTCAACTCACTGAACTTACAGAAATGAATGAATATGACATCCAAACCGAGCAACAAAACATGTATGTACCTTACATGTTTCAGTTAACGATATTTAAAAATTACAATAAAACTCCTTTTGTGGCCTTCCAGAAGCATTCAATGAAATACCACTAGCATAATTCTATTTTGGGATTTTCTTAAGAAAGAACAACATGAGTCCACCAAAAAGGAGGTTTTGTCCCTGAGAAAACAAGCCAGTTCTCATCCTTGTTACTGTTTGTTTCTTGTAGTTCAACCTCCAATTTTTCTTCTGCTATAAACCTCAAGCAGAACCAGTAGAAGTGAACACATTATCCTGATACAAGATCTTGAGTACAGGTCATGCACACAAAATAATTTTCTTTCAACAAAACCAGGGTTTTTCTAATTTCCATTAACTGAAAAATAATATCCACAGGGAAGCAATTCAAGATTAAAAAATGCTTCAGAAAAGCGTCCTATTGTAAAATGTTGATGCTTGATTTCAAATTATTTTTTACCTTAATGCTACAATTATTTATTTTACAGTCATCAGAGATTTGAATTATCATACTGCGCTTTAATATCTTCCTACATGTCAAATTAAAAATATAAGACACATATTTGTTCATTGGAGTTTCTTCTACCAATTTCAATGAGCACAAGAACCCTAAGGTCCTGATTCTTGAAACAAAAATTATGCAAACAGCATAATCTGAAAAATGGTCATCCTAACATCTATTTTCCTGGTTTTTCTATTTTGCAGCATATAAAAATGACCACTGATGATAAAATCCTAAGTACCTCAAAAATTTCACATCTTTGCTACCAATCTTTTTATGTAATAGTTCACAACCTTAATTCCAAGGTGAGAGAAAGCATGACAAATTGCAATGTAGGCTGGCAATATCGGAACTGCTTGGCACTGTTTTTGGTTACAGGTTCAGAATTGTTATTGGTTCAGATCTTATTTTTTCAAAACACATTATGGAAAAGCGAAAGGAAGATTAAGACAAAGAAGAAACAGGGATGCGAATTACATGTATATACTCACTCTTTCGATTCACGGGTCTTCTTAGTAAGATGTTGGACAAGTGTGTCATAGCCAGATATTTCACCCTGATTTTGAGCAGAGGTACATTTTTCTGTTTCTTCTTCAATCACAGGTCCCACAGTATTTTTTACGTATTGTCTAAGGTATTTCACAAACTCATAGCTGCGAGAAACATGCAAAATTAAAATGTAACATCTTGAAATCACCATGAAACATTTTCAACATTATATCAACAATCACTACCTTCTCTCGCAGTAGATCTGATACTCTGAGGTAAGAGTTTATGACTTGCATAGAAATAAACTTCAGGAGGGTGACATAACACATTACAGTTTGATTTTCTTCAATATGGTCATTATCAACATATTGTAGGAAGAAACAATACCAAACAGAAGAAACAAAACCAATAGTTAGTTTACCAATTAGCACAATTTCACTCTATGCTTCTTCTAAAAGCAAAAATCTACTCAGAAAAAAGGTTAAGATTTTGTAGGCAAAAAACAAAGAGTATCAAGAAATTTCAAATTCCAAAAGAAACATTCCTTGTAGCACTCTGAACATAGCACTGTCTTAGAGTATAAACTGTCTGGTATTATTATTTATGTCTTATACATAGAAAATTAGAAGGTACATAGAAAACACAGTTTATAAATTAGAGCATTTGAGAATACCTATGTCTTATAAAATTCTATGTGTCATGACAGTAGACAGACGTCAGTCAAATTGACAAAACAGCCGTCTGTGATTACATAAACACATTAAATTCAAGGATTTAGCACTTTGCAGCCTAATGATCAGATACCCACAGATACCTGCTAAAAGAATAGCATAATCAGAGGGAGACTGATTATTTAAACTAAAGACTCTCCCTGGGTCCTCCAACTTTGTATTAGCTACAGAAATTGCTAAAGAGTACTGCTCAGAATAAATCAACTTTTCTTTTTGGCTAGTTTACTGATTTGTATAAAGGCAAGGCAAACAGAAACATTTAAAAAGTAATCATATATTAACAGTAGATGCATTATTTTATTTTCATTTTATCAAATGTAGATGTGCAACTACTTCATGTTAACTTGGATTTAAAAAAACCCAAAAACCAAACAACAAAGCACACAAAATTGTATCATGATAGATATTTCTGCATTGGGTTGCCTGCCTCAGGCTCCATCAGGTGTGTCTGTATTTTTCTTTTCCCTACCTTTCCATTCTTGTTCTCAGTGAAAGTAACAGAAACACATCTCAAGAAAGATGCAAAACATGTTTATTTCTGTTTTCATTTGTGAAATTGCACACAACTCTCCACTGCAGGAAAGCTTTCATGAAACTTTTTCCCCTTTGTTTCATAAGGGCAACATTTCCAGCATATACATCTTTTTGTAGTAACTCCTTCACTCTGAAATATACAGCAACCACATCATTATTCAGACTACTACTTTTATGTCTGATGTTCTAGCATCTTCTGCATTATTCTTCCACTTTAGAAATGTTTTGTAACAATTATGTGCTTCAGCAGTGACAGTACTACTTCACAATACTTCAGAATCAATTCAGACTGATCAGGTAAGGCTTACAAAGGAATCATGCTTGGGGTGGTGTCAAAAACACCTCTAATGTAACAGAAAACATGCTACTTATATAGTTTAAAATCCTGATGTCTACTATTGCACACAAGTTTCGTACTTGATTCAATTTTCCTTTTCATTAGCTTTCTGAGGAACCTGCACTTCTGTCTTTTCTACATCAAAGTGGGAACAAAGGATAAATTAAGGCCTCAAAATCTGGTAAAATTACAGAAACAGTACTGCTCAAAACGCTGAGCTGAACTAGAGAATTGGACAGTCCAAAAGCACACACTACTAATGACAGAGCTTGCAATCTGGATGGATGGATTCAGAAGAAAGTTTCTTCACGGCCTCACTTATAAATAGCCATATGACCTCTCTGACTTTCCATGAAAATCAGTCTGTACTGCCATGGGTCACAAACAAGACAAGAATACCTCCAGAAATATTCCAGCACCAGATAGTAATCCTCATGTTCTGCATTTAAAGATCACTTGATTTCCATTAAATGTAAATCAAACCTGTTCTCATGAAAAGAAAGTATCTTCAGGAGCACCAATTTTCTAACATACAAGAAAGAGTAATGGATGTCAAGGTTTTACTGCTGTAAAAGGAAAACCTATATAGGCATTGCTTCAACCACTTACAGACTTTACTCCTTCACCCTGGGTATTCTATTAAGTTCTCAGAAAAAATGACAGCAATAATTTCTTTTTTTTTGTTTGAGCTCTATTGTATATATCTTCTCTAAATATTTTTTTTCTTTCAGAATGACATGTATCTTTCAACTTTGATATGTTTACAACCAAATTCTTTTACTCTCATGCTTGTCACCCAGCAACCTACTACTCAAAATTCAGAAGAGTACAAGCAACAGTGTAATCCAATATAATTTGTAACAAAAACTAAAACTGAGCTAAAATACCTTTTAAAGAATCTTCAGAACACATGCAAGTTTCAAAGTTTTAAAATTACAGTGAAATTTTAGATAACCCTAGTTCTATTTCACTTAATTACTTTCACCTAACTCCTACCACTGACGAAGCAATGCCAATACCTAGGTAAATTTAAGAGATTGTAAATAGTGCCACTTCTGAAAAAACTGTCAGGGAATCAGGTTTCTCAGAAGCCAGGTCACAGAGCTCTGTTCCTTATTAAAATGTCTTCAGGACATTTCAGCTTGATATTCTCTTGGCTTATCATAAAACGTGTACTAAAAGTCTCCCATGTAGTAAAAATATAATCAAGTTATCATGGAAAGGAAAGAGAAGCGTGGGATCTGGAAATCTAGACTGCATGTAAGTGAGGTCACATTGTCATGTCTGATTTTACAGAAGTGTGATGGGGATGTATTTCTGCTTTACTTAAAACATAAATTAAAAGAATGACTACCTGATAAGACAGACATGTTCAGTAATATAGGCCAGAGAGAACAATCAAATATGGAAGCCAAACAGCCCTCTGAAAAAGTTCTCTATTTTGAAAAACGAGATTATGTTGTCTAGCAGGTGTCAAACATACTGAGAGCCTTCAGTGACTACTTCTTCTAGCTACTTTTCACGTGTGCATTTAGTACATTGCATGTGCATATGCACCAGAGCTTTGTAAATTCCTCTCTCACGAACAGCTCATGAATTACTACTACAGTAAAAATACATTAGGGAGAGTGGAGGGGAAAAAAAAGCAAACCAAGAAAATGGCAACATTAATTTTATTCTTTAAATTAGCATCATCTGAGAGTTGGTTAGTGACAGGAATATCTATATATGCATAAATACACACACATTTACAAAACAATATAAAGAGTAGACTTTTCCCAACTGTTAATACAGTTTAACACACACCAACTTCTTCAAAAGACTAAAAATAGCAGAAATATTTTTACTTGTGAAAATTCTCATCCGTTTCCTCCAAATGCAAGAGAATTTCTTCTGCACATTCTACTGATGGGGCTCCAGCGATTTTTTCCTTCACACTCTGCAGCAACTGTCTAAGCATAGACTGCAATAGAGCTTCATCTTCACTTGTAAAGTGAGACATCTGTAGAAAAAAAATAGAAGAATAAGAAATTCTCATAGTTTTGTTTTTCCTCAAGATGCTAAGAAAAGCGCAAATCCCTTACATTGCTACTTTTTTACTGTTATGCATAGGATTTTCTATCAAAAGACACAATCTCAGACAGGAAGTATTTGATAGAGCTTATCTTCAGATAAGCTGAACACAAAACAATCAAATCAGTTTCAACAAAACTCTTGATATTGTAGCATAATATTCTTAAAGGAGATATTACATTAAGAAAAGCCTGAATATTCCTATTTGTACTTGCTTGCGAACTTGCCCATCATACAGGCACAAGACCACACTGTGAGCTAAAAAAATAAAAAAGAGGGAAGGTTTTTCAGATGTAATGACTGTATCTTGATAAGAAAATTTTGTAAGTCTCTCACTTGCTTCTCATCCACTGTTACTACCCAGTTCTGACTTTGGGATCCCTCTACTCAGTGCTGTTGCTGTGCCCATGACTGAAAGTGCTGTCAGCTTTTGCAAGCGCCAGGTGGAATTATCAGAACTGTTTAATTTCCCTGTGCTAATCAACTGCAGTGACCTGACAGAGTCCTGTCAAATTAAATGGAAATTGCTGGGAAAAACTGGGAGGAGCAGAAGTAGTAAGAAACTGGAAACATCTGTCAAGTCCAGAAGACAGACTATCAATTAAATTTTCAACGGCCGCAAAACAAGACAAAAGCTCAATTCTGATCTTGATTAATTAATGGCTTAAAAATCTTCATATGCCATGGAATAGTTTCAAACCTCAGTGGCAGTTCTAGGTTATATATTTCTAGCCTATTTAAGGAAAAATTACTTACAGATATTTGACTTTTTTGAATTAAAAATTAAAGACTCTCTAAACACCTGTGAATAAACAATACACACACTTGGAAGAGACAATATAGTAAATTACTGTTTAAGAATCAAACCGTATCAATCAGAAAAAAAAAAAAAAAGAAAGAAAAAGCCGTACAGCACCAGCTGGAGGAGGTATCTTTTATGAAAGGTAACAGCTCATCGAGTTAGCACTTCTCTGTGGTAAGTAGCAGAGTTACTGAACATTTTATTTTGATCCAACATAATTCAATATTAATTCAATGATCTCACCAGAAATTTCATTAAGTAAATTCAGAGCAAACAAACAAGACACCCCAAATCCCTTGCAACAATCTTAAACTTGCAGCCCTCTTTCTTATAGAATCTCAAGATACTTAATCAAAGTCAATGCATTTTTAGGTCTATATAAACATCAGATAATACCCTAATCCCCCGGGGGAAAAAAAAAATCACCTAGTATTTTGGTATAATTAGATATTTTTAAAAGCACAAGGTATCCAGATACTGGCTGGCTGGCTGGCAGTGCAAAGCCCCGCTCAAATTATTCATAGAGAGAAATCATGAGACGATTGCAGTTTCACCTCCAGTTTGCCTTGGAAAGTCACACCTGACTTATGTAATCACTAACAAAGATACATATCTTACATTTCATTTGTAAAGGTTTGTGGTCCGTCGTGCTTGGTTTTTTGGTAGTTGTTGGTTTGAGGGTTATTTCCCAGCAGGCATATCCCCCACTCAGTTTCCAGGCAACACTTAAATGGTCGTTTTCTCCCTAAAATACAGCTTTACCCAAAGCCCAGTTAAGGCAGTCCTTTCAAGGTCCCGGCACTGTCCCAGAATGCAAATCCTGCCCCGCAACCCAGGGGACGATTCAGAAGCGGCATGTTGTTGCCAGCATTTATCCTTACACAAGCCTTCGCCTGAGCAGGGAGGCAGTTTTAGCAACAAACCACGGAGAGCGGTTCCCAGAATGGGAGCAGTGCGGGAATTCCTATCCCCTCTCGCGCTTTACCGCCCGTCCCTCAGCTGCGCACCAGTGCTGGGCAGCAACCACGCTGCCAGCGTGGGACAACCCATGCACGAGGAGAACACCCGGTCTCTTCCCAAGCGTCGGGAGGGGCTAAGCCTGCCCAGGTGCTTCCCTCAGTTACCGCTGACAGCGCGGCTGGGCTCTGCCCGGCCGCCTCGGATGCGCTCGCCCCACGCACCCGCTCAGCTCCGCCACGCTCCCCGCGCCCCGGGAGCCCCGCATTCCCAGTCCCGCCCAGCCCTA
>VZTA01018363.1:48428-86311 GCA_013398855.1 Mohoua ochrocephala
CGGCCGCCCGCCCCCGCCCGCTCCCGCCCGCTCCCGCTGCTGCCGGCCCGGACGCCGTGACGGCCCCGGGGGAAGCCGCTCCGCGGGCAGCTGGGACGCGTTTGCCGATAAGGGTCACCTCAGCAGAGCTCACTGAACGCTCAGCTCTCACTTCAGGCTCCTCTGTGTTCAGCCCCGGGTGGTGGCCCCCAGGTTTCCCACTGAAATCAAAGGAATACAGTCATGCCGTTATTCCCAATTCACATCAGCAGGGGAGCAGATTGTCTCAATAAATAAAATAATGAATGGCAAGAAATTTTTCAGCCCTGTTTAACTCTCTATTCCCTCCTGTGATGAAGGAAATATTACAAAAATATCAATAGTATTTTTTCTCTCCAACAAATAAATGCAAAACCAGCAAAAGCAGTTTGATTTGAAATAATTTCTATTAGTTCAGGTATAATAAACCGGAATTTAGTTACTGTAAATACTCATAAAAGTGTTTGTCAGTGCTTGCATGCAAGGTGTTACATAGTGCATTATTATCGTTTCCTCCTACATTTTTCTAATGATTCTGATGGTGGGGGATGCTGATCTTCCATGATGATGTGTCCTTTAGTGCTAATCTTCCATGTAATACTAATCTTCCATAAGGACTTGTTCCTTTATCTGGCCCTGTAGCCCCTTCAATTAATAGAGCTCTACCTAGGCATGGGGATCTACTTACACAGTGGAGCTAGGAATGTAAACTGCAGTATTTCTATTGAAAAGGGGTGATTCAGGAATTGAAACATAAACCTATCTTACTGCCAGTTCTCAGAAACAGATTTTGATCAATTGCAACAGAATTTCTGTGATACATTTAGCTCTGCGCTCCTCAGGCCTTTGAAGGGGCCGGTGCCTGCAGGTATCCACAAAATTAAGCTGGGAAAATTGTCTGCTGACTGCTACTTGTAAGGGGTCTCCAGTAAACTCACCAGAGTCCTGTTAGCTTGGCCATGCACTCTCTGCATCTTCTAAGTGCACTGTTTGGAATGGGCTACAAGTGACAGCAGTTTATTCCTCATCCATGCCAGGCTCTTCCTTCACAGGCAACCAAGTGGTTTGCTTCTTTTCTGTCCCCATACTAACGGAGAGGCGCTGTGGTGCAACACTTCTAATTCCTTTATCACTTCACAAGCACTGATTCAAGTGACAGCATCTCAGTTTCATAGCTGATAAAGAATTGAAAAAAATCAATGTACATAGTTTTCAGCATCCCTAGTCCTTACTGAAAGAGCCTCCACTTTAACAAGCCCTCCCTATCTTATAAAACACCTTATAAGAAAAGTTGCACTTGTAGTGGCATCACAGAAGCATGTCCTTGTGATGCCTGTGGTGTTTCTGAAATCCTTCCATTCCCTTCTACCCTCTCCCACCTTCTGTATTTCATCCAGCTTCTTTAGCCACGTTTTGCAGCCATTGGAGCCTGGAGCCCTTTCTTGTGAGCAAAGCTGGCAGAGCTCAGATGCCATTGGCCACGATTATTAGGATGCATCCAGGCAGACACCCTCTGAGGGTGATACTCCAGAGTGAACACCACTGTTCTGAAGTACAGTATGTTTACATGGATGGATGTCTGTCACATGAGAGAGGTTGCAATCACTGTGGAATTGTTCATGTGGATTTCACACCGGTGAAATTCCACTCTCTCTTACACTAGGAATTCCTTCTCCTTGGTAAAAATATTCCAGATGTTCTCTCTCGGTTGTACAAACAGGAAAGCCTGGCTCCTAACCCCGGTTCAGGAAGGCATGAGATACAAATAACGCTTCATAAGATCTCAGCATTGTTAGAAAGTCACAGTGCTGACTTCTATAATTTTAGAAACTTAAAGGAAACAACAAATACACAAATTCTTAGAGTGTGTAGCATACAAGATAAGCAGAGTTTCAAACTCTGAAACATAGGAATGTGACTAATTTAAGTGTTATAGAGAAGTTTAATTTAATTGATACGGTTGTCTCCCCATACCTTGAACACATCCCAAAATTTGAATTACCAGTTTATGCCAAATTTCTGTAAATTTATAATGTGTCTGCAGTGTCTTCAGTGTGGCAGACCAGAAAGAAGGGAACTGTGGAAAACAAAGGAATCTTCTTTACAACTGGTGGTAGTAGTGGAAACAGCTCATCTTGGTGCTCATGTCATTACACCAGAGACATAATTTCTCTCCTCTCTTTCTGCTCTTTCTGACTTTTCTCTTTTCCTTCATTGTAACTTCCCACAAGATAACTCTTTTTCTGGATGACTCGCAAAGGTCTGGAGAGATTTTGATTTTATGTAGGTGAGGTGCAGCTGTTAGTTTCTCAAAGACTGTTTAGCTAAGACTTCCACCAACTCTATATATAGGACCTACTAAAGGAATTGGGGTTTGCTATCTGATTGAATAGTTTAACATAGCCAGTATCTCTTGAAATTCCACTTTATCATCCTTTCCTTGGCTGATACCATTTTCAAAGGAGTATGTACCAAAGAACTAAAAGGGAAGGCAAACTTCACTTGACCAAAACAAACTCAACCAGACCAAAACAAAAGCAACTTTCTATGCTCCCATTTCAGAGCTAAATCAAGACCAGAAGGAGCCAAGGTGTCCTCACTTCAGAGTTTCCCAAACTGGGACTAAGATAGGAAAAGAAAGAAATAAGTTAGGAAAGCAGAAATAAGTGTGAATTCTGGTTCTGGCCATAGCACAAGAAGTCTGTATCACCTTTCTGCACACTCTGACATCCCTTAAGCAGTTCTTGAGCCTCCAAATTAAAGATGAAGACACTTCATCAACCCTTGTATGAACGCTGTGGCATTTGTTGCCCTCTCAACATGTGATCATTTATGGCAGTTTCCCAAATTTGGAGGAACAATGACCATGACAAGACATCATTAGATCATAATCTAATCATAGATATCAAAAAGGAAACTGCTTAAAATATTACTGTTGATGGGAAAGTCTTTTTAAATAATTTCCAAAGGAAATTTTCTATTTTGGAGACCATCTGTCCTTTCCTCTCTGTGCACTCTGGGGAAATACTAACCCATGGCTAGATGTTTCCGTTAAAACAAACACTGAGGAACTGGTGGGTAAATGGTCACGAGGGTTGCAGGCTGGAGCACTTGTGCTATCAGCTGCACTTGGAAGTCTTGTGTTAAAACACATGCAAACAGAATTTATATCAGTTCCATAACAGGGAAAATATAAAGTGTCCTGACAGATCTAAAGCTACATCAGATGACTGTACATTCCTGTTGAGAGCTAAGCTGATATGAGATGCATGTAAGCTATTACGGGAATCAAAAAAATAAATTGGGTCAGTTTGCTTATTTGGTGATTAAACTTCAGTTATGCTGACATTTCAAAAAGGCCGAAGATCTTACTTTGCTGTTCCTGATCTCTTTTTTCTGAAAAGTGAGAAACTGGCAGGAAATCGATAGGACTCTCGCATAACATTGTAAAGCACCAACTTGGAACCAGCCTGTCCAGTAACAATCAGGAATGTTATTGATTAAAAATGTAACTTAGCGAATATATAGGTACTGATTTTTCCATCTGTATTTTATGACGCACTTTTCAATAGATGCTGTGCTTGAGGTTGTAAAAGTAACTACTGGAACTGAAGTGATAAAATCTATACTGCAATGCTAAATAACTACCTCAAAGAATCAAAGACAAAATAAGCTTCAATGAAAATATAAATATCCAAATGCCAATAAAATAATTTTCTGATCCACAACTTTCTTTTGGTGAAACTTCAAGGAGCCAAGGACACGTGTCACTAGCTCTGACTGGCCTTAGGCAGCTCTCTGAGCATCAGACTTAGGTCTTTATTGGAAATTGAGAATAATAAAAATTATCTTTATATGCCATTATGAAAATTATTCTCACAGATCTACAACATAATAACCAAGTGGCATCATAAATCTCGACTTTATTTTCCATTTCTTTTCTAATTAATATTTTGGTCTTTTTTTATCATGTGTTTCCTGAAGGTGGCAGCAATATTCAGGAGTTGCCTGAATGTCTGACTTTTGAACCTATTGACCTGTAATACAGCATTTCTTTCAATGTAAATGTATTTGTATTTATGGATATTAATCCTATGCTTAAATCAAAATTTGATGGCATAGATGTTGCAGTTGTAGACATAGGATGTACAGTATCGTTAGAACATATGAAGAAACTCTGTTGACCTGGAGTGTTAGAATTGCTTATTCTTTCGTATGATAAAAATTTGGAAGCTAAAGGAGTATTCCTAAAGTATTAAATATTTTTAATTAACAATGTACTGTTGCTTGCAGTTATAGTTACCCATTTCATTGTCTTCACTGAAGCCTGTATCATGTGCATTTTCTGAAGTGAGCTGTAAGCTCATTTGTGGGCACTACATTAGCAGCTCAAAACACTACAAATGTTATGTGTGATCACTGAAGGAAGATTAGAGCCTCTCTGTAGGGTTCCTTTCAGTTCCATTTCTCCATTTGATCTTAATAGTTTAAAATCACTGCTAGAGCCACTCAGGCCAACTATCTCACAGCATTTCAGGGCTTTATTAGAAAAGAAACTTTAACACTTCTCTTTTTGCCTTAGATGTGGTACACTGCATTGTCATGAAATGCTTTTACTACTGAGGCAAGGCAATTGCATTGACATTAGAAATAGGAAACAATTTAGAGAACTTTTCTCTCCTTCCATTTTGCTAGCCTGGTCAGGGAGTTGCAGATCCCACTGCAATCTAAATGGAGGATCGTGGAAGCCCACAAAGACATCTCTGCAGCAGGGCTCTCCTGCCCTTTGTCGTTCACTAACAGAACTGCATTATGCCAGGTGATTCTCCTGCCTGCAAGTCTTCTGTCAGCTCCAGGGCTGCTCTCACAGGGCATCCAGGACAAGGGCCCAAGTTCTGGTACTGCTATCCCAGAAATGCCACTTTGATGCAGAGCTCCTCCGTACAAGAGAGTCGTGGAGCTCCTGTAGTGGGTCCAGCAGAGGGCTGTGAAGATGATACGGGGACTGGAGCATCTCTCTTATGAGGAAAGGCCAAGGGAGCCAGGCCTGTTCAGCCTCGAGAAGAGACAGCTGAAAGGGTACCTCATCAATGTCTATCACTATCTGAAGGGGGTTTCAAGACAATTGTTTCCAGGCTCTGCTCAGTGGTGCCAAGCGGTAGGACAAGAGGCAATGGGCAGAAACTGATGCACAGGAAGTTCCACCTGAATATGAGGAAGAACTTCTGTACTGTGCAGGTGGCCGTGCACTGGAACCGGTTGCCCAGAGAGGTTGTGGAGTCTCCCTCACCACAGATGTTCAGGAACCATCTGGCCACAGTCCTGTGCCAGGTGCTCTAGGATGACCTGACTTGAGCAGGAAGCTTGGACCGGATGACTTCCAGTGGTCCCTTCTGTCCTTACCTATTCTGCAGTTCTGTCAGTTGCATAGCTGCCGATGGCTGCGCTGCCGAAGGAAGTGCAAAACATAGGCAGAGGCTTCCTTGTGAGTCTTCACTGGTCCAAATGGACTCCCTAAATCCTTGCATGCCTTCAGACCTGAATGTTTCATCCTGAGAGAAAAGTAAGGAAGAAATTGCAGGTTTTTTTACAAAAGTAATCTCCCCTCCTAAACATGCATGGAACACAAATGCTGTAATTTTAAATTACTCTGACAGAATTTATTACACTGTGCTTCTTAAGGAGTTTGCTCAGCAAACCTGGTGGCTTTATTAGTAGTTGTATGTGAATATTCCTGTGCCTTAGAATTGTCCATCTTTCTTCTTGTCCTTACCAATGACTGTTTGTGCTGCATCTCAAACCAGTACTTTGATACCCTGAGGCTGAATATTTTTATAATTGCTCAGTTTATGTTCATCCTTAGTAAAGTATTGCTAAAGTAACTTCCTTCACATTTCCTCTCAAGATCAGCATTAATTCCTGCACTTGTCACGTTGACATTTCAGAATTCATTCATCAGCTCGTCTGAGCTGCTGATGTGGTATACTTTTGCAGACACTGACTGCTATTCCTTTTTGCATTTCTGCTCCCTCTTAGATTTCCCTAAAATGCGTCATTGCTATCACTTCCTTTATTACACCATTATTACTACAAAGTCTGCATAAGTGATTTTGTCACTTGTGGTTTAAGTGTTGAGCCACCACACCTTCTCTTTCCTGTTTCCCATTTGTCTTCTGAAAATTGTACCCATCCACATAAACTACTGCTCTCCTTACCCAATGGCTTATCCTGCTATAGTTCTGAATCCCGGCGTCAAACACAATACAGTTTCCTTCCTGCATCATTAACCAAGTGCTGTCTGTAATCTTAATATTTGCAGGGAGTCAAATACAAGAGACATTTGCTATGTAAGCTGTTGTTTTAGATTCTCTTGTTGATATAAGTTATGGTCTTCTTGTAAGAGTCTCTTCTACGAGTACAGATTAATCTAGCCAGATGTGACGCACAGATTACTTTGTTCTGTTCATTTTTGGAATGCTGTAAAATGCTTGAAAAGTAAGCAAGTCGTGCTCTTTGCTGCTCGTTTGAAGCTGTACTCTTTGTAAGACAGGCTCAGGAAGACAGAATTTGGCCCATCCTTTGCCATGCTTTATTCTTTTGTGTACTTTCAGCAACATGAGCTGTGTGCTTTGTTTTTCAAATATTTTGTGTCCTAGCAAACTGTGACCTCCTCCTCAAAGTGATGTTTTAAAGAAATAGTAAAAGCATTGCTTGGTAACAACACTGTTTATTTAAATTCCAGAAAACACTTGTTTTTACTTTTTCTTTTATTTCGCTTTGATAATGTCTGTGATCTTAACAGAATTTTACATCTGAGAAAAGTTTTTGGAGCTTCTCTGAACAAATACAGTGTCTGAAGACACTGAAGACAGCGGATGAAGAAAAACACCAGTCCTGAATGTCTTCATACACAAAATATGATCTTTTAATAAAAACTTTTTTAAAGGTTGTTGTATAACAGAATCTGTCAGGCAATGGAATCTTATTAGTAACACACATTCCTTAAGATAATGAATCTAATTTCTTTGAAAAAATAAAAAAAAAGTGTTATAGGTTTGCATTATTGAAGCCAATATGACACCCTCATCTCAATATAATTCCAATGAATTTTAGTGTTAGGGTGAATTTGATTCAGTAAATCTGCAAATACATTTCTCTGACATGAAAAATAATCTCTAAGTAACGAGAAGAATATTTAATATTCTCACTGGTATTTTTTAGTGCCCTCATGATGTGAGTAAAATTCCAATAGAGACATGACTTTGTCAGTCAAACTCCTTTCACTGAGGAATAAGGCAAATACTTCTATATCTTGGTACACCTGCTCACTGACTGGTACAAATTTTGTAATGCGTATTTTAAGATACAGCCTGTAGTTGTTGTGGCACAGGGGCACAACCTGGCACATGGCTTTGTTGAACCTCAGACAACTAGCCTTGGTCCATCAATCCAGCCTGTCCAGACCCCTCCTCTCTTCTTCAGTTCAGAAAATTCATCTTTTCAGTTCTTTTTTTGGGGGGCAAACCGCCTTCTCCATCCAGGCAATTGTACTTATGCACCTGTCTGGGTCAACTACCAGAACAAACACGCAGAGTCCCTGTTCTCCTGAGTTGGAAGTTTATTTGAATCCACAAGATGGGACTCAGGTCTTGATTCAGAAGGTATCTTTTTGCCAGACTTGTGAATGGTCTTGTTTACTACGCCAGACCTGCGGTGTGCAAGTCAGTGCTGCTGAGGGGGAAAGAGCTGTGATTCTGAAGTAAAAGTTACTCTTGATGGGGGTTGGAACTTCATAACCTGGCTTTACAGTCCAAGCAAATGGGAGCATATTCTGTTTTGATAAGGCTGAGTGTAATCCTTGTTGTGATTGCTTGCCGACTGATTATTCTGCTTCGAATCCTCGGAGCACTCCTGCTAATACTCCTGTATCAGCATGCAAGGCATGCTAATAATGTGATAATTATTACTTTAAAGTCTGTTTCCCTTTCGGTGCACTCTTTTTTGCTTAACTCAGGTTCCTGTGCTTGCACTGAAGAATAATGCAGTAGCTGGAGGGAAGAATCCGTGTGGATGTAGACTCTAGGCTGTCGTAGATTGATTAACTTGATATATGCTGATATATGCTGATGGATCTATCTTAAATTACATCAGTGGAGGATTCAACCCCAGTTCTAAGGAGGAAGGAGGATATACTCACAGATGAGTAGTTCTTGGCAAAGCTCTCAGAAAACTTTAAAAATAGATTCCTGTTTAGTTTTTAGAATAATTTTGCTAGCTACTCTGATGCTTTATAGTGTTTATAGCACTAAATAATTGTAATGCCATTGTGTTTCATACACTTTATTTTACTGCTTATGCACCTTACGGTATTGATGTGTATTATATTGCATATAACTCAATACAATAAACATAGTATTACAAAACAGAATTGCTGGATTTTTATTATAGGTAGGTTACCTACTGTGATGAAAATAATATAAAATTATAGGGAAATTATTGTTCCCTTTATTCCTAGTTTTTATTCAAGAAATAACCCATGGTAAATTAGGTGCAATTCCACAAAATTTTATAGAAGCATAGATCTTGGTTTAAAACAGTAAATAAGCTCTGCTAGAATTTTATGGGTTTTACACTTGTCTTTTAAAATTAGTTTATATTTGTAATGCTTTGCCTCAGAGGTTGCTTGAAGATCACTCCTGAGTGTTATTGCACATTCTCAATTGTTTCTGAAGGTAATGGATGCCAAGAATCTCACTTTGCAGAACAGAACCATTATTCTTTCTGTTATTTACTCCTATGCAGATTTTTTTTTGCATGTTAACCACGACACCCCCATTCCTGTCCATCAAAGACTAAATACTTAGCTAAGAGAGTAAATTCAGAGACTAAAAAAATTTTCTATCATTCTGATATGATCCTGGGCTTGGTGAGAAGAGCTGTCCTCTGCAGAAATATACTGCATGGCCCTCATTTTGTTGACTTAATTCCAGAATGGGACCTGAGAGCCAAAAGGAACCACTGAAATTGCAATTTTTAAGCAAACCTTCCTCTCTCAGCTGTCTGTATTGTGAGATCCACAGAGAAGGGAAGGGAAGAAAGGCATTGCTTTCCCAAAGAAATTGTAAATTCCTTAAAATCTTACACAGGGATGAAGTTTGACTGTAGCATGGTGGTTAAATACTGATGTGGGAGTGTTGGTACTTCTATTTCTATTAAGCCTAGTCACTTTAATATAAAATGGATGATCAGTCCTGATGGTAGAGACAGTCCCACAACTCACTCCTACCCAAGTGTCTCTGCGGAGCCAAGCTCACACTTGTTGGCTTTCCCTCCCTCTTTGGCAAGTCCTGACCTCCTCCACAAATCTTCAGCAGAAGAGGAAAGCCCTGCTCAGCCCAGCCTGCTTCTCAGCCGCTAAAAAACTCTCCTAGGAGCAGTTCACTGTTTCTAGAGCTGAGCTAGATAGTGTCAGCGGGCACTGTGGGAATGAAGTGTAAAGAGCTGTGCAGGCATTTGGGGTCTTCGGAGCCAAACAGGAGGCTGCACCCTAATTTTCAGTTTCAGACCTTCTGAGTCTGTTCCTAAAGGTTTTCCATTTTTCCCATGTGCCTCTTTTTCTAGGTCAATGACTGTTCTTAAATCAATTTCTGTTACCTAGGATAACATAATAAGGATAAGATGTAGAAGATGTTTGTATCTTTATACAAGCATAATGCTCTTTTTCAAATTTTAACTTATTTTGTGTAAATGTAAGACTTTTTATCAGACAGATGTTACAGCGAATTAAAACCTTCATGTGGTCCGGAAGGAAGTGAAAGGCAATCTGGATCAAACGTATAAGGAACTGAATACATATGCTATATGTTTAGAAGTTTTATCTGAAAGCTGCAGCGTGTAGAAAAAATTCTGTCAGCCTTTCATGTCATCTGTCCGTCAAAGATGATTTGTGTTTTATTTAATGTTAGTTGAACCTGTCATCTCCCAACACTACATATGTTTGTATCAGAGCACCAAAGCCTTGGTTCATAATACGTCATGCAGATTCATTTGTCCTGAATAATTTTTCCAGTGTGAATAACACAGACTTTGTCTTATCACTGTTACAATTTTACAGCAGTACAAGACCAGTCGAGCTACTTCACCTGCATCATCCTCCTCTTCAGTTTTATGCTAATGTAGCACAGCTATCAGAAAGAAATCGCATCTATCTACCCTAGCATTAGTGTCCTAGTCATTCTTGGTACTATAAAAGAATGTGGTGCAGGCCCCATGGAAAGAGTGCCCAAGCCAAGCTCAGGCTCCCTGCAATCGTTTCTGTTCATCCTGCTGCAACTGTGCCCCCCTGGAATTTTAAACAGAGACACTGCAGAGGCTCATTGGGAACAAGTGAAGCTGTTCAAGTGATGATTATTCTGGCAGAGTCTGAGCAAATTAGTTAATAATTAGGTGTGAAATTAATGTACACCTTCTGTTTTCCTTAGTAGATTTCCCATGTTGTTAATTTGCTTCTGCACCACCAAGGGACAAAGTACATTTAAAGAACATATGTGGGAATGAGCTAAAAGTGTCCCCAGGTAAACCTTGTTACAGTTGTTATCTAAATTTTAGTATTGCATAGAGCTTTGTCTGAACTCTTTAAAATGTTTCACTCCCTAAATCCTAACTACTTACAGTGCTTGTTCAAGCAAGATTTAATTGGCTGATGAGAAAAATAAAATATTGCTTTGTCTTTATGTTACATTATGCTAGATAGATACATAGTATATTAATTCATTATTCCTTATCCTGTATGTTTGCATTTCAGATGTGATATTTGAGGGTCTTAATATAGAATTTACTAGGTAAAAATTGTGTGACGTGATGTTAGACCCGCAGTGTGGTGCTTATTGTAGCAATGTGTTGTTGGAGGGGTTTTATGTATTTCTGTATGTTAAGCAGGATGTTTTACTCAGAGGGAGTGTTTTGTGATTCTTTACTATGAGCAATACATAAATGAAGTTAAGTAGACCTGAAAGCCTCTGTAGGAGCTTGTAATTATAGACTGCACCAAAATGCAGAATGAACATCGTTGGTGTTTCAGTGAAATTCCAGCTTTAACTGTCACCCGCAATGTGGAGTGTGGGAAGATCTCTTGGAAATCTGAGATGATGCAAGATAAAGCTTGAATCTCTGCTCCTCTTAAAAGTTGAGGTTCGAGACATTTTTCTGTGACTTTTGCTTTCTGTAGTCTCTCTGAATTTTTTGACCACTCCAGTTTACTGGTCAGGGATGAAAATATCTGTAGCACAAGGGAAAACATGTAAGTGTGGAAGCTTCTATGGGAGTAGGTAGAAGCAAGTGTCTTAAGAAGTTTAAGAAGCACACATTGCTGTTGCACACATGGCACATAAGAAGATGAAAGTTTCTTTGCCTTTTTCTAGAACAGAAGAGAATGGGAAGTCCTTCTCTCATAAGCAGAAGGATGCCCGCAGACCCCGTCCCACTCTTATCTCATCCTGAATGAACTTGACCTGGTACGGGAGACCAGCAAGTCTTTAAGAGACTGCTTTGTTGCCTGTTCTGAATTTTGTGCAATTCAGGTGTCTCACTTTAGTTGGAGGTAAGAGTACCGTTTTGGTCAACTAGGAACATCGGAAGATGACATGACTTTTGACAAACTCTAGCAGTCTTTGAAGTAGCTCATGTATAATGTAGGTAATTTCCCAAACTGTTCTTAATGCATCTGTTAAGCAAACAATCGGAACAGAATTGAACCCATCAGGTTCAGATTAGTCTTCTTTCAAGAATGTTAACAGAGGGAATTTTTGTGATCTCTAAGGCTCTTTATTGTGGTGGTATACCAAAAGGTAGCACTTTCCTTTCTTTGGATGCTATTTACCATCAAAAAATCTAGGAATAATCTGAAGGGTAAATAGTTAGGCTGCTTGTAAACTACGGTAGGAGTATATGCCAACATTTCAGTTTACAAAGGATAGTATTTGCATATAAATCCAAAGAACAGTTTACGTAAAAATTTTTAAAAGGCTGATCCATCAAAAATCAGTTACAAAAATACATTAGGATTAAATAGAATCTAAATGTTATGGCTGGACTTAAGTGGCTTGATTATACTTTTAAATATCTGGCAATGAGTTTCCATCATCCTAATAAACTGAATTTCTATTTCTTCCAAAAATTGTTTCTACTGTTTATGCCATTTGAATAAATATTAGTGCTTGGACTGGCTGGCAGGGGGAGAGAGTCAGAACTCTTCCACTGAAGTAATTGCTGGTGAAGGCTCTGAGAATCACCTGCCATCCGGACCATGATGTATGCCTGGGTGAGGAACTGTCTTCAGCAGTAGTTGAAGCTGGTCTGCTCACCATCTCACAGGAAGAAAAATTTTAAGGCTCTCTTAGTGCAGCCTTAAGTTAAAATATTTTTAATGCAAGCTTATTGTTCTTCTGGATGTCATCAGTTTTCTGATGTGAGTGTTCTGTTTTTTCCCCATGTCTTCTCATAATCCCTTTGTAAGGCCACCCATTCTGCTTCATGCATGCTCGTGGAACCTCCTGAGTAACAGAGGACAATTTTTACCATGCCCATAGCTATTCATCTCTTTGGATGATGTGTCTTTCACTTTAACCACGAAGTGTTTTTCTGAGCTAAAACCTTCTCTTCAGTGTTAACTTATGAATGCAAGAAACCGTATTTTATAGTCTGTGATTTACATTCTTCCATTTTTTTCATAACTGGCTTCTTACTTCTTCTTGCCACCAAAGCAGAAGCTTTCCTCTTTGTCTCCTTTGCTTTTTTGCTTTCAGTTTTGCTTGAATTTTCAACAGGAATAGGAAACTGGGAGAGGTACTTGGAGGACATTGAATCCTCGCAGCTCTAATCAGAGCTCCGTGAAGGGGCTGCCAGCTGCGTTATTAATTTCCCTCTGCTGTGCCAGGTTCTTCTTCCTCCCTCTTCCTTGACCCAGCTTCCTTTGATTATCTTTCTTCCCTTCCCTATCAGTTTCTCCATGAGGTACATAGCCCAGAGTTGCTATTCTCCTTTATGCTTCCATCATTCTCCTGCCTGCTCTCCTCCTTTACTGCTGTGGGGGGCTTTTTTTGGTTTTTTTTTTTCCTTTCCCTTGTTAGG
Organism: Mohoua ochrocephala; assembly: GCA_013398855.1. Taxonomy (NCBI): domain Eukaryota; kingdom Metazoa; phylum Chordata; class Aves; order Passeriformes; family Acanthizidae; genus Mohoua; species Mohoua ochrocephala. The sequence continues at coordinate 61,575 of VZTA01018363.1, forward strand.
CATAGAAAGGTCAGGACCTTGTCCTCTGGGCTTTCTTGAACTTTGGGTGCTAGCCATAAGTTCATTTCGCTATGGCAGAATGTCAGAGTCTATTTAAGTCAGTGGAAAGACTCCAATAATTTCAGGGAGGTTTTGGTACTAGCTGTGAGACCATGGCTGTGTTGGTCAGAATTTCTTTCTGTAGCAACCTTATCCAGGAATCCAGGGGAATGCCATGGCTCACCCTCATTCTCCAAAGCACTTGCTCAGTGTTATAGTCAGTGGTAACTACAGCAGCAGTGAGAAATTCTTTCTTGGCTTGTTTCTTGAGCGATTGGAAATGTAATTACTTTTTCAGTGATCACAATAGTATGAAATTTTGCTCCCTTTCCATAAAAAAACCCTTTTTTTTTAAATTAGAAAGTGGCCAACTGAGTCATACAATCCATCTGCACTTTTACAATGATGCCTCACATACCAAATATTCCTATGGTGTGGAATTTCCTTAATTTTTCATAAAGAAAACCAGAAAATGCTTATTCTTAATTTTTACTGATACTTACCCAATTGTTTCCAGTTTTACTTTATCCGTATCATATTGAGGTTAACATTTTTAAAGAAATATCTGTGGCTGGTTAGACTGCCCTTCAGTCAACCCCTTGCTAGGTTTGAGGTATTCAACAATTTTAATTGTATCTTATAATTAGTCCCAACATTCTGACCATTTCTGTTACTCTTCACTGAACTTCTTAATTTAGTAATGTTTTTCTACTTCTTGAATGTCGTTTAAATATTCTTGACCTATTAGCCAAATTGTCCTATTCAAAGTTCAATATTTGACTGGTAAATTTGTATAACAAGGTGAGCATGATGTATTAATATTTTTTAATGAGCTATTGAAGAAATTACTTCACATATCTTGGAACTCTTAATTTTCTTCTTGGCACATATATCCTAACTATGCACACCCGAGTGTTCATGAGTTCTTGGCTTAAGTTACACAAGATCTTTCCTCTGTAATTTTTTTTTTTTTTTTGACAGTTACTTCTGACCTCAAGATGCAATTTTTCCAGCCTTTAAGACTAAATCAGAATATCCTCTGGAGTATTTTATTTTCTTCTGATAACTAGAATTTCATGTGTTTTTAAATCCTTGGGGTTTATGTGCTGGATCTGTTCTTTAAAGTTACATCAAATGAAGATAGTACTGCATCTATGCAAGTTGATCCACAGATTTTGTTGGTTGATATTTATAATTCCTTCCTCTCATTTTATTGTGATTTCTCAACTGCAGAGTGTTTTTTTCTTAATTTCTTATCCCTGCCAACTTAGATGTTCAAAGTAATTTAGTTTATTTAAAAAAATCAGCATGATCCTTCATCATGGAAAAAAAGAGGTCACTGCAACATTGATAATTTTGATATTCTAGACAGTCAAAGAATGGTAGTGTGAGACAGATAAGCCATTTGTTCAGTGCTGACTATGAATTGGAGCCATGACAGAAGACAATTGTTCATGTCAAAATAAAATCCTCAAGTAATTTATCAAATCTGATTTAGAATCCAAGAGAATTGTAAAGAGGATGAGACAAAGGAGACAATAAAACATTTTGGAGAGATCTCTGATGTTATCTTGTTCAGGCAAGCAAATGGTAAATTGTCCCATCTGGTTCTAAATTTCAGGCTTGGATGGAATTCCTGAATTTAAAAAAAAAAAAAAACCAAACACAACAAAAAACCTCAACAAAACTCTCCCTCCCCCTCACCCCAAACAAAACAAAAACCAGCCAAACAAAAAAAAAACCAGCAAAAGTAAACTGATCAATAATGCATGTCCAAATGCTAGCCAAAAGTAGTCGATTGGGTCACAGAATAATAGAACAGCCTAAGTTGGAAAAGATAGGAAGTTCATCTGGTTCAAACTTTCATGTGAAAATGAGCCCTAGTGACATTATCTAGCACCCTGTCCAGTGATATCTTAAAAACCTACAATGATGGACACTATGACATAACTGGGAGATTGTTCCAATGGCTGATTGTTCTCACTATGAAAAGATTCTTTCTTATATCAAGATGAAACCTGTCCTTACGGAGCTTGAGCCCATTGTCCCTCATCCTCTCCATGTTGATGTGGTCACTTGTGAAGTGACCTCCTGTCTGCTTTGTAACTGCCCTTTAAGTACTAGAAAATTGTGATGAGGTCACCCTTGAGTCTTCTCATGACAGAAAAGGCCTAATTCCTTCAGTTTTCCTTGTAAGTCAGGTTCTCCAGCAATTGAATCATCTTTGTGGCCCTCCTTTGGGCCCTTTCTAGTCTGTGCATGTCTTTTTTTGAATTGTGGAGTTGAAAACTGGACACAGTTCTTGAAGCACATCCTCATTTTTGTTGGCTAGTACCTCTGCAGATAGCCTTCAGAGGTGTAATTAAGAGTTATACTCCTTGTGCTATCTTGAAACTCAGCTAAATCTTGGCTTTTTTACACTTTCCATTAATAGCATTCTAGCAAATTTTTCTACAAGACTCTTTATATATATATAATTTGCAGGGGGATTTTGAGGAGGAGGAACACTTACAGCTGATGAAATATTTCTTCTTTGTGCTGTTAAATTCTGGTAAGCTTCTGCTGAGATGTAAATGCCTGATACTGCCATTTGCCTTCTTTAACACATGGACCACAAGAAAAGACTGTGATAGCAAGCTGAAATATTCACAGACCGTGGAGCTCTCTGGCTGGGCTGATTCAGAAGCCAAGGCAGAAAACAGTTTTTCTTTCTAATGGAATCAATATGCAATGCCAAAATACACACTTAAGACTGGAATTAGCTCTATCTCCAAATCTGCTGCAGTACTCCCAAAATTTGTGTGTTTCCCTGAAGTATGATATACAGAGCAGGAGCAAGAAGAAGAAAATCTGAAGTTTTGTTAATTGTCTCCCAGACAGACCAGGCAATTGCAATCCCTATTTCATCATATTAAACTACAAGAGTATGGAGAAGGAAAGGAAGGAAATAAAGTTATGGCAAAACTGTTTTGGGCAGTGACACATAACCTAGAAGTGTCTCAGAACTTAGCAGCTAGATATATGTTACAGATCCTTCCCTTTCACTGTTGCCAGGAGCCTCAGTCATTCACCAGGGCTGTTTCAGACAGTTTTCAGTTTTCAGACATCTTAGTAGGCATTCATATACTAGGATTGGGCATATACCCCAAACACAGGTTTAATACACAAAGCAATGTATTTTCTAACTTTTTTCGTGTTTAGCTTTTCAAGCCATAACTCAGGTTTTTTTAATGACAGTTAAAAGTATGCAAATAAATGTATCATTCTAATAATAAATGAAAATAAAAGCATTGTTTTATACTGAATTCAAAAGAATTCATTGTGGTCATTGCTTGTCTTCTGGAGAAAAAAAGCTTCCCTCACCTATGTTCATAGATTTCAGCAGCTTTGATGGGATTTTATAAACTAAGCCTTAAATTCTGCTGTCAAACAATGGACAAAGATCTTATGAAAGAAGTAGAATTTAATGAATTGTACTCTGGAAGATATCAACTTAAAATTAAGTTCAGTGATTAATTAAATGTTGTGTCCACTCTGAAGATTTCAAATCCACCTGGTAGTAGAGAAGGAAATGCAATACAGACTATTTTACGTGGAAGTTGGAACAATTTCTACCAGTTAGAGTAGTCTCCAGAATGCTGATCCCAGGGAAAACCATAGAGCAGGTCCTCTTGAAGGACATTTTGAGGCAGGTGAAGAAGGAAGTGATTGGCAAGAGACAGCATGGATTTTCCAGGGAGTGATCAATCATACCTTGCCCAGCTGACAGCAGTGGATGCCATTTACCTTGACTTTAGCAAGGCTTCCAACAGAGTCTCCTACAAAACTCCTGGAACCAAGGTGAGTCATTACACTGTGGATGGGTGGACAGATTGTTGGTTAAAAAGCAGTGGGATGGTTGGGCTCAAAGGACAGAGAGTAATTAGAGGATTGTGTCTACCTGGGGGCTGGTGGCAGTGGAGTGCCACCAGTGGCTCTGACCTGGGACCTGTTCTGTTTGACGTCACAGGAGCACCCCAGTCTGAGCTCAGCACTGAGCCTTCTGTAGCAGGGCTGCAGCAAGGACCTCCCAAGCATTTTTTTGTCATGTAGCCTTTGTACAACTGTCATTGTCTGCATTCTGTAAAGGATCTGTTTAGAAATTATACATTTTTTTTTCCCTTTAAAAGACTGTTCTTATCATGTAAATAATTTTTTAAATGGCTTACAGTAGGCACCAGGCATGACTGAGCTCTGTTGAGGTTGAACAATATTTTACTTACACCTGAACATATAATCTAGTGTAGACTCTAAAGAGTTCTTAAAAATGAGGATTTGATTTTAAATGTCAGAGAAGAAGAAAAAAAAATCAAAGTAGTAGGAATAGATCTATTTACTAATAAAAGAGACTTGCTAAGTGGCAACCCTACTTACTAGAATTTGAACTTATTTGCCAGAATGAACGCTGAGTCAGAAGAAGTCATTGTGAAACCAGCTGAACACAAAAAGCCAAATTCAGCACTCAAATGTATTCACACATCTATCATTTACTGGGAACAGGATTGGCTCAGAGCATGGAAATGAATAAGCCTTTCCCAAGCAAAGAAAAACTGAGACAAATTTCAGAAACCACATCATAGGAACATTTCCCCATTGTGCCTGTGGTTGTGGTCTGGTGGTCTGCTGAAGGGAGGGAGAAGGGAAGAGCGTGAAATCGGACAGGAAAATGTGTCTGCAGGCACCAAGCAGCAAGAGGGCTGCAGCACAGTGGCAAGGTGCCTCACTGACTGTAACTCCTTCTTAAAAAGGCGAAACTGCATTTTAAAAGAGTTTATTAATTCTTTACAGTCATTTGAAGAATTATGGATGGATGTGCTTTGTAAAAGTGATACTCTGCTTGTTGAATCATAGATATATTCCTCCTGATCAGGCATTTTGCTTTACTGTACTGTTTTTCCCTCTCCACATGTGTGACAATTGATAACTTCTGTTACAGGAAGTCAATCAATAGACCTGTTTTCACTGCATTACTGAAGGTTGCTTTAAATGGTTTTATTAACAGTAAGGAAAATGAAACTAACTTAACATGAAAATATAACTTGCTGTGTGATCAATTAAGAGTTATTTAAAATATTTTGAAGATTATTGAACTGAATTAGGCTGTACAAATTTGGAGAGGCCAAAAAACCACAAAGTCTAAATTTGCCTAGATCTTCAGGCAAAACACTAAATCTAGAGCAGTTATTTAGCTAATGAATGTTTGATTCAGGTTTTGAGAGGACAGTGGAGAATAATTTCGAGAGAAATTCTTATTCTATAGAATTATTAATTTACTACTAGGCAAGCTGGAGTTAATTTCATTCACATCCCTACCTTTTTTTTTTCCTAGGCTGCAAAATCTTTTTCCGGTATTTACAGTGGGACCAGATAGTTGTAAAAGCTTCTCTTAGTGCTCCTGAGCAGACTTACAGATTGCACTTAACAAATGTAATGGACCTGAGGAGATGGTGCTGCAGTGTTAGCTGAGCTGCCATTTCAGTACAACCAACAGGTCTGAGCACAGTCAATTCCTTTCCTTGCTATTTTTTTCAAAGGGGAAAAACCCAGAATCAGCAATGTGAGTTTTAAACTGTGGAACTTCATTATTTACTCGAAGGATAAATGAAGCCATTCATAACCTAAATCCTTTGTGCTCTGTAGGTGCATGGTGTCCGCAATAGGAAGCTGGGCCCAGGAAACCCGAACAGGATCCCTGCATACCCAGCAGGGCCTGGAGCGTTTCTCCTTTGGTAACGAGCTCTGCCTAACAAAGTGCACAGTACAGCGAACATCAGTCTGCATGCCAATGCCTGTGGCCACTGATCTGGCTACAAATAGAAGTAATTAGACCCACGCTGATTATGCATGTACTGAGTTTACTAGTAGGAGTAACTATGAGTACTCTTATGAGTAGGAGTTTACTAGCAAGAGCAACAGCAGTTCTATCCAGTAATATAATGATGTGATGGTGGCAGAAATACTTAAGAAGAAAGAGGTGTTTCTATTGCTTTAGGCTTTTGCTTCAGCACAGCATCATAGTGCCTCACGTTCCTAGGCCCACTGAACATTCAGCTTGTGTCTGACTAGTACAAAGAACAGAAACCCACAGTCCGCTGAAGAAAGCAAGCAGGCAGCTGTACAGGGCCCAGTGAGCCCTATGAACCTCTGACAGATCAGAGAGACTGAGCATTTGACTGCATGCTTGTTAAACACTGGCTGTACACCTTGCTATATGTGCTGTGTCTCTGTAGGCGATTTAATGAAAAGTCACGGCATCCTCTCTTTCTCCTTTGTCTACTGATGATACATTTCTGTCTCGTATTACAACTTCCATTGTAATGATACCAAAAAAAATAGAAGCATGAAAAATTGATGGGGCCGTGTGTTTGCTATAAAAACCACTGGCATATTCGGATATGTTATGTTTAATAAAATACGATGTGAAAAAATTCTTTTTCTTTGCTAATTAAAAAAAACTGTGCAGATACTGTAGTTATGGTTTCGTCTGCTCCAACACAGATCTTTGATGGTCTTTTCTACACTTCCTTCATTTTTGCATTGTGCTTCTAGCTAAGATTTCCTCTTAATTCTTAACTTTTGGCATTGTTTAGTGCAGTTGTAACACTTGAGGAACACTCAGCCCTTGCCGCACCCTGAGCATGTCTTTTGAGGGAAGAGAGAACAAAAAATGAATTGTAGCTACACAGTGATTTCTCAATGCATTTTAATACAAGACTGGATACAAAGAAAACAGAATCTATGGCTTGAGTGGCAAGAAAGAAGTGGTTGCATCAAGGATAAAGAAAAGGCAGGGAGGCTAGACGTGTGCTTGAATTGAGAGGTTATTTCTGCCACATGGATTTTGCAGTGGTTGCCGGAGGCTTGTAACAAAACACCACCTGAATTTGGTTATTTAAAGTGATAGTGGCAGCTCCTTTAATGCAACAAAACACACTGTGGTTCTAGTGTAAATTTTGATCACTGTGTAAGTGACTTGACTAACTTCAGTGAGGAAGCGTATGGAAGAAGGTTCCACTAAGAGGAGAAAGGGGATGGCCATTCAGAGTGCTTATTCAGAATGATACACTGTGAGGATGTTAAAAGGTGGAGATGTAGGTTTTCAGAAAAGATAGTTGGTTTTTGAGGTGTTTAAAGTATTTTTCAGGAAACTTTGGTGGGGCATGCTTTTTAGGAAACGCTGTGTATTCATGCCCCACACAGCTCCTTTGTGTCTCCTTTGCACACGTCAGTGCCAGACACTGCTGAAAATCTCAGGCTACCTTCTTGCATCAGTTCTAAGTGATGGGAGAAGCCTCCCAAAACTAATTAAGAGAGCCACTTTAGCATTACAAGAAAGAATATCCCCTGTGAATAAAACATTCCAACTTCCGTTTGTGCACCCTTCCTCTCCAGCTAATGGCATCTGTTCTGTGAGTGTGCCAGTTTATCCTGTAGTGCTTGTCCATAACAGTAGGAAATTGAAATTTGAAATTTTTATTTAAGAAAGCTGAATAAAGAATTTGCATTCTTCCAGTTCAACTACTTTTGAAAATAAACCCTCAGTATAAGGATGCCAGAAAGCACAGTAAAACCTGCAGCGTCTTGGAGACTCAGAGCAGATACTTTTGGCTGGAGTAGTAGCTAGGATTTTTGGCAGAAACAGAGAGAAGGACCAGCATGAAAGACCAGGAGAAAAAGAGAAAAAGGCTTGGGGAAATTGCAACGAAAGAGGTAAGTTGAAGACAGAGTCACAATGAAATTAAAGTTGGCATTAGAAATATGTAATGACATTATTTTCCCAGTAGTGCAAAGCTGTGATCCTGCTGATGGAATAAACTCAGTGCTTAATGCCATCTGCTCTTGCTGATGGAAACAGTGTCTTGCTGGATGTAGAGGGTGGAGCATTCCTGAACATGTTAATGCTATAAGCTGTTCATAGATTAGCATGGTCCGTCGCAGAAATACTTGAATTAGAGAAGGAAACGACTCATCACGGCAGCTTTACAAGAGTCCTTAATGATCTCTTGCAGATCTACTGCATGCAAGTGAGCAACTGACCCAGCAGTGATCTGAGAACACTGAAAAATCTTATCTGCAAGCATAGATCCTGTTTGTGCCTGCAGGCAACATACTCAATTTACAGCCAAAGCTGAAAGGCCTTTGAAAGTTGGCCCTTAAGGTCATACCCTCTGTCCTAAAGTCTGTCAAGGAATTTTCCCCTTCAAGACATTCCAGGAGAGTTTTGTAGTGCATGCTTGCCTTGTTTTGTTTTCTTTTTGATGTGGCAGGAACAGCAACCTTTGTGAGAGTTCAGATAATCAGATTTGCATTTTGTTTAGCCAGACTCACTGCTACTATTTTGAAAAGAACTCCCAATATGGTTTTATACTCCAATTCATTTTCACAGTATTTGGTCATCTTTCAGCTAAAAAATAACAGCAAAGAAGTTCCTGAAGGAATTCAGAGTCCTTGGCATTTTCTTTTCTTTGGCATTTTTCTTTTTCACTCTCTGTGATTTTTAACTTTTGAGATTGTTTGGATTTGGTTTACTGATTTTTTTTTCTTCAGATTCCTGCAATACAGGTTGGGGGTGGCATGGGTTAATATTTGTTAGTACAAAGCAGTGTGGTTCTTAGATGAAACAAGGAATCTTTTCTGTTTAAGGTTTATGCTGTGTTTCCTAAAAAAAGTGAGATTATAATACTTTCTAATTCTTTTTTTTTCTTTCACCATAACTAGATCCCTTCAGTGAGGAATTCTTTGTCTCCATACTCTCACAAACTTTGTCCTGTGCTTTTCAGCTTGGCACTGCTATAAATCAGCTTTCTCCATAGTAGACATTTTACCCTATAAATGTTTGTGTACACTGAGCACCTCTCTTCAAAATTGTCACACTGTTAGTATTGATTTTTTTCAATTTAATATTTTCCCATGACTTTCTAAACTTTCAAAGTTCTTTAATTTACCTATTTTAACTCTGAAAACTCACTGATTTGCATTCTTCTTGTATTATTATTAAGTATCCTGCTGAGTAAATCCAAAGTCATTTAGAACTGTAAATCTCAAACCTGATAAAGGCAAAACACTTCATTTGTTGACAGTATTTATATTAACAAAAATCATTCAGTGGAACTGTAGTATAAACCAGCTAGTTTATACAATACTGAAGTCAGTTCTTTTAGATTATTCCAAGGGCCTAAGAATAACAAACAAGGCAAAAAATAATTCTATAACTGAGAGGCTGCTAGCTAAAAGAGTAAACAAAACAAAATCAGAAAGGATTTAGTAGCATAGTGGTAAATGGATAGAAGGCATGTAGGCAATCCAAGATTATTCGATTTCTCTCCGTGTTTTTGCTTATTTTACACCACTGAATCAGTCCATTGAAAGTCATGCTCCATTTATAATATTCTAAATGATCGGTGAATCTGGCTAAAATGACATTCAAAATCTCCACAAGTACCAATCATGTAAACGGGAGCCCATAGGAAACACAAACTGAATTACCTAAGGTGAGGACAATGCTAAGACATGGAGTCATAGACTTCATGGTAAAGTTCTCTTCTGCCAGGCCTCCTTTGGAATGTAACTGCTTATCCCTTTTCCCTGACAGACTGCAAGTGAGAGAAGTGCTCCAGTGTTCAGGGGCTCTTGCAGCTACCGCCAGCTCTGTCTACATTTGGGTCATTAATTTCCGCATCATCGGTGCTGAGAACGAAAGAACAATTGACAATTGATTAAAACATTCTGTTTAGTGAACTCAAAGGAATCTCATATAGTTGTTTCCGTCCCTATCTGGGCTCTTAGCAATGGTGTGTGGGCAAGTGTTGATCTGTTGGCTATGTGAAACACCCTGCTGTGCAGAACTGGGCAGTGCAAACCCATCTTACTTGGTATTTGTGAGTTGTCTTTGGCAATGAGGACTGTCAAGTACCCTGCAGATGTAGGGAACATGATTTGTAACAGCATAAAAATAACAATGGGAAAATGATCCATCTGTTAACAAAATCCAGTTTTTATTGTAGAGAAATTCGCAGGAAAATTCCCGGGTTAAGTGTGGCCTTCTTTTGCTATATTACAATACATTATTGTGGGTATTTATTTTGAAAGCTTTTGTGGGACAATAAGCATCAAACTCAGTTATCAGTAAATGGCATTTAGTTTGAGATATTCTTGGGCACAGTGTGTGGTATCCAGATGCTCCAGAACAGTGTAGGCATCCTGTTTGTCCTGTGTCACATCTGCCAGATATGTGTGCATGTCTGAAATGCCCTAAGGCATCCCAAATGGCACTAGGTGTCTGTTTTAGTCTGCTGAATCAATCCTTTTGTGTGACTTTCAGGTGAGCTCAAACTGAAGCTGGGTTTAAGCCAACTAACTTTAGCTGAACTGAAAGGAAAGTCTTGTCAAAGGGCTGAGCATCTCCTACATTTCTATTCTGTCTTTCTCACAATCCCATGAATATCCTAAGTGCACCAAATGGCCCTAGTCACCTGTAAATATAGGCAGTCTCACCATGTGCAGTTCATGCAACTAGATTTTATCCTTAACATCTACTTAATTTCTGCTTAGGCTCCTACATCCTGTGTATGAAACCATACCTGAAGTCTACTGCGTTAGTTCAGTCTGTTTGCTTTTCACTAATACGCTCATCCCCCTTAACTCTGAGGCACTTAATGCAGAATTTAATTACAGCGTGGGATCAGAGTGGTGAACACAGAAATTAAACAAATGAAAATGAAAGACAATCAATTTCTTCTCTTTATTTTTTAAATGAAATACAATGGTTTATGATTTCTGATGGGAGGATCAATTTAGCCTTGGCAGTGTCGTATTTTAACGTGCTTTTTAACAGAGAATAAAACCCACGCTGTCATACAAGCTTTTTCCTCCAAGTTACATCTCTGTTAGAATCTGCTATTCTTATCAATTTCGAATTTTCCCAGGTAAACTCAAGTTGGAACCCATAGTTTTTGTTTTCCAGGATTGGGGAAAAAAGAAAAAAAGCTAGTTTGCTATATCAGCAAAATACTTCATAGTGACAGGAAAAAGAGACGTGGATGTTTGGCATATTAGCATCTGACTGCAGTTATATTTTAAAATATAAATGCACAAGGTAGAAATGCGATACCTGTCAGGTTCCTACTACAAAAACATATTTCAAAGCTGCACAGTTCAAGTCACCTTGAAGAATTCTTTACCCCGCCCCAGGAAGAGCTCCAGTTCAGTGGCCATCAAAAGGGTGTGAGTTTCATAGCAGGAACACAGAACTTAGTTCCAAGCCTCTCAAAGACAAATGGAGCAAGAGCTTTAGAATGTGTCAATAGAAACTATTTTATAATACAGTAGTGAAAAATTAGGAACTGATTTCATTCCATGTTTTACTGAGGTAAATTTGATTGTTGCTATGGACCAATGAGCTATGCTTGATAACTGGGCACCATACTGCTTCTATCTAGGTCCCTGAGCTGTGTCAAGGGTGGTCCACAAGAGGTATTCCATAAGAATAAGTCCATGCCCTGCAGCTGCCAGAAGAGGTAGGATCAGCAGGAAAAGTTAGTGGTGGCTGGAAGGATCAGACAAGCAGATGGATATCTCCAATATGAAATCATAGTGCTTTGGGGGCACACCCCTTCAGTGCAGCTCCCCCTTACTAAAATTCCTGGTGTCCAGATAGAAATTTATACTCTGATGATGGCAAATTATCGTATAGACAAAGAAATTATTTGTAAAAAAATATTATCTTATCCCACAGTTTTTCTCACCTTTTTGCTCCTAATTCATTCTCCATAACAAAGATTGCCAGCCTTTCTCAGCAAAGCAGTCTCTTGTCTTGGAAGTCATCCCACTGAAACTCCATAGGAGTTCCTGGGCAGAAAGATGTTATTCATTTCGCTAAAATAACTTAGAAGATGAAGGGTGCTTGTGGAGCAGGCTGCGTCTCCACAACAATCATTGAGACAGCAGCATATGCGACAATTTGACTGTGACATTAAAACCATGCACCCTGGGCTCTCAGGCAGGTGACATTGCTAGACTGATGTTGCCCAGCTTCTGACAATTTTCCAGCTTGTGCAGCTGTTGAGAACATATGGGCCTTAGTGTTTCTGTGCTTAGCGAGTCTTCCTCTTGCTTTCTCTTAGGTAAACACACACAGACCACAGCCTGCCTCTGCTGAGCACACTGAACATGAAAATAGCAGATTTGTTTTCAGAACAAGAAAGTAATGGACTCAACACTTAATTATTGAATAGCTGTGTTGTCTTTTAACAAATCTGAAACTCTTGCCAGTTCTGTGATCTGCTTCTTTGATACTGGTAAAGATCTTATTTGTGACTGCATTCAGCTACATCTATATGAGAGTCTGAAAACCCTGAGCTAAAGCACAACTTGCTTCTTCCTGATTATACTGAACATTTTACAGATATGGAAACGTTGCATTTTAGTTGACTACCATAATTTAGGTAGAAAGGTAGGTGCTGCAAATTTCAGTGCTAATTAAACAGAATTTTTACAGCAAGAGAAAATGAGATATCCTATTCTTCCAAATATGGGTTCAGTCCAATCTGTCTTTTTAATTGCACTGCAACAGATTATTAAATTATTCAAATAAATAATAGAAAAAAAACTTCATCTAAAATCCTGCTGAAGGGGAAAGTGCCTTGTATAAAAATGGCTTCATATTATTTCGTTCTGCATTCTGACAAATGCATAGCCATCAATATCCTTGCTTCAGTATGACAGAGTTGTTCACATTAATAGCTAGCTATTTGGGTCTCAATATGAATACTTATTTAAAATGTTGATAAAATTGCCATCATGTTTTTAAATGGATAGACCATGAAAAACTGCATTACCCTGCAGCATTATTTAATAATTAAGCAAATTTAAATCTTGAGAATTTTAGTAATTAAACTCCAAAATGAAGCACATGCATAAACCAGCTATTTCCTCATGCCCCAATTCAAGATGGAAAGAAAATTCAAGTCTTTTGGCAAATTATGCTTTGAATGGAAGAACACTATGTAACAGATACTGAATGCTAACCCTTCAATAGCCAAGCTATTTTGAAAAACAACTGAGAGGAATTTATATGCCTGTGTTTGTGTTTACAAATGGAGGAAAAGTTGAAGGTAAGGCAACCAGATCCTAGAATCACATAGAGAATCACTGCTAGGAAAAACCCTGTCTCCATATAAATGGGAGTTTTGATCTCAGAAAGTGGAAAAAAAAAATTTTGAACTCGTGGTACTAAGATATGGGAATAAGATATGAACCAGTTGATCGTTTGGCAAATCACACTAGTGCACTCACCTGTGCAAAAGCTCAGCCTTGGAAGCAATTGCTGGTTAACAGTGTGGAGTACAGGAAGGGCTAAGCTACAGTAGAAATTAGATCAGGGATAACTGGAAGACTTGTGGAGCTTTGGGAGAAGGCACTGAGACCTGCAGACTGGAATAGCATTCCATATTTAGTAATCACAGTCCCCAGATGGTTATCTTATTCTTTCACCTCCAAATAAAAGTTTTCACCTGCTTACAAGATGTAAATTATTTTGATTTTTCTAATTGGGAGTTTTGAGGCAGGCTCTCCACCCCAGATACAGTAGATACAATGTGTACCACAGAAATTTTACATTGAAAAAAGCTGAATCTGTCTTTTAATACAACCTCTTTCATAGCCATGTCTTCCTTCAATACATTGCCGGGGTTGTATGTGTCAAATATAACCCTGGTTGACAAAAAGAGAATAGTTTCCAAAAAAGGCAACCAAATGAGCTAGAAAAAGATCTAGCAAAACCATTAATGGTGCAGCACTGCATATGTGCATGCCATAACTTTGCACAAAATTCATAATGGAGGTACACTTCTTATTGAATATATCCAAGCATCACGTAAATGAGACATTTTTAGAAATTATCTTTCAAAGTAAGCCTTTACAACTGAGATAATTCGCATTTCCTACATTTATCCATTGTTTCCTCCACCCTGAGCCATGATTTAAAGTCCAAGTTATTTCAGTACTAAATCTGATTTTGAGAACTTTGTTAATCCAGGAAAGTTCTTAAAACTGAGCAGGGCACACTGCTCATTATGAAAGCAAATATAAAACAAGGTAAAAAGACAAACAAAAACCCAAATTGAAAAGGCAAATTGAAAATCTATGTCAGTGTAATGATCACAGTAAAACAAATGCCTCAATGTGGTTGTTTCAAGAACAAATCAGATTACATTTATAGAAGTATAACCCATATTGAAGCATTAATCATATCACTATCTCTTTTGTACCATTAATATTTTGTACAGACCTTGTGAAGGATGCACCACTGTTAAGAGCAACTCCATGCTGAGAGTTCCTTCCAGCTACTGGAAATTATCAAATATATTTTCTAAAGAGAGTTTACTAGAAATGTCTGTAGCAAGATTGAATAAGTTTGTGCATATCCAGCACGCGGTGCATGGCTTTCAATAAGGAGTTTTCAGCTCTTTGTGATACGTTTCTTTTTCAGATTGTTTCATCTTCTTTGATTTGATGTTTAAAAATCACCCATGCCTTTGGCAATATCTCTTTGTACTGTTCGCTTCATTGAGATTGATCTTCACAGCCTTCAAAGAGGACGCAAGAAGTGGACATCTTTGATTTTCCTGTGTGTCAGCTCTCCCCACTACAATGAAGGAGAAGACCCCAATTGTTGAAATACAAAATCAGAAGATTTAGAGCTGGAAATAGGTTTCATTATGTCCTCTCACCTATGGTTTTGCTGTTTCGGAATGGTCGTCTTTTGAGGGTTTGTGTCTGAGTTAGTTATGAACAACTCGGGCCATACAAAGACTGAGAACGAAAGGAAGTTTCCATTCCCTGGCAGAAAATATTTTCCTTCATTCAAGAGCATCTTTCTACCTTTTATTTTCATTTTTTGTATTTTCTCACCTTCCCTGCACCAAACCAAATAATCAGGCAAACAAGAAAATCCCAAACTTTACCATCGTGCTTCATTTCTATTTATATTACTGGCTTGGAGTTTAGATTCCACTGTTCTGTCTACTATCTCCTTCTGCAGTCTACATTTCCTTCAAGACAGTCATACAGCACAAGTCTTATTATCAGTGATTTTTTCTGAAAATCAAATATTAGAAACAAATTAATATGAGTGTGTACATGTCTTTCTTTTAGGGGTGAACAAGTGGAGTACACGTTCTAGAAGGTCCTTTGTGGGTTTAAGAAGTGAATCAATACAGCAACCACAAACTGTACTGCACAAATAACTCATGTTGGAAATAAGAGTTGGAATTACATGTTACAGGAGCATTCCTGAGACATTCCTAAAATACATTAATGTAAATGTTTAAATGGATAGTTTTGAGCAATTGATACTTTTGTAGTTATCAAACTGTGCCTGGAAATATCATGTAAATATGTAACTGAAATGTCTAAATTAATTAGATATTCTGTTTACTGTGGTTATAATTTATTATTTTGTGACTGCTACAACAGCTTAAGACTAATGGAAATCTTAACTTTATGATGGAATTCTTGACTTTTTGTTAATTTATTTACCCCAACATTAACTTGTATCTACAGTACAAGTGGAGGGCCTCCTGTGCTTTGATTATCCTATAAAGAGAAAGCATTTAAACTTCTGCTGCTTACATCCACCAGTGACTCCACATAGTACCTAAGGTTATTTTCCTTAGAGCTTGTTTTGTTTTTTTCTCCCAAACGCATACAATGCCCTTTCTAGAAGTGACATCAGATGGGAACACGTCCTCAATTATCATTACTAGTTGACATTTTTTTCTATTAACTTACTATAAAGGAATTTCAATGCTTCTAGAGATAATTAGATCTCAAGCGATGTAAATACTCTTTTTTTTTTCTGCAGGTAAACATAATCTCCAGAGAAAAACTCTAAGGATTGACATACAGTCTCTGACATTGAAATTGTTGTTAAAACAATTGCTCTATCATATTTCCCAGAAGGAATTGACCAAATCAATTACAAGTAATCACTCACTTCATGTGCAACTGACTGACACTTTTAATGAAAAATGTCTGTGTTGTAGGTTTATTGACAAAAGTATGCAACACATTGTTCCCAGAAGAACATTTTAATAGAGTAATAGGAATGACAGAAAAGAACAAAGAAGACAATTAATGACAATTAATTAGTTGTACTAATAGACCTTGAAAACCCTGGGGTACTAGTCAAATCACTACACCATGTAAATGGTAGATGTTTTCTGGGGGGCATCAGGCACAGCATCACCAGCCGGGCAAGCGAGAGGATTGTCCCGCTCTGCTCTGCACTGGGGCAGCCTCACCTCGGGTGCTGGGGGCAGTTTTGGGTGCCACAATATAAAAAAGAGATTAAACCATTAGAGATCATCCTTGAGGGGAAGCCTTATGAGGAGTGGTTGAGGGCACTTGGTCTGTTCAGCCTGGAGGAGACTGAGAGGAGACCACATTGCAGTCTGCAACTTCTTCGTGAGGGAAAGAGGAAGGGCAGGCACTGATCTCTGTGGTGACCAGTGACAGGGCTGAAGAGAATGGATTCAAGTTGTGTCAGGGGAGGTTTAGGTTGGATGTCAGGAAAAGTCTCTTCACCCAGAGGGTGGCTGGGCACTGGAACAGGCTCCTCAGGGAAGTGGTCTCAGCACCAAGCCTGACAGAGCTCAAGAAGTGTTTGGATAATGCTCTCTGGCACATGGTGTCACTCTTGGGCATTGTGCTGTGCAGGGTTGGGTATTGGACTTGATGATCCTTGAGAGTCCTTTCCCACTCAGCTTATTCTGTGATTCTGCGACATGCAGAAATCCCGGTACCCGAGTTAAACACAAGGAATAACTTTCTGAGATGTACTGTTTTTGTTGAAAGATGACTGATTTTGCAGATGATCCAAGCTGAGAGATAGCAAAGCAAGCATTCCATCAACTTTTCTTTTACCGGAAAAACAGAATGAAACAAAATATTGTTGATCAGTTTGTCAAAGCCTGAAAATGTTATGACAAGTTTATATTATAGACCATGATATAAAAGACTTTGAAATGTATTTCAAGTATCATTACTTTCAGATGGAAACCCTTCAGAACTCAGTAGTTTCTGATTCTCAGATATTCATTCTTGAAGTAAGAGAAGAATAGCTATAATGAAACAAGATTCCTGACATCTGAGTGAAACTTTTTTTAACATTTAGTCAATCCTTGCATTCCTGAACTGAACCAAAAAAAAGTGTATTCTTTAATATATATTATAAAAAGTGTTTGTGTTTGTTTTTGTGTGTGTGTGTGCGCATACATGAGGATATGTATAGGCTGCTGAAGGTATCAGGAATCAATGAAACAGAAAGGCTGTGGAGTGCCTTTCTGATAAGGAAGCGGGATCCCATGGAGGGGAATCCCTGCTGCCAGCGGTCTACAGCCTTCCTTCGGCCTCTGACCTGCCTGGCTCCCGCCCACCCCTGATCCAGCCCCTTACCCCTATCCCTGATCCAGCCCCTTACCCCTATCCCTGATCCAGCCCCGCTCCAGCCGCGCGGCGGGGCCGGAGGTCTCCCCTGTCTCGCACCGCCCCCTGGCGGGCCCTGCGGGAAACGCGGACGCCCTGCCTGGCCCCGGCTCCCCCCGGCCAAACTTCTGCCTTCTTCTTGTTCAAAATCTTAGTTTCGCATAAAATACAAATGTCTATCTTTAAATCCTTTCGTATCATAATATAGATATAAATAAAACTTTTTTAAGATTAAAAAAATCTTTATTTTGATCGTTTCATTGTGGTTTTATATATATATTTTTTTCCCTAAGTATAGAGCTTCTTTTATATTTAGATGTAGGGCAAATCTGAATAGGAACAGTATGAAAACTCATATGTTATGTCCTTCAATGTCTTCGAGGTTAATTTGCTGTGTTGGCAGATTATACTTCTTTCTAGCCACCAAAACTTCAAACCCTGGTTAGGATTGGGATGTCAAAACAGTCCTTCGGGCTTTTTGCCCAGCAGCAGTTATTCTTCTTGGCACAATGTGAAAATTGTGTCTAATATCTCTCTGCAACCTTGGTCTGCAGAGCTGCTTAGAAATGTGAGCTTGTCGTAAAACCGGTAATTAACAGGGACAGAAAGAAAGATTACGCCTCAGCGTAACGTTTGGAGTTAAGTCAAAGATTTTTGGTTTAAAGACACACCATGTTTCTGGTGCTGAATTATGTTTCAGGTCTTTCTGTCCTACTGTAATAGCCTGGAAGCTCCGAGTCAGCAACTGCCATATCTGGAGGCACCTCATTTTCTGAGGAATCATTAATTGCTTCCTGCTGTGACTGCTGAGGGGCTTGCTGGTCTTGAGAGCACGAAGCTGCTTGGTGCCTCAGTCTGTGTAAGGAAAGCATCTTTCTAAGCTAAAACAGGAATTTGAATAGGTTGTGCTTGTGGTGATCATCCGTGTGGCCACACTGACCAGTCCTGCGGTGTAAGGATCCCTTTTATGGATTTGATCTGCAAAGATCCTCACTACGCTTCTTTCCTGAATATCTTAAGTATCTTCAAGGAAAAAAAAAAAGGCAACAATGCTATAATTTCTGTTCATACTTTTGTTGCTTTTGTTTTCATCCCTAAGTTGAATACACTGCTGACCAATCATAGTTTTATGGGAATAAACCTTCCTCGGGACGATTTATAGGACAAAAGAAGTTATATGCTTTTCCCAGCTCTCAGGAGTTTACAAATTCAATAATGATAAAAGACGTTTCACACATTTTTAAGTGTGTATTATTGCCTTAATGTGTTTCCCTATATTTCATCAGAGTAATTACATGCAATAAATACTCAATTCCCAGTTGCCTGTCTTATAATAAATCTGCACATATCTACACCATCAGAGCAAAATACTTATTTTAAAACTCATGGTGAGTTGTTACAGCAGAGCCCAGTGGTAGAAGTGAGCTGTTTTATGGCGGTATATATAGCACCAGGGCTCCCAACACATGCACTTCTCAGATGCAGTCTGGGTCAAGCAGATTGCATATCAAGGACTTTTACAATTTCACACTGAGGCTTCTACATTTCCATTTCAAAGGCTGGTAGAGACCCTATTTGTTCTTGACGCAGAATTCCTTCTTGAAATCAAATGGTGTTGAGGGCAGGGAACAAAAGTTGAATAAGTAACGAAGAGCTATTTATGTCCCATGGAAAAGCAAAATATTTGTGCATCAGTATCACTTGACTCTACACGAATTCATAAAAGGATCTGTGTTTTATACAGTCATCCATGAAGTAATCCAAAGAGATTTTACTTCTGTTTTAGCATTTAACTTGTAGTTTATAGTGTGTGTTTTCCTGTCCTGTACCCAAGATTAGCCCTCATTTTCTGGCTTACTTGGCTAATCAGCAGGATCTTCCTGTATCAGTAAACATTTTCAGCAGTATCTTCTACAGATATCAGCTTAACTGGCTTCGCACCCATGATTGCTTTCCAGGTTTAAGAAAAAGAATTTACTCAGAGGTGTATAAACAGTGAATAAAGAAGTTCATCCAAATAAAGAAGTTAATCCAAAATGTAGTAGTCACTCACAGTTTCCACAGAATAGTGTGCAGTGGGTGTCCAAAGGGGTTCTCAGACTCATGTACATTGTATCCACTCAGACTCATGTACATTGTGCTGTGATCATCTGAAATTGACAGAAATAAATGTACTTTCTTTAACACTGTGTTACGAATACTTATCCCATCTTTAGGGCTATTTTTGAAAAAGATGTTAAGAAAAACAACTATTTTTTCTCAATTATTTCTCAGGTTGTTGAACTTTTCAATTCTTTTTCATATAATCACAGAATGGTTTGGGTTGGAAGGGACCATAAAAATCATCTAGTTCCAACCTCGTAGAATTTTTAAGGTTGGAAGAGACCTTTATTGAGTCCAACCATAAATCCAGCCTGGCAAGTCCACTGCTAAACCATAGCCCTAAGTGCCATGTTTTTGCAAAATAATGCTGCTTTCTAAACAGGAATAAAGGATGCATCAGTTTTCCTTCAGTTGTCCTCAGTTTTTATAGTTAGAGCAGTGGCTTTGAAAGCTAAAGATACTGTTTTGAACTTTACAGTCTCAGCAGAGCTTGCAAGCAAGTTTACCACTTTGGGAGCAAGTGTTCAGATCACTAAATAATTAACAAAAATCTCAGCAGCAGCAGCAGAAGCAGAATCACAAGCAGCCTCATCCAGGAAGAACAGGATGATGTGAGGACCCACACATGGCAGCTCATCCTGGGCTGCTTCAGATAGTATGGGGTGAAACAGGGCCTCTCTGGGGAGGGAGGTGGGAGCACCTCCAGTATTTTGGGGTTTCTGGCCAGAGCAAGGATGGGAAGGGGCTCTGGGCAGCAGGGTGTGGGGTGGTTGTGGGTGTGTTGAGCACCACAGGTGCTTCCTGAGCTCTACAGGAATCCATGGTTTTCCAGAGTTTGGTAATCACTGAAGAAAGGGTGCTGGACCAGAAATTGTGTGCCTCAGTTCTCCATGTCTGTACTAGGACCTAAATTCTATATTCATTCTCATCCTCACTGCTAACATTAAGTCACCCTTAAAATGCAATTATATAAGGACAAATTTTTTTTATAGGAAATAACATCTTACAGGCATTGTCTACCAATTCTCACTTAGATTTTAGACAGAGTAATTTGCCAGATGTAACCTTGCTTGTGAAAATACTGATTTAATTCTTGCATTTCATCTTCTAAAAATATCCTGTATATATGGAAAAGTCTGAGATTATTAGTGCCCATTTGGGGTTTTATTGTGATCAGGTGCGCAAGAACTACGCTTTCGGATAATACACCAGTGTCAGTTTTTAGGGCAGGTAATTGACAGTTGTTTATTTTTAATGCAGCCTCAGAAAGTTGTAAAGCTGCTGGGTTTTACTATTCAAATTTGGCATGTAAAAGATCACCCTTAGTTTAATGCTCAGTACATTACAACTAATTTTTCTCACATTATTGCACGTGCTTTCAGCATGCTTTTGATACAATGTACTTAGTATTAAAATTTAATAGCTGAAAGCTATTGTTATCTGTTATGTGATGTTTTCCCTTATGCACCTATGTTCATGTTTGCTGAAGAGTGCTGGCAATAACTAATGAGCAGTCCCTAGCCTAAATTGTAGAGTCAGGGATTCTTATGTTCTTTATGCATCATTCGTACATGTCATTAAATTACTGATACACTGTGTAACTTGACTACATTTCTTTTTTCAGTTCAGTTAATCTAAAAATTTCTGAGAAATTAACTAAATGAATGTACACACATTTAAATTCAAAGCAGATTTCTGGACTTGATGTTCTTTACTGCCTAAGAAAATGACTCATGGATTATACTGGAAGATCCCCTTCTGGGAAAATATTATAACAGAAACTGCTAATTCCAGTAGATTAATTTTCCAGTCGTTTTCCCAAAGTTGTTCTTATGGGAACCCCCGAATTAGTAGTATATTTTAAATCAATTTGTGTTTTTACCAGAAGTTAACCCTATTAATAATTTTTACTTGCTTTTATGTAGAATTTCTTGACGTTTAGTTCTTTGCAGACCCTTTCATGTCTACAACACCGTTAATCCTGCAGGCTGCCAAAAGAAAGAAGCAATTATGCTCCTCAAGTGATTCTGGCCAACATCTATGCAGCTGTACAGCAAATGGCAACAGAGTGGTGTAGGGGAAATGAATGGGAAACCTTGAAATGTTCATGTCCTCAAACACCCCTGTGGTGCTATCAAGAAACCCAGTGAGTGCACCTCTGCCTTTCAGCCAGGAACATCTCACTCACTCTGCCTCTGTTTTTCAGAAACTCTTTGAAATAGCGTACTTCAGGCCCATTCTCTTAGATGACATTAAATTTCTCTTTTCTGCAGGAAAAAAAACCCTCCTAAAGTGAGAGGAAAGATAAACCTCTGTGTTTCCTTGGCAGCCATGTGGGCAGAAGACATTAAAATAACCAGGATAGGCTGTCTGCAGGTGAGTGAGCAGAGTCACTCAGTGAAATGTGAACGAACCCACATGTCAATCTAAAGATAATTGTATCTACAGGAAAAGGCTGCCCAAAAGCATTCTCTAATCTTGTGAGGCATAAAAAATCCCCAAACAGTTACAATTATAATGTGATTAACACATTTTATTTAAATGCGTGACATAATAAGAGCCTATAAATATTTGATTCTAGCTTCTTTCTATGTAGGAATTTATCCAAAAAAGGGACTTTTTTTCTAAATATCAGTGTGTAGACTGACAATAAAAAAATGTTCATTTTGATGTTCTAGATAAAACGTCCCTTTAGTTAGACTTCAATGCTTCTTTAAATATTGAAGCAGCTCAGTTTAATTCACTGTAACCAATGATATTGCCTAGCTAAATGTAAAAATATTGTTCTGTTAGTAAAACACAGTGCCTCACATTAGTAAATTTACTCAAATGGTGAGTGCAATCTGGAATTATTTAAGTAAGATAAAAAATCAAAATTAAATAATATTCTGAGAACAGGATTCTTGAGGGGAAGGGATCTCACCCATTTCCTCTTTGCTCTTCTGAAAGTAGCCAAACTTTCTGTCCCTCAGTTCAGCCACATGTGGAAAACTCATCAATCTCTACAAGATTTCTAAGACTTCCACAGAAAGGCAGTTGCTGTTTGTAAATCTTGGATAAAAAGTATTAGAATTATGTCAAAACAGCTCACTTACTGTAAGCATCCAGAGCACAATGATTATTGCACAGCTGATTTTTTTTTTAATTTTTTTTTTTTGTTTGGTAATAAGGAATTTTTTTTTTCCTCAATAAAGGTACAAAAGTATTTTCAGCTGGGTAGTTATTTTGGGAAGTTACCTACTCTGGTTTTCTTTCATTTGCGAAGATTGCTATTTCGTAGATTCGTTGTACAATCTTTATTTATATTGCTGGATAATACTTTATGTGTGCAGATTTATTGCCTTCTGTGAGATTACCCATAAGACTTAGACAATGTCAATACATATTCTCAAATTTTCTTTTATTTCATTGTTAATATATTCAGTCATTTCCAGACCTCCTGAAGAATTTAAAGACAATTTTGTGAAAGACAATGTTACTTTCACTGTATGTTACTCCATGGTTTGAAAACATGAAATGGCCATATTTGTTTTAAAAATCTCCCATCCTTTGGGACCAAAGGGCTTGAAAGCCTCACCACCATCAATATAGAGAAACAAAAGCTCACAAAATACTGTAAGACCATCTCAGTGCTGGATTTTTGAATGCAAAATGAAAAGTAAACAAAAAGATTACCTGGCATTCAAGATCCAATATAATTCATGTTTATTTTCACTGTGTACAGAAGGTGGAGCCAAATTCATAAGGATCTGTGAACTCATACTTCAATCTTTGTTTGAATACTTTTCTAGTGTCTTTCTAGAGGGGCAACTATTTCAGAGGACATATTGATTGGAATCAGTCACAATGTTGAAATAAATCCTTTTCAGACCAGCTTTTCTGGTGTTTAAGCTGTCTGTAGTGAGGTTTAGAAGTTTCTTGGCACAACTGAAAAGCATCTGAGCCTTCATGTATTACCCTTCTCCCTTTCTCCATCAGTGACACGGGAGTGAATTCGTATTTCTAAATGTAGCATGTGAAAGTGAGCAAGCTGAGTATCTCCAAGAAGTTGAGGTGACACCTTAGTGGTATGAAGTGGCAAGCACCGACCAGCACAAAGAACAGAAAGGAAACAATCACCCCAAGTTCTGAACACTTTATTTTCCTTCTCTGTGATCCTCATAAATTTCAAAAAGAAACTCCCACTTAGTTGTTTGCACTGCTAGCCGATATTCCAAAATGCAAATCAGAATAATTTGGGGCTTAAAGGATGGACCCTGGCATCAAGAAATTTTGCTTCTAATTCTGGTTGAGCCATTAGCTATGACTCAGAAGAGCTGCTGATATTCTCCATGACAAACTTTCCAAGTCTATAAACGAAGTTACTATAACGTCACTTCTTCTGTGATAATATTTATAAAACACTCTGAGATTGTAGACAGATGACTGTACAAGAGTGCGAAATATTTCCGGAGAATGGTGACCATTCTCTAGGGTGGGCTCTGATGCAATGGCATCTGTCATAGAGAACTCCCCACTTTCATTTTAAGTGCTTCAGTCTTGATGTTTTTTCCAGCAGAGTGTCTTTTAAAATAACCATTATTTTCTTGCGCAGGCAGTAAGTGCAGAATCTATCTTATGCTGACTAAGCATCCTTTTCCCCTGGGGGGGAAATTCTAACTTTGAATTAAAGGAATCTGAGAGACCAGTTTCAACAAGGAATGGCAAGTGAACTCACTAAGTGACAGTCTTGTGATTGTCCTCTTTTTATTATTACTATCCTTAAAATTACCAGAAAATATTCTTATAGGCTATGCGCTGTGGCACCCCAGTGACACCACATACCGCCCTGAAGGGTGACAATTGCCTTTAATTGTCTGTTTTGAACAAGCAATGACCCTTTGAAACTTGGGGCAGGGGGTGAATACGGCTGTGTTTCACAGACTCAAGGGTGCGCTGGGTGCATCAGTGGACTCCAACCCAGTCACCCCAGCTGAAAGAATGTGCAAGCACTGTGGTCAGCTACTTCAAAGCTGAGTTGTATTTCTATGTTCTTAAACAAGCGAAAAAAAACCCACTGGGTGCTAAAAAAA
>VZTA01018363.1:86347-114549 GCA_013398855.1 Mohoua ochrocephala
AAAAAAGGCATTAGTCTGCACATTTATGTGCTTAGGTAATCATGAAATACCGCATTACTGTTCCTTGGATGTTCTGAAAAGCTTTACCTCCATAGGGCATGAAACAGGGCCACGCATTATTCACAAGTCTGTCTTTAAAGCCAAATGTGTGAGAAGGGATATCAGTGAAAACCTGCCAAAGCTTATGTGCCATCCGGGGATGCGGGTGACTGCACAGCTGCCTTGAAAGCACCCAAGAAAATCAGCACTGCCTGTGTCTATTAATCTCCATTCACTGTATATTCAGCTCATTTTACCTGGTCTGTAGATTCCTCTCCCAAATGGCACAGGACGAGGACAGTGCTGTGCATGGGAGTACTGGGAAGTGAATTTTTCAAGCAAATTGAAAACAAGTGAGAGCATGTGATTCATTTTATGAGCTCCACAAACTAGCGACATGCTTAATTGGAAGTAGACCATGAACCTCACTGGTATCCATGGGAGATTTGGTAATGGCCAAAGGACTGGATAGCCTTCCAAATGAAACATTCACTACGTCTTTCCTAGTGAACCAGGCTGCTCAAATATTATTGAGAGATTATTTGGAGGAAATATGAGGAAAAAAGGTTTTTTATAAAATGCTGCACTTGTGTTCAGGTAATAAATACAAAGAAAACAGTGGAGTGAGTTCTGTATTAACCATGAATATGTGCCAAAAGCTGGAAATACTAAATAATCCAAATTTTTGTTCCCTTAGGTAAGCCTGTACAGAAAAGCAGCAGCAGTACTGTGGGCTCTGAACAATTTCGCTGATTTAGCTGAGGATCCAGCAGAGAGTGGACAGAAGCACTGTGGCAGTCACCCTGAGGTTCAGCCCCAGAGATGCAGAGTCTAGGCTCCAGCACTGCGCCTGGCTTGTGGTGCCCCTGTGCCCTTACAGATTGTGCTGCAGCCTGCCTAAACAAAGGCAAACGGGTTCTGGAGTCCTTGCACTGCCAAGACAGCGCTGTTTGCTCCAAAATGCAAAACGTCAATGGATGGCAAGAGAGTTCCCAGAGAGTTTGAGGCCCCAAAACGTTCATTTCTTTTATGTGAAAAGAATCTGTCCTCTACAATGCAAGGCTTCAAATCTAACTGCGATCTTCTTACCCATCTCTTAGTCCATAATTGTGAACAGATTTGCAAATATCTCAGATCTGACACCCCCGTGCTTTCCTGTGGAACACAGTTTCAGCTGAGGAGGGGTTGTGTGTGAGGACATTTCTTCCATCTGAAACAATGATTTCCATTGCAAGGCAAATGAATGTGAGGTTTTCTTGTAACCTTGTGAAATGGTAGATCATTGCATCACCTGAAGCTGAATCTATTCTGGTAGTAGGCTGTAAAATGTGATCATGGAGACTTTTCCAAACTCTGCGAGACCTTTCCAAATAACTCTTACTGAGACAAATAATAATCCTTCCTAATTCTACACAGTATCGCGGTGGAGACTTGTAAAACTTTCCCTTTTGCATGTAGATAATGCCACAGCAAAACCAAGTCCTATGCTTAATATGGCTGCAAAACTATTCTTCCCTTGTTACTAACGTACACGTTTTAGTTTTCCAAACTGGATTTTAAGATTGCTGGGCTTCTCACAAATACTGGGGCTTTTTTTATTTAAGTGGAGAAATACTTCATCCTTCCTTCTAAACCATAATGTTTGAAAAATCACAAAGCCTATACTGGAAGATTATGGGAAAATGCAAGATCAGGCAAGCTGGACCCTGTGATCTTTTGATCTTGCCAGCTTTGACAGGGAATGGTAGCTTTGTATTCTTGCATGTTATAATTCAAGGGTTTATTCCTGGCGTAATTCTGCTTTCATAAGGGACAATTTTTTAAGCACCAACATATATGCCATCCCAAATGTCCTCAATGTCTCAGCATTGACACACGTAGTTACATTGACAGAGTTTTATACCTTGTTCCAAAATAACCAGCGTTTTACAGACAGTAGCAGGAGCCCTATGTGTACTAGTCATGAAGACAGTGAAGTGCTGTGGTTTGTATATTACAATTTATCCATTCTCAAGAAGAAAGGACCACAGCCTGTGAGGCACAAGGCTCCATTTCTCCCTTAATGTGACGAGAAAAGGCAACCTGAAAACTACCTTCAGAAAACAAAATTTCTTTCTGCCATATGGCTTGAACAACTGTAAAAACAAGAGGAACTAACAGCCAGTATCAAAGGAAAGAGAGGAAACTAAGCAAACCAGTTGTCTCCGTCTGCATCTGGGAGAAGGGGAATGGAAGGTGTGCACTGTAGTGCACTAGCTCTGTTTGTCAAACAGGAGGCAGTATGGGCTGCTATTAACTGCTCCAGAGCAAGAACCAGGATGGGTGTGTTTAGTTCCCAGCTTCAAAGCTCCCTGCTGAGTATATTTCTACAAAGATCCTGTCTTACTTTTCTTCTCTGGAGAGTTCTGGGTGAAAAGCAGTAGGGAAGAGCTGTGAAAAATATCTAGGTTGTGTTGCAGAATGTAATTTTCATTATTTCCAAAAGAAACTGTAAAGAGGGCCCTTATCTAGGAATCTCTCCATGACCATTACTGGACTTCTCTCCTTCAAAGAGCAAAAAATGCTTATCCACGCTACTGAGCCCAGAAATAGCTCTTGAGAATAACATGAGTTGAAACCCCAATGAGCCTGGTACCACCCCAAATGTGAAACTTCGTGGAGAACTATCTGACCAGGAACACTCCTAGAGAAGCTCTTAAGAAGTCCCACAGAGCAGCTAATACCCCATGACACGAACAAGGACAAGACCAATTCCTAATGGCGTTTGAACTCCATGTGTGAGGAGCTTAACACAGAGAAGTAAATTAATCTCTGTTCTACAGACAAGGCATTTTTCAAGGAGCGTTTAACCAGGGTCTAGGCAGGAGCAAAGCCAAACTAGTTTTGTTTCAATTTCATATATCAGTTTTGAAGCATGCTTTTAGAACACTTCTTCTCACTGTTGAAGCCTGATTCTCTGTACTATGCTTTATTTTCTGAAGTTTCCTGGAAAGAGTTTCCTGGAATGTGAGATCATTTCTTCATTTCTCCCATGGGACGGACACACGCACACATGCACACACAAATAATAGTAAAAAAATATGTGATGTGTATCTCCTGTGGAAACAAACACGCTGCTCCTGGTGTGTACTTTCATGTGTGCACGTAGAGGAAATTGACCTCAGTAAACAAGGCTGTGTTCACAACAAAAAAGTAGAGACTGCTTGGGAGGGCTTCCTCTCCTGAGTGGTGCCTAGGAGACAGCAGCCCCGGCATCCAGAAGGTCCGCGCCGGTTACCCCTTGATCCTTTTCGCTGCATTTCTCCCTTTCCCTGCAGCGAAACTCCTGGTGTACCCAAGAGAGCCAGCTTGTCTCATCTGTCTCGGGCGAGCCCAGATCCGGTCGGTCACCGCGCTACCCAGGTGCCCCAGTGACCGGGGGGTGTGGGGCGGGTGCTGACTGCCCCTGTATGCTTTTTGTTACATCAGCAAGAGTGGACTTCCATGCTCTCTGTCTTTAGGCGGGCTGGTTTTCGCTGCGCCTTCAGTCCTCTCCCTCCTCCTCCCCCAGCTCCGTGCTCTCCGCCCGCAGAGCGCCCCTCCTCCCGGGCTGCCTCCCCTCCCTCTCCCCTCCTCTCGCACAGTCAGAGGCTTGAAAAGTTGTTAAAAGCTCTCCCAGTGTTCCAAGTTAGAAAAAACTTTTACGAGGTATCAGCACTTTTCTTTCATTAGTGGGGAAGGAAGGATGAAAAATACAAAACAGCAGTAGACTTTTAAAGTTTAAATAGACAGGTCTGAGTGCCTGAACGCGCTCTTCCATTTTAGTTTAACCCTCCAAAGAAGTACTCTGATCCATTTTCACTGCTGATCAGCAAGGGTAAGTTGAAAGTTTTCCTTTTTCATCATTTTGTGTATCCCTTTTTCTTTCCTGAAAACACTTCTTCTCTTTTCTTTTTTCTTTTTTTTCCCCCCACCCTGAGAATTCAGTGTTATTGCGTTGAGGGTTGAACTTGTTTAAAAACACACATCTCTAAACAGCGTAGATTCTCTTAAAGTGCTAAGTTCCAGCTCGGAGGAGTCCTTTGCTTCCTTTTGTCATATTTCTATACATTTCCAGAAGTGCTACACTTTCACAACTTGTAACCTTGTTCAGCCGAAGGAAGAGCTGCAGCGAAGTTGTGAGTGCCGGGCTGAGCTGCAGACTTGTTGCTGCAACAAGCGATCGCTCCCCTCCGCTGCTCTCGGACTAACTCAGCTCCTTTAAAGAAAAAGCCGAGGTGTGCTTCACTCTCCTCTGTTGTACCAAAATTGCATCAGAAGTTGGTAACAGGGAGACTTTGCCCTGAATGCGTCCCATTCCTTCCCCACACGTTTTGCTTTCATATGGAAATCATGATTGGTGCCTGATAGCTTGAGCAGAGCGAGGATCTTAATTAGATGCCTTATTAAATGCTGCAGCTACTGAAGTGGTGACTTTCACGTGGTCTTCCTGATAAGTTTTTTTCTTTTAAAATAGTTGTGATAAAATCCAGACGTGGGTTATGGATTTTTAACCTGGTTTGTATATAGTTACTCTGTTTTAGCAACCTCAGTGAGGGATTTTAGCGAAGGAATGTGGGATATCATGATATGCCTTACATGTTGGCAATGTCTGTGAAAGTCTTGGGTAGATATAAATGAAAGTTGTCTAGGAAGGACTCTACATAATCCCTATATGACACATTCCCTGTATGTTACCTTGAAGATCTAATTGCCAAAATGCAGAGGAAAAAATACTCGAGCAGCATCTCTTGGAGAACTAAAAACCTTTTCATGTTGCGAGACTTGGAGTGATTTCTTGTAGCAGTTGTTGCCTGCTGCTCGCCAGTAGTTAAAAAGCAGCACGAGGAAGGAGAAAAAAGAGCCTTCAGCTGAAAGACAGACGAAGCACAGAGTCTATCTTATCGAGTAACACACGAACAAGAATACTGTGTGCTTATAAGTGTCCTCATATTTTGCCTTGAGATAACCAGCAAGCCTCACGAAGCAGCATATTTCCTCTGAGGATTTCTTTTTCATTTTTGTACGTGATATTTATGACAAAAACCCCTGGTAACGAGGACAAAAATGGGATACGGACACCTTTTGCCTGACGTCCCTGTGTGTGCGCGTGTGTGTGTGTGTGCATAGGGAGCAAGTTAGAGGACTTGCGTGAAGCTTTCATCCTGCCATTTTTTAACATCTGGACAGCACATTACGCGGCAGAATTTAAGCCTCTAGTCTTTGGGATGTTTACTGAAGTGTTTCCTTCAGAAACTTCAAAGCCAAACACTGGCGCTGACCCACAATACCTAACAAGCATTCGAATGGGAGAAAGGCGAGCAGCAGGCTGGGTTCAGGACAGGGAAGAGAGGGACGGACACAAGGGATTTCATTTGCGACATAAAGCTAAACGCTTATACACACGGGAGTGCAGACAGATTCAACACTCTAAAGTTATCTCAGCTCTCATGTTATGCAAGCCCAAGAGATTAATTTTATTTGTCTCTGCAGTGAACCAAGGCCAAAGATTCCTGTGGGTATGGGGAAGGTTAGAGGACATTGAGCAATGCATCTGTTTCATTAGATACGTTGCTCTCTTTCCCCCAGTCTCTGGTATCTCCTTCCCATGTTACTCACTGAATTTGTCTCGTGTGGAGGCACCTGGGCTGTTGTTTGTGCCATTTATGTATTTAGACATCCAGATTTCAAGATCCTCAAGCAGGAGCATCAGAGGGCCTGAGGCCCCCTCAGGGAATTCAGCGTTCCTTCCCTTAATTCCAAAGTGAGTCAGGAGAGGGATGAATCTGGGCATTAACACAAGAGGGTAGACCTGACTTGTACAACTAGAGAATGTCTAAGAAAGTGCTTACAGCTGCCTTTGCAAACATTGTTTATAATTAAATGAGGGGGGGAGGGTACAACATGGGAGAGCCAGAGGCTATGGGGTAGATCTGGTAGTGACTGACCACCAGCAGTACTGGCAGACAAAGGAAAAACCACACTTGGGACACTTTAAATTCTAGTTTCTGCGACCATTTTGTGCGTAACCTTTGTCTGGTGGATGAAATGAGCTGAAGCTCATCTGCAGACCTGTATATGAAGTACACCTTCCCAAGGGAATGTCTGCAAGGCATTCGCTTGTTTTTTGTAAGATTTTGGAAAACTAGCTTTCCCTATTCCAACAGGTCCAAACCCAGTGAGTTGTATGTCTCAGCTGCTTTCTCTGTGATGCGTGTTACTTTTGGGAAATTCTCAAGCTGATTTATGTTCAGGGTCCAGAGCTTTCCCTCTTGTAGTCTATGTGTGTGAGCACAAATAAAAAGATAGAAAAGGCCGGCAAACCAAAGCTTTGGCTTGCTTCCCAACTACTTCAGCTGCACGATCCCACTTTAGAACCCACTCTAACCCTTACTGCTCTTCCATCCACTAGCATGTGACCTTCTAACACTGTAGTCAGACCTGGGACATTACCACAGCACTGAGTTTGCATTATTCTTCTTGGAAAATATGAACCAGATGACATGATGAATGCCGTCCATAAAAAATAGTTCTAGAATTTCTTAATTGTGGCTTACAAATCAAATGTCTTATATATGTGGTCATCCTAAACCTGTGCAGATGAATGCTGTCAGATCTCCTGCTGCTCTATGGATTTTTTGTCCTGTCTTTACCCACACACAGTAGGACCTGGAAGAAATCCATCTTTTAAACACTGGTATATTTTAATGCTAGGCCAGCATTAGTCTGCCTCAGAGAAGGTTATGAACCTGTAAAGTATTAATCAGTAGGAACTCACGAAATGCACATACTCATCATCAGCCATATCCTTAAATTCCTGAAGTACTGAATTTGTATCATTCGAACAGGCCAGCCTGTGTCATTCAGTGGATTCATTTAAGGTGTTTGGAAGTGTTAAAACAAGCTAAAGTCCAGAATGCTAAAGAGCTATTTTTAAAGGTTATCTGCCAACCATTTCAAACGACTTACAAAGCTAGAATACTTAAGTACCTGTTTGACACAAAACCTCTTTTTATACCTGGTAAACAGATTTGTAATCAGTTAATAAAACTGGTCTTTCAGTGCCCTGAAAGTAAACAAGTTAGATCCGATGAATGAATTTTCTCTACAACAAAGCAAAGTACTGTGTTTCAGAAAGCAATGGAATCCACTTAAGAAAAGGAATAATATATTTGTGCCACCACAAGGTTATCTGATTAACAGCACAATGTTTTGAATTGATGTGGGGTTTTTTATCACTGGCAAAGGCTAGCATGTAACTGATCTCTTTTTAAAAAAGTTGCTTTTCAGAGCTATGTATGAGTAATTCAAGCATGGAATGTTTCCTCCTGGAGTTTATATTGCCAGCGGACACAAATGAAACTTAGCAATTTTGCATGCTGAAGCAAATTAAAAAATAGGTAGTAAATTCTCCCAATACTGCAGGTGTGGGATTAAGTAGGTCAAAACTGAAGTAAATCATATTGCATTAATGAACCAGAGAGGAGCGTAATTAGAAAACAAACAACACATAACTGCCTAGAAATAACATATCCTCTGTTTTCTTAATCAGGCTTTAAATCTGAAATAACATTTAGACAGTAAAAAAGTACGTCCAGTCTGAGGAAAGTCTGTTAACCCAATAGTTTCTAGTCACTGGAAAGCTGACTAATTAAATCAAGAAGCTGTTACTTGAAAAAGGCTCTTTCTGTCCACTTGCACTTCTAGGACATGGAGCAAATAGCTTTCCTTTAAAACAAACTTCACATGTTGTATAGTTACAGGCTGTTCTCTGTTTTAACAATCCCAGCCTGAGGAGGAACGTGGTCACATCGCATTCCAGCCTTTCCAGAGACCTCCGCGCTTCTCAGCCTGACTCCTTCTCTGCTGCCCCAGCCCAAAATGACAAACTCACTTTTTCTGGGTGTGATGAAAGCTGAGGATGGCTGAGAGGATGTGTCAGAGACAAACATGCTCTGTGTACTCCTCCCGAAAGAGGCTTCCAGTTTTAAAAGTTTGAAGCAGGCCTGATCCTTTGATGGGGCTTCATTCATGAGAAGAGCTAATTACATGAGGAAGGGTCAACAGGCTGCAGTAGGTGAACTTCAGAGCCAGCTGTTTAGGCAGATGGAGGAAATGGCCCTGGGATATTTTTCAGGAGTTCAAAGATAATTGGCATCTCAGAGCTATCAGAGCGAGTACTTTAAACACTCGTCTCCCATTACTCTCTCAGGCTCGGTGGCAGGAATGGTGTGTTTTCATTTGGCATCTATTGTTATGTTTGAGTTTGCCAGATTTATTATCTTCTGTTTCCAGTGACTCACCGCTTCTTGAAAGCAAGTCTCCTTGGTGCTAAAATTTCCTATTTTATGAATTATCCAAAAAGCGCTTTTTCTATAAATGACCTTCACTGGGGAATATATCCATGATGCAGTGAGGAGGAAATCATTTGGACATTATCAAAACTGTTAATACCGGGAAGGTATTACTCAGCATCCATGGAACAAATATCTATGCCCAGCAGCATTCACGTTAAAAGGGAAACTTCATGATTATTTTTCCTTTTAAGTTCCTGATTTCACATGCTTTTTCATGTGGGGCAAGTTAAAATGTAAGTTTTTATAAGATTGCCATTCTCCAATTGATAAAAATCTATAGTGAAATTTGTTTTTCCTAGGAATCTAGAAGATCAAGCAAACCATTTCATTTCTTTTATGTCATCCTGTGTATTTCCAGATATCCTGAGAAGCTGCCTGTGTCCCAGAAACGCGCACTTTAAAACTCAAGTCAGGAAAGACAGTTTAAACTTGCAGTGTTCAACACTTGGAATGCAAACTGCAAGCCAGGAGTCGCCTTACAAACAGAAAGAGCTTATTTACCTTTTTTTTCTTGCTAAATCTTTTCCTTCCAAAACAAAGAAGGAATTTGAATACAAAAAAGATGCAAATGCAAACCTGAAACTCCAATGAATTAAGCAAATCACAGATAAACAGGAAACCAGTTCTTCCAATATGCTAACATGATCCTAGCTGTGTTTCATGTATTTACTATTTTCTGTTCCTTCATAAAACTACAGGTAAAGAATGCTTACTTTGATCTTTGTGACACAAATACTAATGTATAGGCTTAGTTTAGACAGCAAACATTTTTTCTGAAGTTGAGTAGAGTATAAACTTGGCATCATTAGGAACTAACTATACTCTTTAATGTTTATGAAGTGATAGGCTAGAGCTCAGTTTAATATTGCTGTGTAGGAAAAACTGCATGTACTTTGAAAAGGTAGAATTTGGGGTATGTGACCCTAATATTAACTTAAAATAACCTATTGTATTTAGGTTATGCTGTGGTTTGCTTTTTTAGTATCTGAAAGGGTGAACATAGAAATTACGTTGAATGATGAAATCCGCACTGAAACTGAGAAACCTTTCATATATTCCTAGCATATTTAGGCAGTGCTACTACTTAGCTCCACACCCTGCTTCAGCTCTGTGTCACAGCTGGTTTCCACCTGAGGCAGGTGTAGGTCATTGCACTGAGGCTGCCACCAAGGAAGCTGAGCCAACCACAGTGGTCACTGAGGGTTGTCATGGACTTCTTGAAAATTGGAGTGAAATTAGGAACTTTTTCCATTGTGCTCTGAGACATAGATGTTACTTTCTCTTTTCAGTTTCCCTAACTTCCCACTTCACCTGCAGACTGACTAAAACTCCGATTTCTCCTCAGATCATGTAAAATACATTAGTTATCACAAAGCTGACACCACTGCTCTATTAGCATTGATCAGTGACTTAGTGTATCAAAGGTATTAAAGCTCTGCCTTAACCCTTGCTATTTTTTTTTCCTTTGTGTCCTTGTTTAGCTAGCGTCCTGTGAAGATGGGTGATTGGAGTGCCTTGGGAAAACTTCTTGACAAGGTTCAAGCCTATTCTACTGCAGGAGGGAAAGTGTGGCTGTCTGTCCTCTTCATTTTCCGAATCTTGCTCTTGGGAACAGCAGTAGAATCTGCTTGGGGAGATGAACAGTCTGCATTCCGGTGTAACACTCAACAGCCTGGTTGCGAGAACGTCTGCTATGACAAGTCCTTTCCCATCTCCCACGTACGCTTTTGGGTTCTGCAGATCATATTTGTGTCTGTACCTACCCTTTTGTACCTGGCACATGTGTTCTACGTAATGAGGAAAGAAGAGAAGCTGAACAAAAGAGAAGAAGAGCTCAAGGTAGTCGCAAATGATGGTGTGAATGTGGATATGCATCTCAAGCAAATAGAAATTAAGAAATTCAAGTATGGGATCGAAGAGCATGGCAAAGTGAAGATGCGTGGGGGACTGCTCCGTACTTATATCATCAGCATCCTGTTTAAATCTGTCTTTGAGGTGGCTTTCTTGCTGATCCAGTGGTACATTTACGGGTTTAGCCTGAATGCCATCTACACCTGTGAGCGAGACCCATGCCCGCACAGAGTGGACTGTTTCCTCTCCCGTCCGACTGAGAAAACCATCTTCATCCTCTTCATGCTGGTGGTGTCCTTGGTGTCTCTTGCCTTGAACATCATTGAGCTTTTTTACGTGTTCTTCAAGGGCGTCAAGGATCGCGTGAAAGGGAAAACCGACCCTTACTCCCACAGCGGTGCCATGAGCCCTTCCAAGGACTGTGGCTCCCCCAAATATGCTTATTACAATGGCTGCTCGTCACCGACCGCCCCCTTGTCTCCCATGTCTCCCCCAGGGTACAAGCTCGTTACTGGAGACAGGAACAATTCCTCCTGTCGTAACTACAATAAGCAAGCCAGCGAGCAAAACTGGGCCAACTACAGCGCGGAGCAGAACAGAATGGGGCAGGCTGGCAGCACCATCTCCAACTCGCATGCCCAGCCCTTCGACTTCTCCGATGAGCACCAGAACACGAAAAAACTGGCGTCAGGACATGAGCTGCAGCCCCTCACCATTGTGGACCAGAGGCCTCCCAGCAGAGCCAGCAGCCGAGCCAGCAGCCGGCCTCGACCTGATGACCTGGAGATCTAAGCTTCTTTCTCCAGTACTTGCTCAACTATGAAACGACGTGCATTGGAAGATGCCGTCAGTGCTGATCTTGTTCCAGTGGAGGTGGTACTTAACAGTCTCAAGCAGGAGATTTTAACAGTCGTAAAAAAAAAAAAAAGGCAAAACAAACAAGCAAACAAACTTTTAAAATACTTGCTGGTTCTTTGGGGGGTGTGGGGTTGGTGTGGGGTGGTACAGTACACATTGATATTTAATGTAGCTGGTTTAAAGAATTTAAATACTAAAAAAAAGGAAAAAAGATAGGTAGTACTAAGGTAAAGGGCGGTTTTTCTAGACAGGCTGTAAATATCTGAGTGTATGTGTATGTGTGTACTATCATGTCTGTTTCTAAAGAATCTTCTGTAATACTAAAACCCAATAATAACTGAACTCACATTTGTCAGGGTCAAGTGCTACCTGAAGATGAAAACATTTTTCCTATTCAACATGCAAAAAAGTCCAGGATTGCCTCTGATCATTTCCCTGTCAAGAACATTCCATTCTTAGAAAGTGCACTTTGAAGGTAAACTTTCCTGCGTGGTCCTCCGGGTTGTCGGAAGGCTCCTGTGAGGACAACTTACCGTCTTTGAGTCGTTCAATTCAAATTTCAGGCATGGCCCACTGAGAAATACTTTGGTCACCTGCTCTTCCAGCCCTTCACGCAGGTGTATTTTGTGATGTGCGTAAACGGGATGGCTCCACACACGTGGAACCCGCAACGACACAGTCTTGCCCACAGCGATACTTGTGTCCTGCTACCCATGTCGAGTCTCTTGAGTATTATATAAAACACAGTTTGCTGCCACTTGCAGATTTAAGCATCAAGACAAGCAAGCAACTGCCTCTAGTGAATTTTGTCACACCTTTATGTGTACTAAGAGTGTACGTATGTGTGTGGATGTGGAGGTAAAGGTATACACAAAACACCCTCAGAAGCATAGGCTGAGAAACAAATGCACACAGGTTACTTGCAGTTGACACTTTCTCATGGATGTTGTGAACATGTGGGCCACTATGGTGTTTACATTCTCTGGTTCCTTCAATGTAAGTGAAGCACATGTCGTTATATTTTTTTAATTCTATAGAATATCTTCCATGTATCCTAAATGGATGCTCTTTTAAAAATAAAAAAAAGTCTAAAGGGCCTAATCCTGGATGTCTTGCTCTGGAAAATCTCTCTTTAAAGTTGTTGGGAGTTTTGCCTCAACAAAGTCTGCAGGATCAAGCCCAAGATGTAGCGAACCATGTTCTTGCTGGCATGACTGATTTTCTTTTGTAGAAGTTAGGGGTGGAAAAGACCCATTAGGTCATCTAGCCAATCTCCCTGATAGGTAATAATGATGCTTGAATGATAGAAGATGTAGTACTGTAAGCAAGCTTTAGTCTTTTATGTGAGAAACTTAGAAGAAGTGCTTTGTGCTGGATTAATAATAAAATATGCCTACATGGCTTTTGCAGTAACTGGTATTTTTCTTGTTCTAAGTATTCACATTTACTGAACTGCAATGTCCACTGAGTTTGACAGTTAGGTCTTTCTAGATGGCTCTAGCAACTTTAGTGTTTACAGTTAGATTATGTTTGAAATGCAAGTGAAGTTGAAAGGATTTTTAAAGAGTACAATTCTAGCTAATTTATTTGAAATATATGCTAAAGAAATCTACCAGTTTCTTCAAATGCATAGCCTCTTAGCTGAACACAGATTGACCAAGAAAATACATAGCTTGGTTTCATTTTGCAGCAACACAGATAAATAGTTTCATTTAATACATTATATTAATTTGTTTGACATTCCATGTTAAACTACTGTTGTCTTCAACTTCATTGCATGTATGCAACCATAGTTTGTCGGATCATGTTGTCTGGAGAACATTAGTCAATAAAGTTTTAATTTAGTATAAATACATTTTCTAATTGTCTTTTACTGTTTCATATGTCTGTATAGATCTTTCGTTTCAGTCTGATAACCCAAACTCATTCCTCTCTTGTTCATTTTTCCCCAGTCACTCTGCATTTCAGAAGCATCCTTTATTTAATCCATCTGGATTTACTTTGAACTGAAATTCCACAGGGCCACATTCAGACACCCTCACAACAACTGGAAAAACAAGCATTGTCTCTGCCACTCCTGAGACAAAGTAAAGTTCAGAATGAAAAAATCTTGCCATGAGTCTCAGAAAATGTATATTTATTTACAAACTACTATAAAAATGACTACTAAAATACTATCACATAGTTTTTGAAGCAATTTTTATTGTGGCTTAGATTTAACATTATTAAATCATTGCATCTAGTTTACATTTCCCCATGTAATCAGAGTGCTCAAGTGACAGTCATTTTCAATTTCTGGAATTTAAACCTCATTTCTTCAAACTTCAGTCGGAGAAAGGTACTCATTTTGATAAGGCTGGGACTTTGCATGTTGCCTCTTCTTCACCTATTAGGTCCCCATCCCTAATAAAGTTGTACAGTGCTTGGCTTTTCAGCATTGGACTCTAAATGTAAGGTGGTTCAACTCCTTTTTTTATTTGAAAAATCAAAATGTAATGGTCATGCAATTATCATAAAAGTTTCTACTTTCAAATTTGCCTGTTATTTTAAGTCCAAATTCTTCCCCTTCTTATTAGTAAAGATGGGGGAAAAGCAGGATAGTGGAGGTGGATTTACAGCTCTGAGAGATACTACACAAGCACCAGCGCAAGGAATGACTCCTTGAAGTTTTCCTTAAATAATAACAATGAGTCATATTTAAGCTGGCTTGTCCTAGTCCGTCTGTACAAACGGAAGGGCATTCCAAGCATTTTGTGAGGATCATGCCCTTGGAAAGGTGGACACTGAAGCATTCAGAGAAGGGCTCACCCTGAGATAAAATGTAGTGTCTCCTAGACAGGCTGATTGTCAGGTATGTCCCATGGGGCATCTTGGACAACTGAAATCATTTAGTGCTTCAGTGCCAAGGCTCCCTGAGTGATTTTTTTGGTGGTAATGCATGTGCGTGCATGTGTAGGGTAAAGACATTCCAGAGGCCATTTCTCTCACCTGGGTTTATTTCTGTGGACTGCATTTATTACACACTTCAAAGTTATCACAATTTTGTGTGTCATTCATCTTGTTTTTTGTGTGCTTTCTCCCAGTGCATCCCTGCAGCAGCATTTGCTTTGTCTGCAGATGACACAAAATAAGTTGTGATGCAATGCTAGCACGCACTTCTCAGCCTTTGTAGAAGGATATGTTAGATATTGAGTTCAAACTGGAAAAGATGCAAAAATACACATTTCTGAAGGTAATTAAAAATATAAACTCCAAATTCACATCCTGTTAATTATTTTTAAATTGTGTTTATGTTTTGTGTAGCAGTATTTTGCAAAAAAAGCAAATCATCTTAAGGTCTCCGCCCTGTCCCAGTAATTTGAAATGTTTTTAAAGAGTAAAGTTAGAAGGAAAAGTTACAGACAGCCTAAAATCTATATGCATATCATGTAATTTCAAGACGTTTTAAATACAGTGAGCACACACTGAAGGTTATTTCCTAATTTAGAAATTCAATTTCCATATTTAAAGTGGAAACTACAGTACTAGTTTGAGAACCAGAACAAGTTATGTGAGCGTACCTGTCGCACCCACTGAAATCCATCATTTTTAAACAATGCACTTGTGTCACTGGTCCAGAACCACATTTCCCACATCCCTCTGCAGCACTCCTGTGCTACTCAGCAGTAGCACACTGTCTCAGCTGTGCACTACCACCATGCTGCCTTTCCCTCAGACTTTCTCTACAGCTTGTTATTGATTAAAACAGATGAAAAAAAAATAACGATGTAAGGAGTAGAATTTTTCAAGTCAGATGTAGGAGTTCTGAAGTTACCTTGACTGGTTAATCCAGAGTTCTGAGTATGTCAGATCAAAACCTCCTCCAGTTTTGGTGGTGGCTATTTCTATTCTGCTGAGACAGAACTACTTTTAATTCTTCTTGTAATTCCTCCATGATTACCACTGCTCCCTTTTCAAGAATTTAAACAAAATAGGGCAGAAAATAGGATTTATCTTCCTGCTGTAGAACTTTTTCTTTCTATTTACTCCTAATCCAAACCTAGCAGGACTGAGCCTTCTACTGAGCTTGACATACATTTCTAATGCACTGTATTATTCAAATAGTCAGATTTACCATAATCTCCTTGAAGATGTCTTGCCTTCTTATGCTATTCACTCCAGCCATTTGCAGTTAGATCTGCCAGAGGACTCAGATGACAGAGGTGGTGTGCATGGCCCTTGAGAATTTCTCTGGCAAAAATCCAATCCTTTGATGATACAGAGCTGCTCCTTCCATTACTTTCATTTCTACTGTCAACATAGACAATAAGGTCAGAAACATAAGTGATGTCTGAGAAATCACTACCTAGATGCATTATCTGCCTCAGTTTCATGAAACTATTTGAGTGTCCTCCATTTTATTTTAACTTATTCTAACATAATGGCTCCAGAAACATGAGGCTGTAAAATCAGCTCTGAAAAGAGATGACTGCCTTTCCTTGACTTAAATCATGTGCTTTTGACTGTGCCCAAGGACATATTCACACCCAGACCCTGTCAATCCTGGAAAGTGTGTCAGCTGTAAATTACATGATGCTAGCACATCACTAGATTGAAACAGGAAGAGCTTATTGGTTCCTGTTCTTATTTAAAAGGTATTTTGATAGACACAAAAAAAAAAAAAGAATGCTTGTCTTAAACTTGTCTTGAATACTTCCTAACCTGTAGCACTACCAAAGATCCTATGAAGCAATGCAGATGATGTAGATGTAAACATGTTAAGCATTATCAATGGATGCTACTAATATAAACAGTTTAAATAGATCCAGCTGGTCAGTAATCTGGTAAAACCAGCCTCCTCTGAAATGGCTGCCCTCACTCTTTCTGCCCGGTAGCCAAAATGCTGCATCCGGCTCCCTAGCTTGCTGGCATTCCCAATGCAAAAGCACCTTGGACAAAGACAGACGCATTTTTTACGGTGATAGTTTTGCGTTAACTCCTTTTAAGTGCTGGAGAAGCTGAGTGCTGGGAGCTGGAGGCAGAGAATCTGGGACAGCCCGTACTGGGTTAGTAACACCCCGTCAGGGGAGTCACTGGTGAAAAGTAATGGCTTTCTGGGGATTGTGGCCTCTCCCATCGCTTAAAAAGGTCTCCGCTGCTGTGTTGAGGAAATTTGCGTAACAAAATGAGACATGTGAGCTTAGACCAGTATAAAAGGGAAAATGTTCAGACATTTAAATTGCTCCTTGAAACAAGCCTAGACCACAGTTACATGCTTCCCATTAGAACTGACAGAAAATGCTCACATGAGTTCCAGGATTTCAGTCATTTAAATCAAAACGAAAATTCTTTTCAACATCAAACATAAACAGATTGGACCCAGAAAGATATATTATGACATTTAATTTTCATTTATATAACTGCAGGGGGAAAGCTGATGAGTATAAGCTACTAAATCTTGGATGGTGACTACTTAAATATGTGTAATCATACTATTTCCTCATGCTGTCTTTTTACTGTAACTCGGTCTAGAGGCAAATTTATGAAAAGTAGTCTAAGCGTTTGTGTTTTCTACAAAGAGACGTGAATTCTGTAAATATAATGAAATAAATTTACATGATGTCCATGTCAAATTTATGCAGTATTGCATGAAGGAGTGTGAGGTACTGTATAACATGCATCTAACTCTTCTGGGTTAGGCAGCTGAGGAATGAAATCTTCACTTTGCCTCTCCTCATCCTTGTTAGAAAGTTTTCACGTTCCAAAGACCTGAGCAGTTTCTCTGGGAGCTTTGCTTGAGTAGGGGTTTTTGCATCCTCCTCCTCCTTCTTTTTCCATCTATAGTACGCGTTCCATAGTGGAAAACAGAAGCGGCCTCAAATATATAAATAAATACAATCACAGTTGATAACAAAACATTGCAATCAGGGAAGAGGTAGTAGTTCTCTTTTGCATGCCTGCAACTAACTGAATAGGAGAGCAACAGAGAAAATAGTTGAAGGCATTAGAAAATCCTCTGGATACTGTAGCATCTTAAAACCACCGGTCCTTGCTGAAACAGGCCTTTTCAGTCTCAGCTTCTGCTGAGTCACAGAGTTTGTTGCCTTTGAAGGCCGAAGTACCTTGGCTCAAAATTAAAGTTGTTCTGGAAAAGTTCAGACCTTCCCTAATGACCATATTTGCATGCTATTCCCGGTAGTATTTACATATAATAGGACACCCTCCACAGGAAGGCTTCTTCAAAACACAGGCTCTGCTTACACTGTGAATTTCCCTATTCAAAGGGGAATATTCAAAATTATCTATGCATCACTACTTCAAAGTGTTTCGCTGGGAGTACTCTGCCATATATTTGGGAGACTCATCATAGTTGTTTGAAAGCTGAATATATAGCCAACTGTAAGATTGCCACCTGGGTTTTGTGTGTGGAGGCAAAGAAGTATTACTCAGGCAAGAATCCTACCTGGCCTGACCTGGCATACTTCTGTTGAGGACAAGGAGTTTCTGTCGAGTGATGTGAGATGAAAACCCTTCTCCGAGCTTTACTTAGCTCCTCCTTTTGTTCAAGTCCCTGTAGGTTTTGGTTTTTTTCAGAGCACACAGAGGATCCGGCCATGAATCCATGAACCTGTGTAAGTTGCTGAGGTCTAGGATGATCTCTGAGGAATTTCTTCTGGCTCCGTTTTGGTTGTTCCATCTCTGTGGAATTTGGATGGACTGTAGTGCTCAATCCCTCAATGGTAGGGTGGCAAAGGGTGTGTGAGTAGAGAAAGTGGGTCTGGATTGTTTCCATAGGATTTCCTATAGAATCAAGGCAAACTGGTCAATCATCCTTCCTTGTCCTGAAAAATAAAGCTACAAAGGTGTGAAAGGATTTCTGCATTCTGACAGAGGCTTCAACCGTGTGCTGTAGTATCCTCTTAATCTCTGTCATCGTCTCCACTTCTCCCATGCAGCCATCTTCTCTCACCGCCCACTTCTTTTCCGCATATCGCTTATGCCACAGGTGTTTAGTGTTTTGTACTAAAAAAGCTTTCAATATGATTATTTTTCCCTTGTGTCATGTGCTGGGGACCACTCAAATACCTTAGAATAACCTGCTCCATTAAATATCTATTAATTTACAAGCTGGTGTATCCCCCATTTCATTTATTTAGAATGAATGCTAACTACTACAAGTTTTGGCTGACAGCTTAGGAAGTAATTTTGCATCTCACCTCGTAGGAGCCCACATTTGCTTCGATCACTTTCTTTTTCATAGTATTTTACAATTAAGGAAGACAGCAGAGGAACTCAGAATTCTAGTTATCTGCCTTAACCAGGTGCAGTGAAAGTGTGAGGACATGGGGTTTGTCCAAATCTTCCTCCCACCTTAGTCCAAGAGGAACTCAGATCTACTCTTCCACTAATGGTTATGCATGCTATATAAATAATAATAATAATAATACCTGGAGTTGCACTGATACGGTGCCTTTCATCTTCAAAGTACTTTGAGAACCCTATATAATTAGCTTGCTATGGAGTCATCACCGATGATACTGCATGAACTCCGGTACTGTGAGAGTCAAAGAGGGAATCTGAACAGCCACGGAGACCATACAGAACCTCCATATCACTACTAAAAGAAATTGAAAATGCTGAACAAGGATATTTTAACACTTCACACAGGAGGAGGATCCACACCTAGCAGGAAGCCAGTCTCTCTATGATACGGAAACAGGAATGTTTTCTTTGCTGGTAATCTACTACTTCAGATCTCTAAACACATTCTAAACACATTTTACCTTGAACTATGTCTCAGTCAAGCTGGCAGAAGATCACAGGTAGATTATCTCATTGCATAGAATCTTCATCTTCCTGTAACTAGAATATATCCATTTTTTTTAATTAAAAAAGTTTTGATTTGATGAATCCAGAAGGGATGCAGATACAATAAGTATAACATTAAATAGGTTTTTACAAACTTTAGTGAGACTCCAGGGGAACAATTTATTTGGAGTACGCCATTGGCAATCGACAGTCCATCCGAGTACAATTTTAATATCATAATATTTTTCAAGTATTTCCAGCGAGCTTACAACAGGTCATTGTCAACGTCCAGGAGCTTGCTCTTTAAATCAACTTGTCATTTACTGGAGATTATCATCCCAACATAAATTTGTAAACAGCCTTTTTAAAACTACACCATTAAGAAGGAGAAGAAAAAAAAAAGTAGTAAGAGTCCATTCAAACTTGTGAGAATAAGAATGCGGAGGAACCGAGCATTTTTGTATAAAAGATACTTGGAGAATCTCTGA
The DNA here is from genome assembly GCA_013398855.1 of Mohoua ochrocephala. NCBI lineage: Eukaryota > Metazoa > Chordata > Aves > Passeriformes > Acanthizidae > Mohoua > Mohoua ochrocephala. The sequence goes on from VZTA01018363.1 coordinate 105,747, forward strand.
ACATTTCCAATTTTAATTTGCCTCAGACTTGTACACTGACTGGAGTGTATTTTCTCAGCACAAAACCTAATGTGCTTTGTTTGCCCTTTCCAAATAAATTTTTCTTATGGAAGATTCCATAGGACAAAAGGATACCGTTTTACATCATTGCATATATTAACGGTCAAATGAAGAATAATCTTGAGACTAGATTTCAAAAGGTGTGATCAGGCAGAGTTACTGGACAGGCAGAAGCAGCTCTGCTTCCCATGCAGTTAATGGGCACGTGCACTCACATGTCTTGATTTTTGCTCCATTTTAAGATCGCTGTTTCTTTTTAAAAAATTGGTGTTCTTCCCTGTTATATTTAAGTATCACACAAAACCATAAACATAACCATGTGTCAGAACGAGTGTTTTACTGATGAATGATGGTTTGGACTCAGTCTCTTTCCTTTTATTTTTACTGCTTATTCCATTAGTTTTAACTGAAATGTATTCTCTGCGTGTGTTAGATTCAGCTTATTTTTAGCTACTCCTGGACTTCTTAAGGAAAAGTCAGCACATGACCTCAAGAGCATGAGAGGTACCTCCTAAAGCTTCCTTTTCTCTCTCCTATGGTGCATCAGTACAGCCTCATCAACACAGCGACTATATAGCAACTATAACATGCACCTATCTTCAAACAAGAAATAATGTTTTGGAAAAGCAGCAAAGCAAGAAAAAGGGCTGAGGAAGAGCAGTGAAATGAGTGATTTGGGTAGTCCTTCCAGATTTCAAGCAATCACAGCTGTTTCATTTCTGAAGCGAGAGAAGTTAGCCTTCCACACCAGCTATTTTTACAGTGGTGGAGCTGCAGGTCTCAGAGGGGGAGGAAGGAAAGGGAGTGACAAGATACAACTACATGAGAGGTGGTGTGGGAAAGAAAGCTGACAGCCGGAAAACGGATGTTTCAAAAGAAAGAGTTGCACTAAAGTAGATGTTCTGTGATCTTCCCGTATGCAACAATAAAGGAACTTTGAATTCGAGATTACAGTAGGGAAGGTGTTGGATGTGAGAGCTTAAGAGTCTCCAGGAATGCATGGAGTTTCTCTTGGCCTGACTGCACTCTTTTGAAATATATGATGAATGCATATCTCAGCAGATAAATGTGGTTTGCTTTACAATTCTGCCAGGCAGTGTATAGCCACCCTGAGGCACACTGTCCACTTCAATGGTATGAGGAGGAAACTCATCCTCCTTGGTTTTTTGCAGATTCAGACTTCTCATTTTCAGAGCCATATGTGCAGCTGTGCTTTCACGCTCTCATTCCCTGTTGAACCCTTGTTTGCCCTACCTTTTAATTGTTTATCTGGCATTGCTTCCTTTTTTTACCTCTGCTCAGTGGTCAGGTACACTCCGCATGTCTGAGCACAGCACACCTACTCAGAAGCACAGCCAGCCCCAGGGCTTGGGGCAATATTTCCACATCCTAGTGACACTGTGGCTGATTCAGTGTGTCCAACAGAGAAGGTGATGTTACTAAGCAGGTCTGAGTGCCACAGCAGTGTGTCTGCCACACTTCTGGAGCTGTCACGCCCTGCTGCGCTGAGTCACTGGCTCAGGCTGGTGCTGGCTCAAGGACGGGAGCAGCAGACTGCTGTGCACAGCAGAACTGCCCAGCATTTTCTTCCACACTGTTTCTTCTCTTAGGTTTTAATTATGCTTTTGCATCCCACCTGACCTCTGCCACATCTTGTCTCATTTTCCACTGCTCTGGGCCATATTCTGACAAGCTTTTCAAGCTGTGAGCCTTTCAGGCATTCCCTATCAAATGTAAATAGAGCATTTGCAGAAGCATGCAAACTGAGTAGTTGATCTGTTGATGGTTGGATGTTTTGGGCAAAGGAGGAGGATTCATTTTGAAGCTTTTTAGAACGAGAGTGTCAGAAATTATTATTTTGGCACCCGTGTGTTCTTGGGCTCTTTAATAAATTTACAAGTGAATGAACTGGATGTATCATGTAGATTTTTGCAGGCACCATTCACCATGAATGTACATATTTCTCATAGATTTTTTTACTTCCTTTATTCACTCCTGAAAAACTTAAAATATTCTAAAGTTTTTAATGAAGCCTATAAAATTTTGTGTAGTGACCTGATGTCACATATGATATTTAACATGTGAATTGGGACTTATCTGAGCCAATAGCAGTGACCACAAGTCACTGGAAGAAGACTCAGGAAGTCTCCAGTCTGTGACTGAATGACCTTTACTGTTAGATTTCCTTTCTGAAAAATGTCAATTGTACTCCCTTCCCGTGTCTGCCCTATATAGATAAATTGTAAGGTTTGGGGACAAGGAGATTACTAGTGTTATAGAGAACTAGGCTCATCTGAGACATGGGGAGAACTCACCTTTGGAGAACAGACACAGTCATTGCCCTGGTCTGTCCACCAGGTCCTCAGGGCAGGAAGATGTGGTCCACTGATCAGTCAGGTCCTGCAGAGATTTCATGTGCATACCAGTATTCTAAAGCCAGTTCAAATCAGTAATGATTTAAACCGAATGTCACTATAACCCAGTGGCTTACGAGGAGATGCATGAGTTTTTCTGTTCTCTGTGCAGTGCCGGTGAAGTAGGCAGCTAGTGACTGCCATCGCTAGTGACAAAGCATAGAGACAGAAATTCAACTGTCTGTCCAAAGCATAGAGACAGAAATTCAACTACCAAAAAAAACCTAGTATGCTTGAGTACAGTTGGTCAGAAAGTTTTGTGTTTTCCATAGGCATTTAGTTTTGCAGGAGCAAAAATGAAAGTGGAAGTCAGTGGAATGCTGACTGGAAATTTTAGTGAAAAAAAGAGCACAATCATTAAGAAAAGCATCACCAGGTCTTCGTGGTAGCTGCTGTCTGGAATAAGCTCTCCTGGCTGGGTTACAGGCTGCTTTAGAGGCCTCATGATGCACCATGGCCAGGCCTCTTGTCTATTCTCATGGTGAATCCTGGAAAATCGAAAATAAGTTGCACCAGATGGAATATTATTTTCCATTTGTAAAAATTCACAAATACTCAAAACCCAAACTGATCATGGAACCCAATATGTAAAACGTCTTGCTGGGTTTTTTCATGAAATGCTCTGATTAACTTACTTGTCTTAATCAAGAATGATAACAGTTTTATGTTTAAGGCTGATGAGTGAGAATAAGTAGAAAACAGCACAAATTTGAGAGAAACTGTCTTTGCCATCTGGATTCATGACATCTTTTGCTTGCTGGGGTTTTACTGTGGCACAGACAAACAAAACTCAGCATCAAAAGCTACAAACAGAACTAAAAGATGAAATCCTTTCTAATATTGCTTCATTTTAAACAGCTGCTTCACAGGTGGAGATATATTGCGCACAGCGGTTTTCATGCTGGGTGCCAGGCTCACCACAGGTAGCTCAATGAGAGTCTTGTATCTCCGTGGAGAATCTGATTGGAGGGAAAGCAGGTGGCTGAAGTGCAAAGAGAAGGAAACAGGTCTAACTCCTGCTGAGAACTCCAGCTGCAGGGTGGGGAGACTCGGTGGTGATGCTTACGTGCCTGAAAGCTCGCCAGCGCTGGTTGTCTGGTTGCTCTTGCACTTGATGAATCGGCTCTCAGAGTCCCTCCTGCACATACCTTTTCTGACGCTTTGAGTTAGCGTTACCTCAGTCTATTTTTAACAGCTACATTTTCCATGATTAGATTTTAATGCTATTTATTTATTTAAACTGAACCAAACAATTCCACATAAGCTGAACATTCCAATGGGCATCACTCTTGGCCATGCAGAGGATTCTAAATCTAGTTTAAATTACATTCCTTGAATGGTAGAAAAAGCTGGGTCATGTGCCGAAGCTTGTGATGAATAACCAAGTCGTTCTTTCACAGATTGCAAAAACTTTATTAAGGAAAGACAAACAGGTTAGAGGTCTTTCAATGGCTGCACTGTCTATACATAGCAATTTCCCTTCGCTTTTTCCCTCTGCGCTCCTGGTTGAATGTGAATTGCTTAGTCTCATCATCTGCCATAATTGAGGCAGGTCCTCTACATTTTCACTGAAGTTAAAGGCAATGAACGGCTTGGGATAATTGGACTCAGTGTCTCAGTCAGTTTCTTGCAGATATCGAGGAGCATGAAGTTTTCAGGTCCCTCCCTCCTGCATAGATAGCAAAGGCAGGCATGAAAATTTGGCATCTCTCAAAAGCACCTTTTCACAGACAAAGAGATCATCTCCACAAATCTGTGGCATAGCTGTTTCTGAGTCTTTGTGCTAGGCTTCCAAGGCTTCCTGGTAGGAAGGGAGAGTGTGCTTCCCAGTTGTATCCGTGTTAATAAAATAAATCACTTGTGTTAAAGTTAGCAGTGGGTGAACTGTTTCAGTTAAAACAAGAATTGTCCTGGATTGGTGCCCATCCTCAAACTAAATTCAAGCCAATTTTATTTTTAAGTTTTAAAAGTAATAAAAAGTAGTAAGCATGCAATGTATATATAGACATACGCACAGAGAATAGCTCAGGGATTAGAAAAAGATGTATTTCACATCTGGAGCCCCAGTTTTGCATATGCATGCAAGCAACTTTGCTCATGTGAATTATCCCCTGGTACCATGCACTATTTCCTGTCTAATCAGGCAGCAATATATACAAAAGGCTTTGCTGCGTGAGGGTGCTATAACCTGCAGAACATCACCGTTTGTGCGTCTAGTGAGGAAAGACGACACTTGTTAATAGGACAAAGCTGGCACCAATTAAAGCCACGTCCAGCACATCGGCTCCACTTTCTGGAAGCAGAGTCATCCCCAAATATTGTGTTAAGGAGTACAGCCAGCCCTGCCTACAGCAGGATGTGGCTTCCAAATATCACGCGTTGCATATAATTTATTGCGTAAATTGAAGCAGAGGGCTGAAGAATGGGAGGGATGAGGCTTCACTGGGCTGTGGACTCAGAGAGGAAGATCAATTTGGTTTACATGGGGAGCATGGGGGTTATTTTGAGGAGCTGGGGGAAGGGAGTATTGTCCATGTACATTATTTCACACATCATAAACTTCATTTCTTGGGGATTTTTTTTAGCAGCCCAGACACAGATCGTTCCCATGTGAGGTTTAACAACACCAAACTGTGAACATAAGGCTTGAGGCTTTTGTTTGGATTCTTTTGTTTTCATCTTCAACCTTCATCTTCAATGGCTGCAGGGAGTGTTTACTCCTGCAATCTTGTGCAGGTGCGATAGTCGCATGTGAGGGTGTGAGGACACCTATCTTAAGTTTAGACTGACTGCCTAAATTTTAATGAAAATAATTTCACTGCTTAGGCAGCTCTACTTGGCCTGTGCAGTGACACAGAGTGCCACCTAGCACAGCCAGACATCTCACTTCTGTGTGATTTATCTTCCTAGGAACAGGTCAACAGGGATATTGCACAGGGTGTACCATGACATCTCAGGAAAATGCACATTTTTTACAGGCGTTTAAACACTTCCACAACAATTGTTGTCTTGTATTTCCACCAAACTTTTGGCTCTCCACAGCTCTTGTTTAGATATATCTTCTAGAAAGGAAACACAACTTACAGCCACCTTCTTTCAAATTCACCATGAACATCTTTCACACGTCCCTGTTCTTCTAAGACTAGCACCGTGTATCTAGGTGTGGATGAACAATGGAGCTTGCTAGAAGAGGCCCCTAAAGATACAGTTCTAACTGTTGGATTTGTGTGATGTCTTGAAAGTGCCAACACACACAAAAAGTTGCTTTCGCGGCTGTAAGGAAAAGCTGGATGAATTACTTGAGGTTCATGCAAGTATTGGCAAAACAGATTTGTGCCAGCTATACAGGCATGAGGACACTCAGAGATGAGCTCCCAATGGTAGAAGAACAGAAACATTTAGATCTACTTTGCGTCTGGCTGATATTTTGGCATCCTGTGGTTTACATCCTAGTAAATCAGACTGCCAGATTGTTCTAAACATCAATATTATCTGCCTTTGTACTCTTACTACTCTGAAACAGTCAATACTATGAAGCAGCTTCTTGAACAGCTCTCACCCTGCCTTATTATGTGCAATGGATGTTGAACATAGGACTTTTTTTGTCTAAAATTTCATGAAACGCAATAAAACTGCAAGAGACCAATTTGTAAAATAAAACTAAAATCCTGCCTGAGGACCTCCCTGGAACAAGCTGAGTTACAACACTTCAAATGCATATTAATTGGGCCATATGGTCTAGTATTTAAGCAAAGGCATGCATTTGTTTGGCCAGAATGTTCAGGTCGAAGCTCTCATGCATCTGATGAAATTTATGATCAGATGATGGAAATGTTTACCTTACAATAAACTTGAAAGACTGTCCTGCACAGAAGTGACACACAGGAGTTTGTTGTCGGGCAGCTCTGTGAAATCAGCTGCAGTGTCTGGATGTGTTTTGCTACCCCCAAGTCCCTTGCAAAAGACTGACAGACTTCTGAGACATTCAGAAGAAAGGGTGGTACAGCATTCATCTTGCTTGATGCAAGCATGCAGAGGAAGGCGACTTCCAGGAGCCTGCCAGCCACAGGCTGTCATGCTGCACCTCTGACGGGCTCTGTGGAAGGTAAGTCATCGTACTTCAGCCCCTGAACAACATCATTGATCGCCCGTCTCCCTGTTTCGTGGTCTGTAGGACTCTCCCACAGTGGCAGTGGGACAGTGTGAGCTGGTTTTGTCTGGTCTTGAGCAACGAAGATCAGACAAGACCAGTGAGAAAGACCACCTGCACCAGACCAGACAACAAATTAGTCCAAACTGAGCAGTCCATCATGGAAGGCCTTATGCTGCCTGTGAATGAAGGTAGATTGGGGAGTACCAAGGGGATGGCTGTTGCAGGCTGAACCCATGAGCTGCACTCACTCTCCAGTCATACTGCTAACCCCATGGTGAGAACATCCATGTACACTCTGATGAATGGGCTACATACTGTATTTGATATCATGGACACATGGGAGAATCAGTGGAAGCAAAACCTATCAGGACCTTTTTCTTTCGTCTCTACAAAACCAGGAATTATAACTATTTATCTTAGGTTCATTAGGTGACTCATTGTGTTACACATTTAATATATTTCACGTTGACAATGTCACATCTTTTTTCAGTAAGTAATTTAAAAGAGCTGTTCATGTCATGTAAGACACAAACAGTCTGTCTGCAAGCCAGTATCTTAGATCTTGATCAACTTTGTCACATTTTCTTGTTTTCAAATTCCTCATTTTAAAAATATGAGTCAACATAAATAGCTTTGAATCTTTGTTACCTTATTAACCAATGACGGGTGACTCTACTCATAAACTATTTACATAGACAACAGTCTTGTGCTGGTGATGTATTTTCACATTACTTAGTAATTTAAAACACGTCAAACCTTTCCAAATAGTAGAAACAATCCAAACATGAGACTGATGTTGACCTTAAAAGGCTGTTACTTTTTATTTTAAGTCAAGCAACAATCATTACCACAGAATATTCGCTGTGCATTCTTCATACAACTCTTTATCAGCAATGCCCATAAATATAACTCTAAATGATAAGAGATAAAGTAGATGGAAAGGGATGATGTTACATCAGCAGCACGACTTGTAAGGGAGTTTGTGGAAGACCATATGGAAAAAATATAGTTTAGCATTTAATATTACTTATTAATGAGGTAAATCAATTGCATATATGTCTATTTTATAAAGTTACTGAGCTGTGTGTTTGACTGAATCTGCATCTGATCATTCTTTGCATCATACGAGTGTGCATGAGTATGCAAAAGCATTTATTTATATTGACTATGTATACGTATGCATGAAGGTTTTTATATCATTTATGTGTGTACTGGATATAGCTTTTTGTTTTCTTTTTTTTCTGTTTTCAAATCCTGCTTCTTCTGTTATTGGGGGACCAGGTGATGGTATAAAGAGCATTCAGTGTGTGCTCTGGAGTACGGCACGGATGTTCTATAACGTAGGTGACCTGGACTCTTTGAAAATACCATCGTCTTTTTTTTTTCCCAGGGTGATCAGTAGAAATGAATTTCAGCTCCCCAAGTCGCAGTACACGGCCATGGTCTGAGCTGGAGCTGGTGAAAGAATAGATAAATTTAACATTCTTATTTATCATGTGGATATTTATATAATACATGATGTTTTCAGCGTGTTCAGTGGCAAAAGATGGTAGTCCCCATGTTGTATAATAAATGACACGTGTCTCCTTTGGCAGACACTTAGTCCATTCAGCCAGCTAACTAGTGACAATCCTTTTCTTATGAAAAAAGAAAGAACAATAGCAAAAATTCACAACAGTCTACTGTTTCTTCCTGTCTCTCAGAACACTTTTCCAGGGTGAGCCATGCAACTTGGAGAGCTGTTCACTAAAGGCAGTATCTTAATCACACCATTCTGTGCAGACTGGAGCAGATCAAAGAAACAATAAAAGCTCTGTCATCTACAAGACAGAGAACCTGATCTCACCATGCTTCTCAGGTGACCGGCAGGTGTTGAAGATTTTTGGGGCAGCATTTGTGACTAATTTCTCTGTACCTCAAGTTTGTTATATGTTTTAATGTTGAAAAAAAAAAAGTCTTTTACAAGCTTTTCTTTTTCACTTCTATCTCTGTATTTCACCTGTAGTGGTATGGAAATTAAATACAGTATTTTCTAGAGGACATGTAATACTTGAGAGAACGAATATAAATATCTAAAGCTGTAGGGGCTGTGAAAATTTTCACTTTGGATTTTGCCTTTTTTTTCCAGCTCTTTTCAATATTGTACGATTATTAGGAAAATATTCATATTTGCTTC
>VZTA01018365.1:0-25998 GCA_013398855.1 Mohoua ochrocephala
TCACTCCTGTCTTCTCTGGCTGCTGCTGCACAGGCTTTCTTTTCCCATCTGAAGTACATTATCCCAGACATGCTACCACTATGGCTGTTGGGCTCAGCCTTGGCCACTGTTGGGTCTGTCTGGGAGCCATCTGGCGCTGACTGTGTCCAACTCAAGGGAAGCTTCTGGCAGCTTCTCACAGAAGCCACTCCTTTAGCCCCTCTGCTAACAAACATTGCCATGCAAATTCAATGCAAAATTTACCCATTTCAAGCGTATTCTTTTGGGCCCTGTAGAAGTACAAAAACAAATATCGAAGAACTTCTGAAACAGCTGAAGCTATTTCTGTGTCACCTTTAATTTTTAAGTAGTTGATGAAATGGTGAATTAATTGGAACTGCTGAAACAACCCTAACCTTTTTTTATTTTCCCAAAGTTTGAACAACTTTAGTTTGCAAAAGAACAGTGCAAATAAAAAGATATGTGTCTTGGTCTAAATACTTTTTTCATTAATCCAGAGAGACCAGAAATATTTTGGTAGGCTTCTAAAGGGCTAATGTACCTGAAAAGATGAACTGTCATATAACTGTTTTAGGTTCGCTGCACTGAGCTAAGCTATCTGTCTAATTTGAAAAACCCTAGTAAAGCAAGCCTTGCGCACGAAAATCTACTTCCCTGTGGATACCTAACTTTCCCTGAATGCTTTAAAGTTTTTCAGTGTTTTGTACCTTTACTCTTCCCTTTTAGTTTCCCTAGGCTGCAGACAGAATTCTGTTAACAACGCATTTTTTTATTATTTGTCAGGAATAAATAACTGCTCAACTATGCTGGGATTAGCTCTCAAGATTGTCTCTGAGGATGTTAGAATCCAGAAGATCTATGGAAAAGGGAATGGATACAGAGTGAGGAACAGAGTACATTTACATATGTATTAACACAACAAGCAAAGGCTGATCTGAAAACATCCATAAAAAAAGGTTACAGGGATTTTTGTCAGTCACTGATCTCTCATAATTCTCCAAGATATGCACCGAAACTGGGCCCCATATGTTTTGAATGCACATACTTCCATGTTATATTCTTTGCTTAGGAACTTTGGAGTCATTACTCTTTTGCATACCAGTGAGGCCAAGATCCAGGATCTATTTCCCAAACCCTGGGGAGTCCAGGCAGTGAGCCAAAAGCATTTACTCTCTTTTGTTGTAGCTCAACTGCCATCTCAGGTCCTCAGATGTGGATGAGGAGAATGAGACAACTCAAGGGGGGTGTGTGTGTAAATGTTACCTTTCTTTTCCTTCATTCTCAGCATCTCAACACCCAATCTCCTGACTGAGCGTGTGAAGTGCCACGTCTTATATCCTGTCTGTCACAACACTTTATATTATTCTCCTTAGGCTAGCGGCAGGAAGGTAAGCCCTTCACAGGAGCTGCTCAGATGCCTTCGTGCCTCTGAGTTTTCCCCATTTTTGCCTCAAAAAAACCACTCTTCCCAATGCTGATTAGATAGTGTAGTGCCATTTTCCTCCAGGAAACCAATAACCAACGCCGGTAATAGCTCTCTCGACAAATACTCACAAATTGGATGACTAATAGTAAAGGATGCTGAACTGTTCTAATTGGATAAGGGAAAATTCACACATAAGGTCTTGTTGAGGAGCATTTCCAAAGAATCCCTTGTGTCTCTGAGAAATCTTTCAATAATACTATTCCTAGAACTTAAAAAATGCCTACTTTATTGAATAATTTTATATCAGTAACTAAGGAACCAATGACATTTTAATTTTCTAACACCTAATACAGGATCATTGAGCTGAAGAGGAACAAAAGAAATTATTCAGTCTATGCCCTGGTCATGAAGTTGTTTGAGCCACCACCAGTTCTAGACGTTCCGTAACTTGTGTAGACTGCACATCTAAAAAACTTCCATAATATCCTCATAAGTGCTGTATTGTAGCTCTCTGCTCATTTTCTTACACTCTTGTGGATTCATTCCAAGTACCATTTTTTCTTTCAATGCAACACCCAAACCTGAATGCAAAATACTGAATACTGATGCTTTGTCAGTGCTGAACATATGTATAAAAATGGCCCAAACAACAAATAAGGGGCAAAAAAATACTGAGAAAGAGTTTGAGGAATTTAGTTTAAAATATTTAATAGATCGTTTAGTTTGAATCACATGTGACCTGAACAATCACCATTTACAGGCACTCAGTACAGTTAATTGGTTCTGGGGGTAAATGAAGTGACTACCTCATGGACAGGTGTAAAATGTAATTAAAGTATTTGATAATCATGCAATATTGTCAAATTCTGTATTATGGAATAATAGCTTTTCATAGTTTAATCCTTGTGTCTCTCCTTTGTGAAACATACAGTGTAAGGACTAGGCATTACAGGCTGCATACTAAACTTAGATGTGTCGAAGCAAATGGCTCTGCTGAAATGGAATTATCCCAGACATGGATTGGTATGAATGTAATTGATCATACTGTGTGCTTTGGCAAAGGTAAATATACATAAACTGGAACATCCAACAAAAAATTCCAACACAAAAGTGAGTGTTTTAATACCTGCAATAAAGAATCTCCCCCATAACTTCAAAAAAAAAAATCTTAACAATATGCAAAGTACAAAAATCTACATGTTCTGATAAAAGTAAATCAAAATGTCAGAGATTCAAAAGTAATTTACAAGATAATAGCACAGAGTTAACGTGGGAAAAGAATAATTTGGTGGGTAAGGCATTTTTTTGACACTCAGATGAAACAAAGTTAACTATGTTTAAGGTCAGGTGGTTTTAGATGCATTTCCCTTATACAGGGTAGAAAAGTTATCTGGCAAATATTGAAAGCAGAAAATTAGGTCATTTGAAGAACTATGGCTAATTTTAAATTAGTTATATTTTTGCTCTACCTTTTAAATTAATTTTTTCTCATAATAGAAGTTGAAGAAATATCAGATCTCACTGATAATGAGGCATAAACAAGTCTCAGAACCCATGATTTAGGAATTCTGCAGATGCGGTCCCAAATCTCTCATACCAGTTTTCTATTTTGAGAAAAGAGGTTCCAGTCTCACTCAGGATACTCAGCTAACCCTGAAAATGGAAATAAGTAAAAAATAAGTCATATTATGGTGTATTATTTGTTCAAGAAGGAATGGTCATAACTATAGGCAGTCACTGAGCAGCTTCCCCTCCCATTAAATGAACTGTAAAAGCAGGGAAAGGAAGGTACAAGGCAACAGTTTAAAAGACAGCTAAAACTAGTCTGCTAGTACTGAAGTACTCAAGCACTTCTGCATCTGTACTGCACAAATCTGTTGCACAAATCTGCTTTTTAGGGCTTGTGAGTCTCCATATTCCTGCTGTCTAACTCAAAAAAGAGGTGGTTAAAAAATGTTGATGAGACTTGCCATCAGCCTTTAATTTTTCATTTGCATCCAGAACATATTAAAACTGTGATCCTTCAGCATGCAGCAGCATGTTTTCTACTCAGAACCTGACATTCTCAATTTTGAAATTTTGTGTACAGTTAGAATAGGGAAAAAATAAAAGCCATTAAAACCTTATCATTAGAAACAAAACCATTTCGTCCATGATTTATAGTGCCTACGGTCATAGCCCAAGAATATTTGGTTGATGGTTTTCTTCCCTAAACTTAAATTGTTCAAAATATTGTGGATTAAAGCATCAAGTGAAAAAGTAATGAAGAAGATATCAAATAGCAGACAAAACCCTCATGACTCATCTCTATTTAGTCAATGTACGTTATCTGTGTACACTAGGCAACTTTTCATTTTAAAACATCATATGCTATATGACTTGTAGTAGCTGAAAATCTGATTATTTGTGCACATTTACATTCCATGTCTCTATATTATCTATATCCAGATATTTAGGAAATCAGAGTTACAGCAACTCCTTAATTTAATTACTCATTTTCCTGAATATGACATTAGAGGCAAAGTAATGGTATGGATGAAATTATAAGTTAATAAAAAGTGTATTTGCTTCAAATACTTTAAGATTTATTATTAATATCAACAAGTGTACAACATTTTAAAATCACTTTTTTATTTACTCATCATAAACATAGAGAAATAACAAATGATATCACTCAAAAATGCATCAGAATAGGGCAAAAAGGTAAAATAAATCTTTGTATCATTTTTGCTGCTGGAAAAGAAATCCTCCTTTTATCTGGATCGGCCTAGTTGGCTCCCATAATCTTGCCATGAGCAGAACAATAACATACCTGTTTTCCACTTGCACTGTGGTCCTTTCCTTCATTTGCAACCAGTATTGAAGGGCAAAGCTAAAATACACAGCCTTCAGTATCACTTCCAAGTTATTTATACCACTCTTGAAATATAAAATGTACAGAACTTGATAAGATACCTCAGCAAAACAATTACCATTTTATCAGATCAACAGAGAGCAGAAGTAATTTGAATCTTTACTCATGATATGCAAGAGAATAAGCCCAGAAAAATATCATTGAAACCAGAGACTGGCATGCCCAGAGATCTGATGCACTAAGCAGGTAATGCATTTGTTATTTAAACTCAAGAACTTCAGCCAGGTCTTTGGCACCAGAAGTTTGGGCATCAAGCCCACCAGATGGGTGGCCACCAGGTGGGCTGCCACCAGCTGGGCTTCCTGGGTAGCCCGAGAGAAGTTGCCACCAATGGAGCCAACAAACACAGTACATCACCGACCCTTGGCAGTCAGGTCTGGGAGCCCAGCAGCTGGGAAACCGCTCCAACCTTCCCTCAGCTGAGGGAGCCAGGCAGTACAGAGCCTGAGGCAGTGGGGAACCTGCAGAGAGAGCTCAGAAGAGCTCAGAAAGAAGCAGTCTGACCTGTGGCTCGTCAGACCCACTTTGCAAAACTCATCATTTGGGCTGCACAGGGAGCAGTGATCCCATGTCAGTGATCCCATGATCCCATGGTTACCAGTACTTCTACCAGCTGAGAAGCCAGGCATCCCAGATGCACTCATTCAGTCTGATGATATTACCAGTGTTCGCTTTGGAAGGGAGAGGGGTAACAACTCCCTCACATCACTGATCGTGAGAAGAAAATTAATCCTTTTGCAAATTGGCAAGGTCAGAAAGGAGGCCCCTGATTTACAAATACTATTGGAATTCTGCACAGCTGAAAATGTCCATGAAGTTTGAACAGACCAAGGCAAGGGATATGAGACTGGAAGATCACAAGATTAAAACCTTAGATAAGCCACAAAGCTCTATCAGAAAATACCCTGCTGGCAACTGCCCTGAAGGTAATTTAACAAGCTAGTCTGCATCCACATCCACGTGCCTGTGCCTAAACACTGCTCCCTAAAACTTCAATGCAGTGTGAGGTACTGTGACCAGCCCAGTGAAAGCTCAGTGATCCATTTGCACTGGTCAGCACAGAGTGGTAGTCTCTCCATACATGGGACATCTCTCACAGCAGAGTTGGGGTGCCATATTCCTTTTCCTCCACCCTAATCTCTTTGAGGATTTTTTCTTGAGTCCTAAGCTAACTTTTGAAACACTGGACTCCGGAGAAAAAAGGCTTCAGTGCTTCCCAGCATGCTCAGACAAAATACTTGGCATTTTGAAGGCCCAGTCTAACAGCAAGACAAATAGCTGGGGACAGCAAGGAGCAGGATGACAGTGTCTGAAGATCAACAGTCCTGTAAATCATTTCCAAGAAACTCGTCACAGTGAACCAGCAGCTTAATGCCTCTCTATGAGCACAGATCTGCAATGACAATCTGTGACACGCAGCCATTGCTTCAGAATCTTAAAAAAAAAACAACCCACATTTTCCTGGAGTTGCATGACAAACTCCCTCCAGCTACTCAGCAGGTATTCCCTGAGATGTAAGCTGGCCCGACAGCAGAGAATTGGTTGCTTGAACAGTGTGAAGTGAATGCTCATGCTCTCAGCAGGAAAAATGTTTATGTGGATACTACTACATGCAATGGATTGCACAATGAAAACTCGGCTGAAATGGATGTTCTTGCCTTGATGAAGTGGATGGGATGTTTTCAAATATCCTGCATAAAGCTAGTGCAGGCAGCACACCACTAATGTAAATTTTAAAAGTCACTGTTAAGCAGCAAGCCATCATCAATTCACAACTTCCACAAAGAGGTGCTACTGCTCTGGAGATCTGCACTGCTGTTTTGCCATACTTGTCTTAGATGCAAATATATGAAGCCATGCTACTTCCTGTTTAGAGGTGAATTGAGTATTTCTAGGCAGAGGAATGGTTCTTTCTGTGGTGGGTGCTTCAGTCTATAATTCCTTGTTTATGATTTCAGACAGTCAAAACACAGTTTTTTTGACTTCCAACAAAATGCTAAGTCATTTATTCTGTTCTAGGGTCTCAAATCATATGCCCAAGCTTTCACATAAATTAATTTTGGGCAGAGACTTTTTACAAGAGTATGTACTGACAGGACAAAGGGGAATGGCTTCAAAGTGAAATACGGTACATTTAGATTAAATATTAGGAAGAAATTCTTTGTTTTGAGGGTTCTGAGGCAATGGGACAGGTTGCCCAGAAAAGTTGTGGACGCCCCATCCCTGGAAGTGTTCAAGACCAGGTTGAATGGGGCTGTGAACAAGCTGGTTCACTGAAAGGTGTCTCTGAGCACAGCAGCAGGGCTGGAGCTAGGTGATTTTTTAATGTCCCTTCCAACTCAGGCTATTCTATGATTCTATATAAGGCTAACATTTTTCTTTATAATACCTAAAGAGGCTTCTCTAAATGTATTAACACATCACCAATGTCTTTCAGGTATCTAGTCAGATACCTTTCTGCAGAAAATTGTCTCTTTGAGAGCTCACAAATTGTCTTCTTTTTGTGTATGTAACAGAAAATTGTTCAAAACCAGTATTTTAGAAATTCTTCCTTTTATGCCATCCATTTAATTGTGGCATTCCCTTGTGTACTCATAATTTGACTGGGTAGGTCTTTACAGCCTTGGCTTTTTTATGGCTCACTACGACCAGGATCTCGACTCTTAGTATCACCAGTCCTTGTTTTTAAAAAAACATCTTCTGTTACCTTCAAGATAGTGATGGGAACCTAATTAACCACGGCTTGGAGTTAAACCCACTAAGAGATTTGGGGTTAGAATTTGCTCTATTTTTGTTCTGGTAAGCCTGCAGCAACTCTTTCTTTCTGCTTCACACAGGTACTAGTCTTGCCAACATCAGATCTTTCCTGATCTTTAAAAGTATGTGATGAACTTCTTCAGAGACTTCTCCATTCTTTATATGTAGGAGGCTACTTCAAGGAAAACTAGAACTTTTTCCCTGAATAATACCACAGCTTGAGATATTACTTTAGCTTGATAGAGTCTTACTTGTAGAGATGAAAACAGCATTTTAAACCAAATTGATTTCCAGTTCTAGTGATCCCTGAGCTCCCACATATAGAAATGTGACCAAAGTATTCACAAGCACTGCAGGGATGGTTGCATGTGGTGTTGATATTAAAGGCAGAGATATTATCACGTGCACAAAACCCCTTCAAGAATATGTTATTCAAAAAGATAAAGTGCAGAAGTGTAGAATATAAAAACCCTCTAAGTGCTTCTTGCTGTGGATTTTTGTTTTGTGGGTAGAATGCCAAGAATCTCAAAGACTTCCATCTAGAAAAATGACCGCAACAGATGCCAAAGGTTGTATTGGATTCCCGTGCCTTACCTTAAAAAATATCCAAACTATTATAATGACTTACTTGGCCTATTCTGTTAGTTCATGTGGTAGCTTTCTGACTTCAGCATTCCCAGAAGAGCTGAACGCAACCCTCTTCATGTTTCAATCAATCTGGCCTCATCAAAAATCCTTTTCTGAACATTCTATTTCGGTTTCCTTCAAAAGTTTAATCAGTGTATCAACTCTTCACAAATTTGATAGAGCCAGAAGTTTTCCATCTTTGCTGATACGTAGCAAGTATTTCTACCACTTGCTTTGTCCAGCAGGCATTCTCTCTCTCTCACTGTCCGTGCACTACGAAAGGCAAACGTGGCATAATATAGGCTGATTATTTTAATCCAAGTGTCCCACTTCACAGAAAATGGACCTATTGAATACACCAGTAAACCTCCCTGGTAGTTTTCAAGAGACGTTTTGCTGGTTTCCCCTTCCATGTTACAGGTGTTGGCAGTTTATCTAAAAAGCTTCCATAAACTAAAATTTGCTGGCTGCCACAGAAAAGCCTTTAATTTCCTCTATGTCTGCTCTTACAGCTTGGCATATCTCAAGCAAAGAGGAAAATATTACCTTATGAACTAATAATTTAAGGCAAAACTTGCACCCCGTTATTATTTATACAATATTAAAGGCAGACATAAGGCTTTAAACATAAATTAAAATATATACTCTTCTCTTAAAGAGAAGAAGAAAATTAAAATATAATCTCTTTGAAAGCATACATTTAAACTGGACATTAATTTTTTATGAATATTATAGACCAAGTATAAAGGCTGGGTGCAAAGACTAGAGGTGTGCATATAAAATGGACTATGAGTAAAAAATAACTTTGTAATGATGGTTCTACACAAGTATGCCTGTAGCCTGACCTGCTTATCTCAAAAGAATGTCATGCTGGTGACAGCATCTCCCTCTGAGAAAAGGTTTATTTATCGTGCTGTGACAGATCTGAGCCACTCTGAATTGAGTTATAAATACTTTGTGTTGTTTACAGTGTGAATACATTGAGATACCTCCGCTGTCTGTGAAACAGGTGGGATGCAAAAATCAAGAATTTAAGAAATATTAAAGGACAAATTCAGAATCGTTGGCTAAGAGAATTATGGCTCAGCCTCTTTATTATACATTTCTGTAAACCAGAAACCAGAACAATGGCAACTCTACAAAACGGGTTTGAAAAAATTCTAGGTCAAGAGAAAGTTGTGTGAGAAGCATGAGGGTGGAGTGTGGTTTGCAGAGGCAACAACACATCCACTAAGAGAGACAAAAAGTGTTTTTCCATAGGGTATAGAAGATTTATCTTCTTTGCCACAGTACAGACTTGAATCTTTCCTTCTACTGTAGTGTAAATAAAGTAAAGGTATTTGCAGAATGAAATAAAAATATTCACAAGGGAGAGAGGTGGAATAATTTGCCTTCAACGCTTACTTTGTGCAAATGATTCTAAACTTCTCCCTTATGGGGACATGCCTAAAAGCAGAGGAACAAATGTGTCTCTGAACATATGACAGCACAGCTCTGCCATCTGAAGCCTTCTCTCAGACCTCAGGAGTCAACTTCAGTGCTACCCGAATCATGCGGTAATGTAGAGCCAGGCAACCACTCTATATGTTTTATTCATAAAATGCAAAGTAATACCTTTAAGGCCAAAGAGGGGGGAAAGGAGTAGTGAATATGAACGGGATACGGAGATTAGCTTTTATAATTGTAACAGTGAATATCCTTAGCTGTAAAAATCAGAGAAGTGCCAAATACAGCCAAAAAGCTGTTGTGCTGTTGTATAAAGAATCCAGGTACATACACATCTCCTGAGGCGAGACCTAAAGACACCTTAGATCTTCTAGAAAGGTCTCAACCATCCTGTGTGAAAACCCACAATCTTATGTCACCTTTTTTGTTCGTGAGGGAACACCAAGTTTCCAAAATGAAAATGATGGAGCTTTAGAGAAGAAAGACAGGTATAAATATAGATTTGGTGGGGAAAAAAGAAAAATCTTAATGAACTTACATTGTTTGGACAGAAAAGAAGGTGAAACAATTACTAAGGACAATGTGACATCATATTTATTGAAAATTAAAATTGATTAAAATAATGATGGTTATTAGTAGCCAAGATTTAAATAAAATTTATGACACTAAAATTCAGAACAGAAATAAGGCACACTGAATGGAAACATTCATTGAGAACTTGTGAAATTTGCTAGGTATGGTGATGACAATGGAGATTGAAATCAGGGTGGCTTTTCCCCCAGAAGATTATAGCCTACTGGAACAAAGAAACAACTTGGGCAAAATCTAGTTAGATACCCTTCTGCAGACAATGGCTATTTCTTCTGCCTATTTAAGTGGCAAATGTTAAATTGAAATTTCAGTTGAAAAATCTAAAGGTCGCTTTTATCTCTTTATAACATTTGGTACTAAGCGTCTTGTGCTAAGCTTCAGAGAACATAAAAATCAAAAATACTTCCTAAAAGACTCTGAAATACCTATGCATTGCATGAAGAATGAGAATTGTCAAAAAAAAAGAGAAGATATTTACACATATTTCTGTTCTCCTTGTTAATGTCCTTACTAAGCATTTAACTTTTTGCTTGAAAATTTTATTTCAGAATTAGGGGAGAAGTGTGTGATAAAAACAGTGACTACTGAAGAGTCTGAGTGAAGTTAAACAGCATATAATCCTTGCACAGCATGTCAGAATTGCATCTGTAATTTCCTCGGGAGAAGTAATAACAGAAGTTAGTTACCAATCTCTGATGACTGCGATTACTGCCTTTGGGAATGCTCAAATACCACAACATCATAGGGACATCATAAAATATGAGATGGAGGGAAAAAACCCAAAAACTATTGGGAATGAGAAAAAACCAGATACCAGTGCAAAGTGACTAAAAAGGGACCAAATCATTATTTGTAGAGCATTCTGGTGTAGGGACGCAATGGAATACGTGACACTAAAAACCATATAAAAAAATGGTGGATCAAGACCTTCAGAGGCAAAGAGCTCTAAAAAATGATTTTGAGAAATCAGGTAGTGTTAGTGAAGAAACGAGAAAGGTTCTTGAGGGAGACACTCATAAGAAAATACAACATTTTAGAGAGATCTGAAGAGAGAAGTTTAGAGGATAGATTTTTTTTTTTCCTTTCAAGACATAGAAGATTTAGCAGGAAGCTAAATACTGAAATAAAAAATTAGACAGCTCTGCTTTTTTTCCCATAATCTACATCCGGAATGTATTCACAGTTAGGCTAAGGAAAGGTAGGGCTAAATAATGTCAGGAAAAGACAAATAGTAAAGTGGACACTCGTGATAAGAAGTTCCATTTCCCCAAATCTGAGTTATCATTAGCAAAGAGATGGGTGGGTTAATTCTTCAACTCTATAAACATGGGGAAGGCCTGAGGCAAAACTGGAGTTTGAGGAATCACTAATAAAGAGGTTATCATCAAGGCTTTCACAGAAGATAATGTAAACAGTAGGCAAAGAACACTGGCCAATTAAAAAGAGAGTTTCAGTGCTACTCATCATCAAGCAATGCCCATGATAGGTTTATATCATCAAAATGTGCATATTGATGCAGGACTTGAACTCCCCACATTTGGATGCAGAGCTAATTTATATTTGCTCTGAGCATTTACACTGTATTGACTGTGGGAGAAAATCAAATACAGAGTCACAATGGGCAAGATCAATGCTCAGAGTCTCTACCATCCACGGTGTTAGATGCACATTGTAATGCCTTCCTGGCAGAGCAAATTACGTACAAGGCGGGCAAACTTTAACCATGACTGGCATTGCATACAGCATATTTTTACGGTAGTTGAGTCTGACCTTAAAAAACCAACTCTTCTTTTCAATAGACTACCCTGTTCAGAGTTATCAGTTCAGGCTGAAAAGGCTATTAAAACATAATAAGAGTTTCTAGCTATGGGAATTGAAGATACCCAGTCATGTCAGATATCACACACTCTTTTGTCTAAGACCCTGAGTGACAAGTTGCTTTGATTGACATGTCTTGAAGTCCCATTACAGCTAAGAATGTCAAACTGCAGCCAGCTCTGTACACAGCCGTTAACTCTCTTTACTCAGTTCTGTTAAGATAAAACTGAAGGGTTTATTCTATGACATAGAATCTGAATTTTTCACGTGCTTGTCATTGTTAAGATAAAACACAATGAGAGCAAAGCAAACTGTCGAAGAACAATGCAGTTCCAACTTAAGACTTTCTGTGTGCTGAGGAAACTTATATTAAGCATAAAGAACAATCTGTACTATTTTGCTTTAGTTAGCAAGAATGATAAGAACAAGTTTAAGACAAGGAATTGACAGTTCACCTTTTTGACTACTTGGAATCTGATATATCACTGACATATTTTTTGGGGTATATAGTACACATATGTGTGTGTATACATCCACATAGACATGCACACACAAAAATACGTATACATACACACACATCTATACTCCATCTAACTTCCCAGTCCACTGCCGGAATTTTGATTTATAGCAGCTTCTACTATATAAGGAATATAAGGAATATAAGGAATAAGGAATGGAACTCCTTCCTTATTAAGTTAGTAGAGGTCAATATTGTAGAACCTCTCTTTCATATTTGTTTCAAAGATGGAGTTCTGCAATAAAAAGAAGAAGAAATCAAGAAAACCTGGTCTGAGTTTATGAACTGTTTACATTAGTTCCAAGTGAAGCCACTAATTTGAAAAAATTATGGGGGGGGGTGGAATAGGAGAGGGAGGAAATAAAGTCAGACTAGTGTTGGGTAAGTCATTAAATGTCTTCTAATCATTCTTCCAGGAAATGATTGGTGATTAAGTTTTCATGAAAATCAAGAATCTAGATTAAAACATTGGAGAAAAATATGAGTTTACTCTCTCATAAATCTCAAAGCTGTTAATAATTTCACTTTTTTCTACCTGCTTTTCCCAAGCTTCCTTCCAACTCATGCTCTAGAAAACTTTGGATTCTACCAGTCTTTATTTTTAAAAAATTGGTCAATGCTTAATATACCTTCAAGGGGGTTTTTGTTATACACTTTAAAATTATATCTTATACTCAAGGAAACAAAGTTAATCTTGATGCTAAAAACAATTTTTTTCTTTTTCTCTTTTTTTTTTTTTTTTCCTTCTTTCCTCTCTCCATCCCTCTGTCTGCCATGCAAAAGACTTGGGAAATGAGAGCTTGTCAACCACGGTCATGCTGCAAAGATCTTCACAGGAATGAGAACTTTGTATAAAAACCCACACAGTAGCAGCAGTGCAGATTCCTAGAACTATCACCTAATTATTTGCCAGCCCAATACTAGTGCAATTACCCATCAAGATTAGAAGAGTCTCCATTCTCTGTATAAAGACTTCTTGCCAAGGGTATTGTTTCCACCCACTGTAGTGTATTTTTGACATGAGGACACTAGTTCATTAAGGTCAATGATTCATTTTACACGGTCCAGTAAACAGCCAACTTAATGAAACTTTTTGGCTGATAGTTCCTTATAGCTGGCATAACAAACAGCTGACTAAAGTATTCCAATGTTCAGTGAACAATGATAACAGTGTCTATTAAGGGTATGCAGCTATGCCAAATACAATCATATATAATCAGCTGCACCAGAAATCCCTGCCGACACATTGCAGAATATCATCCGTCAGATGATGCATCTGCTACAAGTGGCAGCTGTTGTGCTCTGGAGTGTAGACAATTAGACATGAATATACTCCTTGGGCTATCTGCAGCACTCAAGCATGGTATTAACTGACACCTGTTAAGCTGTAATCCCTACATTTTTTGATCTCTACCCATGATAATTATTGAAAATACAATGTAAGATATCTAAAGACATGAGATTTCATAAATAACAGTGAGCATAACAGCAATACTTCATGTATTTTTGGATTTTAGGAAAAGCTCTTTAAATAGTTCACAAATGGTCAGGCTTACTAAAATTATAAGCCTCTTACCAAAGTCATAAATGCCAAGCACCAAATGTATTGACATGTAATTTAATATGTGCTGCAGTGTAATTTTTTATATATAATTACTAAGTAGTAATAAGTAATATTGCAAGAAGAAGTATTAACTATAGAACAGGAGAATCAGAGAAAAAAATCCCTATATGTAAGCTTACAAAGAAACTGAGCATAAATCATTGCCTTTGGCGTAAATATTTATACATGGAGTGAGCGGAGATTTTTATTGGAGTTTGCTTTATTTGACTAGCTCTGGATTTTTCTTCATATCACTAGATTAGGTGATAATTTTGATTCTCCTTCTGACTTTCTCTGGATGACAAATTTTTAGTGTAGTGAGGAAATAATCCAGAGTTTTATCAAATTGTTACATACATCTACAAGAAATATGGACTGCTGCAGATGTCCTTAAAAAAAACCAATCACACAAAGTTACTAAAAAAATGTTCCCTAATTAACTCCTCCTCAGCCTAGAAAAATATCATGCCCAGGCAAAACAGGATTAATCAAGAAAGCATATCTGAATGCCAGGGGTTTGCACACTATATGTAAATTCTTAAACTCAAAGTTTGTTGCCATTATTGATTGAAAACAAACAATGACAATTGTTCTCATACAAAGTGATAAAGCAGACATGGATAAAACATACACACTTACATACCCTTAAAAATCCTGACAAAAGTTTCTGTCCAGGTTTTTCTCCCTCTCTTTCTGATAATTTTTCTTGCAAAGAGTAAAAGAGAAAGAAGAGATTTTGTATAAAATCTAATTGCATAGGATATTAAAAATATGGCTCTCGAGACACTATAAACATGTAATGCCTTATTTTAATAACTGTAAGAGCCGTTAATTTGCTAATTGAAAATCTATTATCACTCGATGTTTTTATTTTTGAAGCACAGTGGGAAGCATCAGGTTAATATCACTAGAAAAACAACATTCCTCCCTTTAAAGCTTGCTTGTTTCTGAAGATTTTTTTCTTAGCTTCATCTAGTTTTCCTGATTTTTTAAAAAAAATATAATCCTGAATAGCCCTTAAACTGGATCTAAGGCATTTAAAAGAATCTGGTCTTTATCACTGCACATTATTTTAGTTCTCTGAGTTTGGGTAAAGCCCATAGAGTACACGGTACAAAGTCATTTACTGATGCTCATACTGATAACTTAGCTGTTAACCCTGTGAGTAGCCTCATAAAACTTACTGAAGATTGTTGCCTACCAGCAGTGAAAGCCTTACATATTTGTCTGTAAGACTGGGACCTTAGCAACAGGCTAAGAGAAGGCGAAGCACTTATGATATTCTCTAATAACGGAGAAAAATCAAACATTTGAAAATAGCTTAGTTGTTTTCTTCCATGCAGAAAACACTAAACAATGTATTGCGATGATTATTCAGCTGTCTGGAGAGCTCTGAGAGGGCACTGGCCACAGCGCACCTAGACAATTCCTTTCCCTCCAGCGGTACTCACCAGGCTGCTTCACACATCAGACGGAGGGCACGAAGTGTGACGGGATGCAGAACATGACAACTACCTCAGAAGTCAGCAGTAAAGACAGCACAAGAGCAAGGACTGGGATTTGATCAGGAGCTAGAGCCAAATCTACTCGGGAAGACAGAAGCCTTGCAGGAGGAAGAAGTCACCAGCTGCAACAACTCCAAGCCCTGATTGCCAAGCAAACACTCAGCAGGCCTGCAGTCTTACTTAATACTTTTTTAAAATCCCATTTTCCCTCAGCAAAAACCCCTCATTTTCTCTTGCTGCATGTTCAGAGAGCAACGTAATTTATATGCCCGATGAATACGTGGGAAAAATTTTATTGCGGTAAACATTTTGGGAATATGAGGATAAGCAAACTAAAACTACTAGGAAAAAATGTATTACTAGGAAAGGAGGAAATACGACCAGAAATTATTCAGAAGTTATTTCATTGAACAATAAAATAGTCAAACAAAACTAAAAATGCTGCTTCATTGGTATGTTTTTAGCACAGGGTTGGAAAACAAGAGCTAAATGTCCAAGCAATGGTCTAGGAATGGATTTTTCTTGCTTTCTAGCATAACTTTTTTCATGTGCTTTGGGAAGGGTGGTTACAGGTCTCTGTAACTTTAGGAGTGTGCATGGCCTTTGTTGTCACAAGGGGTGAATAATGCCAGAGGAACAGATGTACCCTTTCAGCAACACTTTGAGAATTATAGATTTAAAACCCTCCGTCATCCTCTTAAGACTGCACTTAAATAGAAATGGAGCCAGTCTACTGGCACTGAATTAAAGGGGCTGTAGAGGAGTATTTATGCTAGGGGCTAGGTGAAAGCCAACAGGCTTTCATAGGAGCACCTGGTTCTGAATGAGGAGTCCCCTGAGAGGATGTGATTAATATTCAGTGTGTCTCTGAAAGGCCAAGAGGGAATAAATATTACAATCACAGTAAATAGGGTGGACAAACCAGACTGCTGGCTAGGCTGTCTGACCGGCATGTGCAATGTCAAATGCAGAATCACAGAACCACACAGAAATAATCAGGCCAGAAATAAAGACCTCCGAGGTCATCAAGTCCAATCTATGACCCAACACCACAATGGCAGCTAGACCACGGCACTAAGTGCCACACCCAGCCGTTCCTTAAAAGCCTCCAGGGATGGTGACTCCACCACCTTCTTCAGCAGCCCATTCCAATATCTAATCACCCTTCCTGTGCAACCGAAGTAGAGCAAACGCAAAATTTATTTTCTGTGCCAGAACTGCAAGCCTAATGCAGAGAGTGCTGATGGTACTGAGGATATTCCCACAAAGTATTCTGTGTAGCAGATAGGTCAGGGGGGCTAAATCACTAGAGAATATAGGCAGAAGAACTACCAAACCAAATCAACTAGGTGTTAGTTAGTGATCAGGACTGAGCAGGATTTATCTGAGAGTTCTGGAGAATTATAAGAAGAAACTGAAGAGAAGATGGGGTCTCTTGAAGGCTGAAGGAGATATGTTTAACTTTTATGGTGGTGAATAAGGTGGTTACAGAGCTATTATTCATTCAGTTCAGGGAGGTTCAGACTGGACATTAGGAAACATTTCTTTATGAAGAGAGGTGCTTGATACCTGAAGCCTGTCAGTGCTTAAGAGCACACTTCAACTTTTTGGTCAGCAATGAAGTGGTCAAGAAGTTGGACTAGATGATCTCTGTAGGTCCCTTCCAACTGAAATAGTCTATTCTGTTATATGTGAAATCCCACAATAAAAGAACTAGGGGCAGTCAGTGAGATTACTTGAAGATGTGTTTAAATAAGATGAAAGGATGTTCTTGAGCAGCGAGTGAACTTGCTGCCACAGAAAGCAGTTCTGATTACAGAAACCCATGCACAACAGCTTCAGAATCCAATACCAAAGGTACAAGGCAGGGAACATAACTGTGGGTACTGGGGCAATCTCTGGGTGAGGGACTGTGTAAACTGGCCAGACACCCATGCTGTCCTTAAATATCATCCTCTGCTGCCACTGCCAGTCTGATCTAGACTTGGACATTGGTTGGGCTAAGTGCAGTGATGGGGTATTTTTTCCAGAGTTCACAGAAGTCCAAGGGGGATGACAACAAGAAAACTATGCAGAGTGATATCTAAGGTGTTTTATTCAGAGGGTTATTAGGATAATTTAATTTGTAATTATGACAAGATTTTTAAACTTATAAAATGAAGCATTACTTCTATGTGTTACTCTTTTAATCTTGAGAAGGTAAGACCATTAACCTGGAGAACTTTCCTAGAATACTAGATTCCTAGAATACTAGAAATACTAGTATTTGCTACAGATTCTTACAGAATGAATCCTAAGGAGTTATAAAGTTAATAGACAAAAAAAGAGACAGCAGAAGCAGAATAATCACAATGATTGAAGATACATAACTAAAAATTTTGCAGATAATTATTCTCCACAGAATAAAGCTGACAGAGCAGTCAATTCTTATACAGCTGATAGCCAGGTCACCCTATACAAAATCTGATATTACAGGGCTGATATTTTCATGGGGGCAAAACTAAAACCTGTAATTTTCCTCCTTTTCTTTCTTCCACTACACAATGATTACTGATTATTGCAGGTGTCAAGAAAGTTTCGCTCTCCTTTTGTTCGAGCTCTTCTGTGTCCCATGGTAATAAATAGGGCAGTCATGAAGTTCAGAAGCTTTTTACAATTTACAAACTTATTTCTTGTTTGTTTTTTAAATCCCTCTCAAAGACTCCAGAGTTGCAGAACAACTGGCAATATACAGTGAACATCTGCACCACCTTCATTTTTTGACAATTCAAATTGATTTTCTTCATCCTGTGGAATTCATGCCTGATGATGTCTGTTCACACCATCCAATGCATCTGGGAAGACATTGTTAGTAGGAGAACATCAGGATGAGCAAACTGCACTATGGCAGATGAAGTATGGAATCAAGCTGCTTTTGCCCTTTACGTGCAGGGTAAAGGTTTTATCCATGTTTCAAGGCTTCAAATTTAGATAATTTCTAGAGCTATATATGTGAAATATAGCCCAATGCCACTGATTCACTTAGCTGATTGATGTCATTTATCCTCAAAACCACAACAGAGTATGTTCATATAAAGTCAGCAGGGCTTTTTAGGACTTGCACAAAACACTTTCAACATAATAGATGCTCATATAATTCAAATCAGGAATAAATAGGGTTATGATGCAGAGAGCCAGTGGTGCATAGAAGTCACACACAGATCTGAAAAGGGAAATAGTGATTAATGTATCTTCTCAAGAGCAGCTTTACTCAACTAAACTAAGCAAAAGTGAAGCACTGTGGAATAGTCGGAATAGTCTTTCACCTTCATTATTTTACAGTAAATAATTTTTAGACCAGCAGGGTATTGCCTTAATTTGCTTGATTTATGAAAACTGATCCAGCAAAATATTTTGTCATGCTCCTAACTTCAAACTTCAGAAGTTCCATTAAAATCACTGGAATGACTCACATACTTGTAGCTAAATACATATTCAGAGCTTTAGATGAGCTTGACCTAAATGTTAAGTGTAGTGACAAAACTGCATTCAGCATAAATAAATCCAAAGGGTAGGTTGATATGAATTAAATAATAGAACAAAAATATATGAATTCTGCACAAAAACCATAGAAAAGTATATCCCACTTACACAAAAGATATGTGAGACAATGCAAAACACCATAAAATATGAAAAGGATTAGCATGTATCTTAACATATTTTCCCAATTAATTACGTTACCAGAAAAAATCAACAAATTGAAGGTGCACATTTCATAGAAGTTTCTACTAAAGAATTTTATTTACATTTATTTAAAAATTGATATAACTTAATTTGTGATACTTCACAACATGATAATACATTATTTACTTCTAAAAGGGAATAATACACAGTTTAGAATTGTTTCTTTGGAATGTTAATACTTTGTCACACAATAGTCTAACTGAACTGACATTTCTTAGGCAAACTGTACAGTGTCAAGTTTAATTAAACGTTCGCTTGTTAGGTTTCCTAAAAATAGACAGGAAAATTACCTAAAACAACCGAAATTACACTGTTCTGTAAAATGTGAGACAATATGATTTAAATGTATTTTTCCCTTTCAGTTCTCAGGAACATATGGCCATTAATAAAGTTTTGTGGTTTAGGTATATAATTTAAATCTCTTAAAAAGTACATAATGTACTATAGTTAAACAAAAAGATAAAAACCCACATTGTATTAAAGCCATGCAAGATTTTGGAAACTGGAGGTAAATAAACAAATAATTTTAGAAGCAGCTCCAGGAATCTGGTTAAGCCTGTGGTGACTTGCTCACAAGTGTATGCTAGCATGCATGAGAAGAGACATTTATTATCACAGCACCATAGAAAGGACTGGTACAGTGTCCTAGACTTTCCCAAAGTAAAAATTGAAGTACCAAGAGTTTAAGATCAGAATTTTATTAGGTCTACTAGAGTCCAGCAGTTTATGCTAGGAAACCTGAAGATGAGGTGACAATAGTCATCGTAAAGAATAAATACCTTTATGGAAAATTTGCACTGCATATGAAATAATACGTAGAGATATAAAATATTCTTGACGTGGTAATATAAGAGGACTCATCTGGGCTTGAAAACTGTGTAATGTGATGTGAGTAGAGATAAATGTGCTTAAAAACTCTGAACACAAATATGTGCTTTCATCAGTCCCATTCTTTAGCTGATGGATCAACCTTTCATAAAACAAGAAAACTGCTTTTTCCAAAATGCTTGTAAGTAGCACTGCTTTCTTATTTATTCTTTCGTATTTGTTTTTTTCTTTACTGCTGTGAAACAAATCACAGCTGAAGTCTGTTTGCTCTCAGATGCTGTTTGGAAAACAAAATAGAACAAAAGGAAAGAGAAATAAGGAAATTAGAAAATACTTTACAGTCCAGATTCTTTCCTCTTAAAAAAACCCTCAAAACAAACAAACAAAACCTCACCATCCTATAGACTATTCTCCATTTGCTAATTCTTGTTCCACCTATTTTCCATTTACACTGCTGTAGTCTAATGTAAGCCTCAGTGACTTCTTCTTCCAGAACTGTACTTTTGTACGTAAAACTTTCTGTCTTCTATACAGTTTCCATAGCTTACAGCTTCCACATCTGTTCCTCTCGTCACAGAGAGGCCAAAGAAGCAACAGAAATTTTCTGATGTTGTTTTTACTGTCTTGTCCCTATGAATAGTACATTTCTGGTCTTGAAAAGGACTTCTGAATCAATGCTATCCTGAAGCTTTCCCCTGCCTTCTGCACTTTGGCATGATATATTTGACAAGGTCAGAGAGGTAAAGAGAATTTTAATACTTATTTAGCACTTTCTTTCCTTTTAAACAGTAAACCTGCTCTAATACCACTCTTTGTCTCTTTTTCCCATGCCTTTATTCTCTGTCCATGCTTTTTCTTTGTATGCTCCCTTCTTGTCCTGCATTTTGCTCCACCACAGCAGTAATTACTATCTCGAGCAATAACCCACTCCATGCTGCAATTAATATTGTCAGCCTTAGTAGCTGCCATCAGATTTTTCCCTTCCCTTTACACTTAAAAATAGGGATTAAAGTAAGTCTAAAGATAGATCGTGCAACAAAAATCAAGCCCAAACCCAATGGAAATAATTAATTTCCCTAATTTTCCTCTCCTGTGCAAAAGGGAAGGGAAGCAGCATGGTCTGCAGAGCCTCTTTAAAAGTGAGTGGGAAGGCCAGGAATATCAAATCTATTGCTTCCAGAAACAGTGCAACTCCTCTACTGCAAGGAAAACACTCGACCAAAATACTAAAAGACAGTGGCAGTAGATTTTTTTTACCTTATTTTTTTTTTATGACTCACTTTGTACATCTTGTAATTTTTTAATTTGGTTTTTACAAATGACTGAAGACTACACAATTATTTAGAGTTCTCCTTGTGAGGCAGTCAAAGTGGTACCTGCAGTTAGAAGTGGGAACAATTTGCAGAGGGAAAATTGCGTTAATGTTAACGATGCATTTTAGAAATGCACTATAAAAAGTCGTGGACTATGACAATTTTTTTTTTTTTTTGGCACAAACCTTTAATGAACATTTATAGCCTAATCCAGAGACACAAAATTTGTCAGTATTTCCTATTGACTTTACCAGGGTTAGAATCCACCCTACTCTACTGGCCTATTTTCACCTCTTTCTGCCATAAACAGAGTACATGTTCAAACAGAGAGTTCATTGTCACCTTCTATTTGAGAAGTACAAAATTTATACCTAGGTTACTGCTTTTGTCTTTCCTGACACTGTTTTTTAAAAGAACCAAGAAAAGAAAGGAAAAAGAAAATTTCAAGGATATGAAGATACAAAAATGACTTATGGAGCTGTTGGAGTGAGTTCCAAAGGAGTGCCACAAAAATGATTAAAGGGATGGAACACCTCTTCTATGAGGAAAGGCTGAGACAATTGGGGTTGTTCAGCCTGGAGAAGAGAAGGCTCCAGGGAGACCTTAGAGCGGCTGTCCAGTACCTAAAGGTGGCCCACAAGAAAACGGGAGCGAGACCTTTTACAAGGGCATGTGGTGACAGCCCTTGACAAGGGTTACTGGCTTTAAATTGAACGAGGTTAGGTTCAGATTGGTGCGTCACTGGCACAGAGTGCCCAGAGAAGTTGTGGATGTCCCATCTCTGGGAGTGTTCAAGGTCAGGTTGGATGGGGCTTTGAGAAAGCTGGTCTAGTGGAAGATGGCCCTGCCCAGGGCAGGGGAGTTGGATCTAGATGTTCTTTAAGGTTACTTTCAACCCAAACCATTTTAGGAATCTATGATACATCTTCACCTGACTTTCTTTCCGTTTCTCTGAGGCTTAGGGAGAAGTTTTGTGACTGTTTTTGCACTTAAAAAACAAAAAAATTCCATCTTTCAACTATATTTATATATTTTACTGTTGCAACATGATTTGGATTTACTGCCTATGTGTCACTGTCCTACATATCCCTAGGCAGATCAAGAAACCCACTTTCCTTCTGTCTGTCTCTCAAATATTATTGCAATACTGTGTCTCAGTCATCCTGGGGAGCATGGAGCTGGAAAGCATCCTGACTATTTTCTTCACAATATTTAAATGCTGCAGAAGACCCTCTCTCCTCACAAGTAAATGCCCCCATATCTTGTCTGGTTCCACGGTAGCATGGGGAATACCATTACAGATGCTTCTTTTAATACTGTGTAGTTATCCTCTTTCCTTTATCATCAGAGGTTTCCTATCTCCCAAAGATCACACAAAACAACAGAAAGGCTTGCCACTGTATAAGAAATTAGAGCATTAACTTGCCAAGGATGAATGAGAATGTCAGTCATGAACTAAAAGGAACAATATTCTCTTATTAATAGGGGTTTTAAATAGTTATCTTTATGCTATTTAACATTTTAGCTCTGTTTTTCCTTTCAAATTTGTAAACGTAAATAAGCACATTAGCAGAGAGGGACACATAATGAGCTCAGTGATTCCTTTTCTGTTTAAAAAAAAATGTAACAGGATAGGATAGTTTGCATTTTTATTTTATGGTATTTTAAATACAGTCATTGAATGACAAAACTTCTGAGAAATTAAAAATTATTAAGAAGTCTATAGTCTAAAATCTTTTACTCTAGAAGTTTCGTTCTAGTAAGACAGACTAAAAATGATATTTACCTATGTGTGTTTTCTTTCTTATATAGCTTCTGTTGTCACAAAGCAAATAATCCTCCCTTTGACACAGTTTAAGTAAGTCACACAGGAAGCATCCTGATGAAGAGACAGCAAAATTCTTTTTGTTGCCTATTCTTTTGTTATTTGTGGAGAAAGGAGGATGCTTAAGGGGACAACTGAAGCTCAGCTGAAGAAGAGTGGGTGGGAGTTAAGAAGGAGGATTTGACTTACTAACTCTTGCAGTGTTTGGGACAAGAAAACTGAGTAAACATCACCTAGAAAGAAAACAATGATGTATTTTTTTCAGAATAGTTCTGAAATATATACTTAGAAATAAGTTATTGTGCTAGAATGCAGATCTCTCAGTGGTAAAGAATGACTGTGTGCAAGCTCTCAAAATATCATAAAGCACAGAAAACAATATATCTTGCCTTCAGTAATGCTTCTCTAATGCTTAAATCCTACTTTTCATTGTGCTCTAGACGATGCTGAAAGCTGAACTTCTCCCTCGCGGGTCTCACAAACAAGGAGGTAGACATATGACTAAAAGCCATTTTTACTTCTCAGATCAAGTCATGCATTAAATGAAGATGATTAGCCCTAAGGCCAAATTTTTTAACATACATTGCTGTCACTGCTTAAATATGTCAGAATTGGAGACACTGTTAGAGCTGGACACTCCTTAAAAAGGTGAAATCCACCTAAAGTTTTTCCAAAACTCAGCAAAACTTTGAAATTTTAATTTTTAATTTTTTTTTTTCTTAGTTAAGTACGCTAGGTTTTTTTTGTAGGTAATTGACTCTAATCAGACTGGATATACAGTAGGAGATTTTACCTCAGCTCTTCTGAAACTATTCCTGTCTTGGCCTGTATAAAAAATGTATTGGTTAAAGATCAAATAATACTTTCAAATTCAAACAACATAATCTGAAGCTCAGTTCAATGTTTCAGAGGAGACATACCTATATTTTACATAGAGAGCTTGTATTGAATTCTACTCTCAGTGTGGACTGTGTTGAATCAACACAATGCTTATGGTGGATTTTTTTCCACTTTTCTTCTATTTATCTTTTACTGTCAGTCATTTCCCCAGACTGGGCTGGGGAACCTGTCCAACACTGAGTAAAATGGCTAAGAATAATTTTTCTTGCTGCATCAGCTATCATGTTTTAGTCACTTGAGACTTATCAGCCTATATTACTGATATACTGTCCTATATTACTGATAGCTCTATACAACTGTTGCTCTTGTACAGAAATTACTGATTTTTTTAGGCATTGTGAAGCTAACTGCTGTCTACCTACTCTGGATATTGATGAAATAATAATATGGCATCAAGGAGCTCAGTGTAAACAAACCCCCTAAATGCTCACCTTGCTTTATGCCAGAGCTCTGTGCAAGGCTGTGCTGTTACCAGCACTGACACTGCCCAGGTTAAACACAGAGAGCATTTTTTTCCTGACGTCACCTTTTACATGACTCTGTGATTCTCAAGTGGCTTGTAAACAAGTGCAGTTCAAACATGAACATGCAGTTTAAGCTTATTCTGGCAAGACACAAAGGAACTTGAGTAGTGTAATATGCTTTTATGGCAGATGATAAAGCAGCACTGTAATTTTAACTTCACTAATGCTGATGTAGAAATAAAGCCTCCACTTCTTTAAAATTGGGTTTTCTTAACATAAGTACTGCATTTAAATGCAGTGTCTGTTGTTTTCAAAAAAATGTTTGAAATAAAACTGTACTATACTCTGTGTATGAGGACAAAACAATGGAAAAGATTAAAGGTATTACCATGCTGCTAATGTAGACAGTAAGGACAGTAAGACAGAGGTAAGGAAATGCAAACTAACAAATAATATCTATCAAAAATATACAGAATATCTAAAAGTTTCTCCTCAGATATTCTAGATGTTCTTCTCACCCTTAGCAGGATTCCTGTTTGATTATTCTTGAAATTATTTCTGATATGTTTCCTGTTTAATGTATCACACTTATTTATGGTTATATAGTAGCACCAGATGGAAATGCTAAGACAAATGAAAGTACAGGAAACATTTCAAACTGAGAGTGTTAATTGCACGCTGAAAAAGTTCTAGCTTTCCAAGCAAAAGAAATTTCCAACTTCCAAAACCTTGCTATTATTTTCATTTAAAAAAAAAATAAGGAAAATAAAATAAAAATCTTAAAAGTTTCAGTGTACTGCTTTTGAATAATGTTATCCACAATTTTAAGACAGACAGTCCATTAAATAGAAAAAAGATTTGTTTTACATAAAGCAAGAGAGTACAAAAGCACAGCTTTTGTAATTTTGGTAATATTGCAGTTCTACAAACATATTGCATAGTATGTGTAAGAAAATAGTTCCCATCTTTTTATATATACTTCTATACACAAGAAAACCATTAACATGAAGGTTACAAACAAAAATGGTTAGCAGACCTTTACTGAGTAGTGATTGATACAATATGACACAGATTTTGATCCAACTTTCATGTGCATTGCAGTGAATCAGCTGATAACAATTCCATAGTCTAAAGTTTGTGTGTTTTTAATTCGTTTTTTATTTAGCAATTATTTGGAATCTAAAAACAAATCAAAACAAACAAATAAAACAAAAAAACCCCCTAAAAGGTACATTGTGTTAGCAACCAAATATCTTAAACATCCTTCATTAAATCCTTCTAGACATTTATGGCTGTATCTTCCAGACTTAATAACCCTCTGCATCTAAAATGGTTGAAAGTGAATTCTTTTACCCATTCAAGCCACCTTTGCAAGCAAACCAGTATAACTTCAGTTCAAAGAAGCAATGTCTTGGCATGTTTTCTCAGGAACACCAAAAGACCCCCATATGCATGAATAATAATGTAATTGCAAGACGCTGACAAAAATTTAAACCCTGGAATAAAGTGAAAATCTACAGCTCAAAATGCTGCGCAAATCTAAACTATGTTACATTTCATGTTGTAATTACAACTTCTCATCTCTTCATTCCAACAGAATTAGTAGAAACAGCAGTGTCATAGTGTTGGATATAATAGAAGTGTCTGTCTTTGGTCTTAACACTTAACCAATGAATGAACTGCAATACAAACCATACAGCTAACGGTGCTCAGAGAGGTTGGCCGATGCTTTTATTTTTCT
>VZTA01018365.1:26013-114003 GCA_013398855.1 Mohoua ochrocephala
TCTTTTTTTAAACAAGAAAGAGACAGTATCCTATAATATGACACAAATATTTTTACAGGAGATAAATCTATCATATATATTAAATACATGTAGCCAATAAGGTCTTTTTAGATACGTCATTGTTGTCATAAGGATGGCATTTTAAATTTTTAGAATGATTAATGCATTGAAATCACTTTTCCAATACTCCCTGAAATCATGTGGGCTAGAAATACTTTTTAAAATAAAAACTGTTTTCTTCCCTTCTCACAGTTTTCAATGAATTTAAAGTAAAACATCAATATTATGAAATTCACCAGAATATTAAGACATCATGAGAACTTGTTATTCTATCTCACAGGCCGTTGAAGCTCTTAAATATGCTCTACTTCATATTGATGTGACTCCAATAATGAGTATCCTGACAGTGCAGAGCTACGTGAACTTAATGGCTTGGTTTCTTGGAGTCCAATGTACTAGCCACATATCTCTTCTGAGTTCTCTTCATACAAAGTGGCAAATTATTTCAGTCTTGCTGTTAAAATTAATCCAGTAACAAAAGATTTTTTTTCCTACCTGCCCATTCCCAACCAAGTTGGTGTAAAATTTATTAAGGTTGGGTCCTCGCATCCAGTGAACAGGGACCTTTTTTAAACAAATAACAGGCAAACAAGCTCAGAAGGTGAAGAACAAACCAATAAGAATTTTTCAGTGGAAAATTCATGACAAAGTATCTGCAAGTCATCCTGCAGGTTTGTTTGAGGAGAAAAAAAGCCCCTTAGCCTACTTTTATGCAATTTGTAGGAAGCCACATTTTAATTCACCAAGTAGATTAGTCACTATATTTGTTCATCTTTTAAGCAACAGGTGTATGTAGGTGTGCGCAGATAATGACTACATGTAGATGTGCCCTCATACATATCTTCATACTTTTCCTCCTGCAATGCTATTTATTCCTGACTGTCACACTACCATCCCATTACTTGTGTGCCTAAGAAAAAAGACATCTATATCCCTACAGTTTTAAGGGTGTATTGTATGGCTACATTTTCTAATGTTTTATTGTCATCTTCTTTGCCATCTGTAACTCTTTTTGTCCATCTTACTAAAAATCCTCATGTTCTAATATATTTTCTTGCAATATTTTCTAGTATAGTTTCTTTCAAAGAAGAAAAAACTCAAATAGATGACAAGTCAGCTGTTAACAGCCTTCTTTTGATAAAATAAAATAATCAATGTGAAATCTTCATGTAACTGTTAAAACCAGAAAATACAGAATTCTTGCTATGGGGTGAAATTCACACCTCTGAAGAGGGCCAACGGTAAGGCAAGCACCAGTCAAGCCGTTGACACGTCTTGGGCTGGTCTTCTGCATAGGAGTGAATTTCACCTGAAGTGAAAACAAAATCAGCCTTGTTAGGTGGCAATAAAATGCAAAGGCAATCACCGTACTAGTTTGCTCATTCTCATTCTTTTTCTCGAAAAAAAAAAAAAATTGTGTAGAAATACCCACCTTGCACCATCTCCCCTGGCTTTAGAATTACTTTGCAAAAGCTCTCATTTCACTGGCGATCTTAGATT
This sequence comes from Mohoua ochrocephala, assembly GCA_013398855.1. NCBI lineage: Eukaryota > Metazoa > Chordata > Aves > Passeriformes > Acanthizidae > Mohoua > Mohoua ochrocephala. Next base: position 27,574 of record VZTA01018365.1, read on the forward strand.
CAGAAGCCTCTAAAAATACAAGCTAGGTGATGTAATTTAAAGAATAGAATTAAAAAGCACACTTACCTCACATAATCAAGCCATCTTCCACAATAGGAAACATTTTTATATTGTTTTACTTTCCTGGGTTCTGCAATTTTCAAGATACTCTTGTTAATCAGTGCTGTGACAAATTTACCAGCAGCATACCAAAGCATTTTTTATAAGATTTCAATTACCAATCAAGCCAAATAAGTACAAACATTGATACAAGAAATAAATCCCACATGAAACTTGTCAAAAAAGAAAGTCAGTAGTGAGATCTGAGTGTAAATGTGGCTGCATAATTTAAACACAGACCTGGTAAAGTCAATGTAATATCGACATACTGTTTAATACTGAATGTCATTTAATGTGTAGTTTTTTTATATACTACTATTACTTTGAAACCTCAGCAGCAGACGGTAAACAAAAGAGAATAATAAATGTGAATGTCATACAAGTTGTTAGTGCACTGCTTCTCAGCATCATACGTTACATTAGTACCAACGTTTGTACTGTGTTCAAGTGGCAGCAGTTAGACATATTCAGAAAATGGACATGATGTACCTTCGAAGATTTCTCTCTCGGTTTTGTATTTGCCAATTATGAGAACCTTGTGAAGAGCAATACACTGATCAACAAACATATCGTCAGAATTTCCTTCTTTACCCTGTTCTTCTCTTCCAGAAACTGTATATTTTACTTAGAGCAATCGCTTCACATGCAGTGGCCAAGAAAATATTATATAAGGTCATTCAGATCTGACAAACAAGAGCATATGTCTTTTTAACTTTGAAAGTAATATTGCTGAGCACTCCCAAAATTTACCTAGTGTACAAAACCCTAGACTTAGTAGACAAATAGTAACAACACATTTTTAAAGAAACCAAACTCAGGGAGGAATTCTGTCTCTTTTTGTATTAAAAACCATTTACTGAATTTGTTTAGTAAAGCAAGCATCACACAATGCTTTAAAATTTTAAAATTCAGGGATAAAAGTTTACATCCAAAAAGATGAATGGAAAATTGTGCTTTCAGACGGTAAAGTTATTTATCATACAGGGGGAACCAATTCATCTCACCATCAGATTCTGGGCAAATTCACGTACTCTCTCTCTCTGTCTAGATATATATTTATGTGCAGTTCACATCCAGGTCCTGCAAAAATCTAAAACTATGTGCTTCACTTCAAGTAGCAAAGGCACCTGTGTTATTGTCCCTTTTGGAAAAAAAGGTGATTTTATGTTCTAGGTTTCCTGATGAAGAACACATTGATTTCTGGATTTCTCTCTCCCATCTCTGTGTTGAGCGGCAGCACAAACCACAAGAGAAGGCAGCGCTGTATTCCTGCTTACAGTGGAAGAGGTTGCTCTGCAGGCCGTTTGAAGCGTCGAACTGGTCACAAGGGAAACCAAACAGAACTGTGAAGCAGAGGGATAGTAACAAAAGGCTATTCTGGTGTGAGGATAAAACGGAGTCATTCTAGCTCCACAAGCAGATGTTGCTACTGGATTGACATGTGGAGCCTGCTCCTGCTGGGGACAGGTAAAGTTTACCATTGGGACAGGCGCAGAGCTCATAGATAGTCTGGCGAGGAGCTGAAGAGCTGGGTGAGGAGGAGGAGGAGAAGGAGGAGGAGGAGGATGAAAAGGAACCCATTGGTAGATTTCCCAGGCGGATTGAATCTGCGTTTAAAAATATCTAAAAGAGGGAGAAAAAAAAAGAAGTACATAAATTTCTTTCAGCATTGAAACATATTTTAAAGGAGGGTTTTGAGGCAGCCATGATTTTTTAGAAATATATTTAAAATTTTAGAATTATTTTATTAGAGGTTTTATAACGATCTATTTGAAATTACTCTTTTTAGAAATAAAAAAGCTGTCCGCATTTACTGTTTTTCATCCCTGTGTAGTTGTTTCTGCATTAATAGTCATTATTACAATACTTGCAATTACTTCGCCAACATGTTTATTCAGGTACAAACATTATTACACAAAAACATTTTGACAATATTCTTGAACAGGTTGAATTTCCACTTGTACATTTTATGATTAAAATTTATTCATTCATAGCAGCAGCATATGCTTGCTCCGGCAGAATTTGTATTTTAATAAGTGTGAAGTGATATTAAAGCACATTCCCCAGTGTGTTCCTGTAAGCAGTTGAAAATATGTGCTGAACTGTGCTAAATTGAAGGGGCTTAACAATAGCTACTTCCAGAGAATAATTAAACAAGGTTACAAAGTCATGTGCACAAAATAAAGAGCTTCTTTGACCTAAATTAAGAGGAGGAAAGATTTCAGGTTAAAGTCTTATTAAGAAGGTCATCAAGATATTCCCATTTGTTTTTGAACATTGAATATGATAAAAAATATTGTGGTTTTTTTAAATCTTCCATTAGAAATAACATGAGTCAGTATGAAACTGTAGGTACCAGTAACAATCACGAATCTCTGTTGAGTTCTGCAGTATTTACACTTACATTTGCAGAAAACTGCATGTCTTCCACTGGTACAAGCAGTGAGTGTCCAGCTGCTCAGAATATATTTTTTATTTATGGAAAGAGCAAATAAGAGCCAAAGTAACACCAGTCATTATCTCAGGAGCAGACTAAGAACTCCTAGTAGACAGGTAACAAATCAAAAGGGCTTCAAGCTCTGGAGGTAACAGTATGAAGCCTAGGAAAAGGTGAGTTCCTTAAATACTCACTAGAGTTTTTATATGGTATTTAAAATCAACAAAGCCTCCTTGACATAATTGTACCGCAAGGTTCACAGTACATGTAAAGAACCTGAAGAGATATGGAATGTATTGGAGGTTTTTTCTACAGGAGACAAGTATTATTTTATGATAAAATAAGTGGTATGTGGCACTTATGGCAGCAAAACAGTGCAGAAGCACTACTGAGCTCCTGCTGTAGAGAAGTGAGGAATAGCAGGCTGGGAAAAAAATAAAATGGCTGGATAAAATTCCATACAAGGATTGATGCATAGTCATGTTTCCATCCACAGCAGAAGCATTGTAAATGGCTGGAATTATTGAAGGTAAAATAGTCTGAAAGTAGCCCCAAACACTGCAACTCCCCATCACTGCAAGTTCTCCAGCTCCCACAGTAATTACTGTCACGGGAGGAAATACTCACTAAAAGGGACAGAAAGGGAGAATCTCAGAGGCAAAGGTGACATCTGCATTTCACAATGCCTGCTTTAATTCACATCGTGACTGATGGAGGAAGTGATCACAAAACTAAAATGCAGTAAATTATTTTCTTTGTTCTGTAACTTATATAAAAAAAGGAATGATGTATTTAGCCACACATACACACAGTGTTGCTTGGAAAGTCCAGTACTACAGACCTGAGATGATTAGAGGGCATAACCCCTGCAGAAATAGTTTTTATGCAAGAAACGTGAATGGTGTTAGGAAAAATTTAATAATGTTCTGCTAGAATTACAACTGAAAAAAAAAAAAGATTACATATGTTAAAACGCTTGGCTAGGAATAAATGTGAAAGTAACTATGGCAGATATAATAAGAAAACAAAATAACAGATGGGGGAAAAAGAGTTTAATAACAAAGTAGAAACTAGGGACTGGTAAAATGTGGGAAGGAAACAAAGGGCATAATAATGACTGGAGTGACAAGTAATTAAAAGTATTCTTTCACTTCTCATATCAAGAAAAAACAAATGGTAACAGGTCCATTATGAAAGTAGTAACAGTAGAATTATCAATAGCATTGCATAAAAATCCAGTAGCATTTAACAATGCAAGGTCTATGCAAGTATAAGTGTATCTTTTGTACTAAATAGTGCTCAGCATAGTTCTGTACTTGGAGAAAGATCAAAAACTGATGTCAGAACATGACTGTGATAAAATACTTTCAATTTCAACAGTAACTCAACAGGATATTAAACTGGAGCCAGTAATGTCATATACTTTTAATCAGCAGTTCTTGATAACTTTTAATAAATAGAGCTAAAAAAAAAAAATCTGAGTGGCCTTTTGGACTTTTAATACTGACTTTCAGTGAGCCTTGTGTCATGGTTTAACCCCAGCCAGCAGCCATGTACCACACAGCCACTCACTCACTCTCCCACCAGAAAGACCACGGAGAGGATCAGAAGGGTATAAGCTGGAAAACTCATGGCTTGGGATAAAGTTTAATAGGGAAGGCCATGCACACAAGGAAAGCAAACTAAGGAATGAATTCACAGCTTCCCATGGGCGGGCAGGTGTTCAGCCAAACCCAGGAGAGTAGGGCTCCATCACATATGATGGTGACTTGGGAAGACAAACACCACCACTCCAAAGGCCCTCCCCCTTATTCCTTCTTTCCCCAGGAGCTTTATGTACTGAGCCTGATGTCATACAGTATGAGATGTCCCTTTGGTCAGTTGAGGTCACCTGTCCTGACTGTGTCACCTCTCAGCTTCCCATGCACCCCCAGTCTCCTCCCCAGCACGGCAGTAGGAAAAGTAGAAAAGTCCTTGGGTCTGTGTTAAGCCCTGCTCAGCAATAAAAAATCATGTCTATATTATCAACCTTGTGTTCAGCACAAATCCAATACACAGCCCCACACCAGCCACTGTGAACAAAATAAAAACTATCCCAGCCAAAACCAGCACACCTCGATATACTTGGAATACCAAAGAAGATAAGAAAAAGACTATTTCTATGCTTTTATTTTTTAAAAAAATGGAAGCTGGAGACATTAGAATATTACATATGCAATAATAAAAAGCACTTCAATATAGAAGACATACATGTAAGGCAATCCAACAAAATACAAGATGAGCTCTTTATACTTTTGGCAGATTGTGTGACTGGCCATTTTAACAGCTTAGTTGCAGTGATGATGGGGAAGGATCATGAGAAATCTGTAAAACAAAATTAAATGGGTTCTAAAAGACATGTTTCAATTCAAACAAGAATTAACTCAAAAAATCAGATGTGTCAGAGATCTGCTGGAGTTAAATCTCTTGAACTTTATTATATTATTTTCTATGAGCTCAATAATTTTTCTGTTTATTTACATCAGGAGAGCTACACTTCTGCAACCTTTTTGCAGATGTTCTGTGGTGTACTGCTCCAAGACTTTAATCTAGAGCACCTTAATCTCATGTGCATTACAATACCATGTAGCTCAGTTATTTCGCTCATTAGATGAAATTATCTTTATAAGCATAGCTGTACAGGCTTTTCCACTGGTACTTACAAACTTCACACTGTGATGTACAACAATCCAGGTTCATATAGTATCACAATCCTGCGTGGTAGCTATCGAGTCCTGTCCCAGCATGCATTCTAGAACATCTGGTGAGCAATGTGGATACTGGGGTATGGTGTCTGAGAAAATTGAACTGGCTTCTTGAGAGGGTGATATCTGCTGCAGTGAGTCCAATTTAATCACATTCCTATAGCTACACCCTGGTGAAGCCTGAGATGAAGAGGATTAATAAAGATGGTTTAAAGCCAATATTAAAATCTACTCCTTACATATGCTGTCAAGGTTATAAAGGAAAGATGAAATTTAGAGATGCAACGTTGCTATCTATTAGTTAAGCAGGAATCCAAATATACCACCAGAGTAGCCCAATTCATTAGGAATTTTCGTAGAACATAGTATATATTTGAGGATATACCTTTCCCGTCCTCTGATCTGCTAAAAACTGAAATTCATGGATGAAAAGTCCTCCAACACCAGCAAAACTTAAAGTACTTGCTGTTTTATGCCTGCTGTTATCAGGTGTTTAAAGAGAAGGGAAGAAGTGGCAAGACAAAAAATTGAACAGTATGATGTTTCTAGGGAGCACTCTTGCTAGATGACAGCAGTTAAAGGAAGTGCTTGTGTACATGGTCTTTCTCTAATCTGTTTTGCTGTGAGAGGTATTGAGATAAGCCATGTAGTACTTCACATGCGTCGAGGCGATGCCGGCCAGTCATACTCTTTCTGAGAGTCTCACACGTCAGCAGATAACTGGCAGAAATAAATCCAAAGCCTTCAGCCATTCTTGAAACATTGTAGGAGACTGACTGACAGATTGCAAAACGGAAAAGGCAGCAGCTACTCAGAGAAACGTTATTCCATGGAGAGCAGAATGCTGAGCAGTATCCTTCTCTCTAAATACTTAAGGTTTTGAAATCCCAGATCGCTGCTTGGTCTCATACATCTTAGTACAGAGAAAAATACATTAATTCTATAATTTTTAAAAGTAGATCTGATTTCTGACTAATTAAAGTATCAAGCTGAATCAGCCTGTAGTGCATGTGATAGGAATGGAAAAATGGTACTCTTTTTACATACATTTTTTGCTAATGAAGATCTACCATTTACCTGCTCATCAGACTGTATTGTTAATCTGGACATTGAGAGGGAAAAGGAGAGGAAGGCAAGCCAGAAAATATAGATTACCTACAAAACAAAGAACTAAATTGAAGGAGCAAACTTTCAGTCGGAAAGATATGAGCATGAGGTAAAAAATCAAACATTTGTACAAGCCCTTTAATGCAGAGATATGAACCTGTCGTGTATAAAATTCTCCAATGGGTCTTTGACTAAGTCCTCTCAAGAGAGCAAGTGACAATTTAAGTTGACACAGCCAAATGAAAAAGTTAGGATTTATAGACATTGAAGATTTTTCTGTATCCATGTACTCTTTGATTAAACAGGCAATTCTATAGGGCTGCAAAGGCATATTTCAGGTCTAATGTAGATAAGAAATGGCAGGAAACTGGAGGAAACGTGAAAGAAAAGAAGGAAATCTGATAGGTGGGTGTTAATCAACCAGTATGAGAAGACAATTGTGGTGATGTCTCACTAAATAAACCTTTTGGATTCCCTTAAATACTCAATTAATCTGAATTACAGGAATGCAAGGTTTTTTCTTAGTCTTTTTGCTCTTCTGCATATGCCATCAGAAGCATCCCACAAAGAGGATTATATAGATTAGGTCACTAGAGTCAACTATATAATTTTCATATGCAGATGTGTTTCAATATTCAAGGTTAAGATGAACTATAGGATAAATTGAAGTACTTTAGTTTGCATGGACCATTTATTCTAACACTTATCTGTGGCTTTCATTAAATCTAAATGATAGTTCTGAGAAAAAGGAACAAAAAGTCATAATGAAAATATTAACTTGATAGTGTATATACTGGAAAATTTAAACACATAGTGGCACAATATCTGGAACCATATTGGTCATAACGATTAATAGTTTTGAGGAACAGTTAAACAGTGAAATTAATGCAATGACTGAGATGAAACTGAAATATACTAAATATTCAGAGAAGACCAAAATACCCAGTACTAACTGTGTATTGAAAATGTATTCTCTACAGCACTAGGATCAGCTGACCACAAGATAAATGAGACCTGCAGGCCTAAGGGTGGCCTGGTGTGGTGAATGTCCTCTTTCTAAAGATTATACCTGGTACACCTGAGCAGAGCCACCCTGGCAGCATTGCTCCCATTCCCATCTCCATGTTATGACTACAACTACTGACACCTGAAAGGAAAAAATTATATTTGAAAAATAACATATCTGTACATCAAAAATAACACCGCACACTAGTGAAGTGCACAGTTCGTTCTTGAATGGAAGAATTTATGTTTTGACTCGTCAGTACCAAAGAGGTGTTTGTGAGGGTAAGGTTTCATCTTAAGTAAAAATTTTTGTAAATTTAATACACAAAAGTACATCTTGGAACGTCTGAGTTATAACCACACTACAATATATGGGTGCCTGCTGAAGCAAAAATCTTTCTGATGTATTTATTCTTTCTGTTATGGAAATAATTTTCAGTCTTTGCAAATTCATCCAGTCTTGGACAGATGTGACTTCTTTGTGATTTATGTACACGATCCAGAACAGAAAATGTACTTGGAATATTTGTGCTTAGTCCACTGAGTACAAAAACTTAATTACCATTCAAATAATCACTAGATTAAAAGGTGATACTAATTTAAAAAAATATATATATAAAATGAATTAATCATTTTCACTTTTACCTTTCCAATAAAATTCCTTATGGTGTGGTTCTTGAACATTTGGCCATGAAAAAACATTTTAAATATGGGTGTTGTCAGTTAAACTGCTTTGCTTTTGAAGTTTTGTATTTTTGATTGTAGACTGGAACAGAACACTGTTTTTTTCTATAAATTAAATTACATGTGAATAACTGGTTTGAAAATGAAAGAGTTTTTTTAAAAGTAATATGCATTCCATTTTAAGTATCTGTCAAAACATCTTAATAGAATTTTTTAAACCTATAATTAAAAAAAATACAGAAAAAATTCCCTTCATTTTCACTAATCTCTTTCTTCACAGACAACGGTAACGAGTCAACCCCTTAATACCATAAAAAAGGTTTTGAAAACAAAATGTAGCACATGTATTGGATAATTTTTGGTGAATAAACAGTGGATCTTTCAGCTCTAGAGCCTGCGATTGCTTATTGTCTATTGAACTCGATTCATGCATACAAATATTTAATTTTTTTTTGCATACATTTAATTTCAGACAAACACAACTTGGTCAAATTGAACTAATCTACGAAATGTTGTTGTCTTTAATCTGCCATTCCTCCACAGTTATGGCAAGCAGCCTGTAGAACAAGGTAATTCAATTTCAGTATATCTACTTAATTTTGAAAGTCCTGTTTCTTTTTATTTTCTGTTTCAGAACATAAAAACAATCCACAAAAATGCCACCAAATGCTTTAAAAGAGAACTGTTATTTGAGCTTACAAGTCAAGATTACTGCAGTTTTATAAAACATTAATAAACTTTAATGATTAATCTCTGTGTTAAATGCATCTCCTGGATTTAGAACTGGATAGGATTATAGATCAAATGTTAGTACTATATGCATTTATTAGCCTCTACAAAATAATATTGTCTGTTTGCTTCATTAAATTTGCTGTGCTAAAACGGTAAATATAAACTTGGCCTCTTGTCTGCCACACTGATTTTGAGTAAACTTTGTCTGTTAAAGAATATTGCTCATTTTTAATGTGACAGCTATAAGCCTTACCATAATGAGGGATCAGCCTCATTATGCCAGAAACAACAAAATATGCTCTACAAATGATGCTATGACAGAGTGTAATTTGACAGAGAAATACAAGGACATAAAGAAGTAAATAGGAAAAAGGTCATAGACAGGGTGATTAATATGAATACATTTGTAAAAGTGAGAAACCTCTGTACAACTTTCTCCTTTTATTGACTTCATCTCTGACGGTCAACAGGACGCAATGAAAGTGCAGAACCTAACTTACACACAAACTCTTTGCAAAGACACAAAGCAGCTGCTCAAGGTTTCTAAGAGCTGAGCCTACTTAGCAGCCTTCTGCTTCAGGGAGCGATGCAGTCAATACCTCAGAGTGCTGTGCAGCCCTTCATAGGGGCCTCGACAGGCTGGAGAGATGGGCAGAGAGGAACCTTCTGAAATTCAACAAAGGGAAGTACAGGGTCCTGCACCTGGGGAGGAATAACCCCATGGACCAGTACAGACTGGGGGTGATCTGCTGGAAAGCAGCTCTGTGGAGAAGGACCTGGGAGTCCCTGTGGACAGCAAGCTGTCCATGAGCCAGCAGTGTGCCTTGGGGGTCAAGAAGGCCAATGGTGTCCTGGGCTGCATTAGGAAGAGCATTGCCAGCAGGTCAAGGGAGGTGATCCTGTCTTTCCACTCAGGCCTGGTGAGGCCACATCTGAAGTGCTATGTCCAGCTCTGGGTTCCTCAGGAGGAGAGAGACATGGAGATCCTGGAGCGGGTCCACTGGAGGGCAACAAAGATGATTAAGGGACTGGAGCCTCTCCCTTATGAGGAAAGGCTGAGGAAGCTGGGCCTATTCAGCCTCAGGAAGAGATGTCTGGGAGGGGACCTCATCAATATCTATGAGTATCTGCAGGGGGGGTCTCAGAGAATGGATCCAGGCTCTTCTTCACAGTGCCAAGAAACAGGTCAAGAAGCAATGGGCAGAAACTCTTCCACAGGAATTTCCACCTAAATATGACAGGGAACTTCTTTACTGTATGGGTGACCGAGCACAGGCACAGATTGGCCAGAGAAGTCGTGGAATCTCCCTTACTGGAGACATTCAGGAACTGTCTGGACACAATCCTGTGCCATGTGCTCTAGAATGACCCTGCTTGAGCAGAGAAACGGGACCAGATGACCCATTGTGGTTCCCTTCCAACCTGATGCACTGTGTGATTCTTTACGGTCAAAACTATTAAAATTAGTTGTTAGGCCAATGAGTGGACACCATCAAATAGTCCTTTCAGATTACTATCTTTATACAGTAATGTGTTTCAGGTTCAATTTGAATTTTTATGTCTAGTAAAATCAAGTATCTACAGAATTCAAATTTGATCTGTACTTTTGCATTACACTTTTGTGTGAAAAAGCAATAGTCAACTAGTAGTCATTGTGCTGAATTTCCAGAGAAGAAGTGTTCTTTTTCTTCTTATGTGAACTGGTAGAGTCAGCTGAAGCCTGGAGCTTCACATTTCACATTCCTTTTAAATGATTGCTGCTTTAAACCATTGGTTATGGTTTATTTATAGAATAATACATAGTTCACAATTAAATGCCAAGTTATAATTGAATCAAAGGATTCTGCTGATGCCTCGACTCACAAGGGTGCAGCTCAAGAGCTTTAGAAAGGGCAGCAGAATCTGAATCTAAATTACAGCCCCCAGTATTCAGTCTGGGATCACACATTATAATGCGTAATAGGGCTAAAAGGATTATTATAATACTGCAGTAAATAAAAAGAAAATGTATCAAACAGCAGAATTCAGGATGCTTGCAGAGGCATTCAGTTTGTGATGTGGGAGGCTAAAGATTATACTGCATTGAAATAAAGCTAGAGGTAAAGTATTTCATAAACACATTTATGTTATTAAAAATATTCTGAAGTTATTCTTAAATAAAAAGAAAATCTATGTTTCATAGTTGGTGAATGCATAATGCTAAATAATATGGCTATAACTGGTTGATTCCAGGTGCCACACAGCTATTTTCTGTCATAATAACTTTGCTATAGAAAGAAAATACTAATTCACATATGTTTGATGAATTTTTGAAAAAGCTTACAAACCTTAAAAAATTAAATTTAGTTAACTAGAATAAAATAATGCAAAAAATCCTTGCATTTCTTTCTAGTACAAATTGTCTTATCATGAAAATGGCTCATAGATCCAATTCACAAAGACAATACTAATGTATTTGTGGAAGAAACCTGACTGATAAGGCATACAATTCTTAGGCTAAAATGAAGATTATTTTTAATACAGATACTTTGTCATTTTAGAATGTGTTTTCTTAAAAATGAATAATGATAAACCCTGTAAACATTTTTTTTTTCATGCTGTCTGCTAATCTGTGCTTTATCTGTTGGGCTATAAGCAAGAAAACCAATCAAGATTTTTTTGTAAAGGTATTTAATCCATCAGATGTTTACCCTAGTTCCTCACACCAGGTTGTAATTAGTCCAGCAATTCCCTAACATGGCCACAGTAACTTTGCACAACAGCTAATGCTGTGGAGCCTATCATATGCCTTCCAAAGTGTTTCTGCATTTTCCTCTAACCCTCTCCAGTGTGAGAGATTAAACAGCGGGCTCTAAAGGCATTGGTCAGACCTCAGCATAGAATTGGTCAGGATAGAATTTCTCTGTGCATATAGGCTACAGTCCTTTTCAGACCTTACTGAAATTGCAAGTATTCAAGACTTTGAACTTTGTCAGACGTATATTTATAGAATAGTTCATTGGGAAAGAGTGGGGAAAGGTTGGTAGTTCGTTTTCTGATAATTATCAATCTAACATCTATGTAGGAAATCATAGATGTGAAAAGTCTTAGCACATAGAAAAAATACTGATTTTTGATAAGAAGTTCAGAAAAATCAGCTTTTCACTGGCATTTTTTTTCCTACAAAACATTTAATACCGAATTGAATTCCCATTCTGAACAATACATAATATAGGCATTATACCTTTCCTTGGGTTCCCCTCGTCAACATCCAACTGAGCTCACAGGACATTATTTCCAAAACTACCTTTCCAATAAGGTAAATACTTAAGAAATATGAGAATTCATGCAATGAACTCACAATGTTGATACAGAGAAAAAAACCTGATGGATCCACAGATAAAATATTTGTACGAAGCCCCACAGAGGTGTATGATGCAAAACAAAGAGACTAGAGAAACAAGCATTGCTTAAAGAATGATGGAAGACTGAGGAAAGCTAACAGTCTTTCTGTTGGCTGGGGTTTTTTTTAACTTGTGTTTGGTTTTGCTTATTTTGGATAGTATGTAAAATATCTGGAAACATTTGGTAGAAAATACAAAATACAAACACAAAAGGCAAAAAATTTCTAAAGAGCTCCATTCATAAGGAGATATTTACATTATGGATTTCCAAAAATGCTGCAATGTAGCAAGTGCCTCTGAGAACAATTTGAAAATCTATCAATTTCTCCAAAGTCCCTATTACAAATCTGAGAGCTCTTGGTAGCCTTCAACAAGTTTTTTGCTTTTTTTTTAAATGTTATACCATTCTATGGTCTGAAGATGAAAGGACTCCCACGCCAGTAATCTTTCTTGCATTTTTGCAATACATAGATTACCATCCCAACAAGTGACCCAATTTTGAATCATTTTCATGAGTTCACACAGGTTTACATGTGAAGAATCTATACCAAAGTCTTTTTATGTCAATCACTGATCGCCGATCTCTGAAACAAGACACTAATGAAACAGGAGAGTGAGCATACAATTGAAATACTCTGTCTCTCTTACAGAGAGAGTAAAAGTTTAAGGAGTCAAACCACAGGTAGAGCAAATGTGTTAAACCTCTTAAACATGGTTTAATGATGCATTAATCCAAATTAATTCAAACTTCTCTGTTTTATTTTGATAGATTAATCCAAATTAATTTTATACCAGTATCACTTAACCGACTCTGTTCCATGCAAGCTTTTTCCTTGACTCTTAATTTACACATAATAATTCTGATCTGTATTAATTTAACTAAGTTTATTTTCAACGTGAATGAAACTTATGGATTCAAATATTTGTACAAAAGGAAACAAGTATTAATAGTTGAAGAAGCTAAACCAAAATTACTTTAACAAAGGCAAATGCAGAACAGTTTTGCGTTGTTTACCTTGCTGCTGAATAAACTCTCCTCACATTGTTTGCGTTATGCGGGGCAGAGCTGTATAACATCTCTCTGCTGGCTGAACTTACCTCCCCTTCCGTGGACTGTAAGTGCAGTTCTTTCCTACAGGTAGCCTTTAAGTCTCCTGCAGCTGCATTGACTTGCACTCCCCTTGGTGCTTCCATCACCAAAGATCTAGTAGGAGATTCAAGTCTGAAAGACAAAAACAATCAATGAGAAAAAATGCACTGAACCAACCACCAAAATCTTCCCAGCCCCAAAACCCATGATGTAGGCAGATATTAACATACTTTGAAAGGTAACAAAGGAGAACTGGATTATAAGTGTGATTCTATGTCTCCCTTTTATGGCACAGAGAAAGAAAAACGTTAAGCATTTAAGAATATACTGATATAAACTTATCTGCTTAGTGATGCTTTCTGGCACTAGCACTTCATGAGTCCAACTGCACTAATACTGAAATATAGGTACTTAAGAATCTGCACATCTCCGTTAATGCTTCTGTAATGACAGTTTAATACTGAAGTCTTCTTAATGACTGCTGACTAATGTTTAACTAACTAAAGACAAAACAAAACCTTTAAATGTTTTAAATGATGTGAAACTGGTTAGAATGACTTTAGCCTTGAAAGACTCATTCATGTTTTGGGTATGTTTAGCCACTTCATGTATGAAGAGAGGAAAAGAAAATCTGTTATGTTGCTATAATTTGGGTGGGTTGTATGGTTTTTCTGTTCTCCAAAATACCCATCATGCTCATATAACCCTGCTATAATAGGGTTAAGACACACATCACTTCTTCTTGGTATCTTTACTCAAACCAATTCTTGTTCTGCTGTCAGCCTTTCCGCTTCTCTCTTCCTTGTACTCCAGCTCCATCAGCCTTGATGCAGAGCTATGATATTTTCTTATCTGTGCTTTCTCTTAGTATTGTAGCGATTTCTCTTGAAAAGGAAGTACTAATGCACAGATTTTGTACAAAACACGCTCACATGCTGAATAGGGAAAATGACAGGATGAAAACTGTATTGAACTAGGAAACAATAATTCAGATTCTGATTGTGCTCAGTTGTAGACTTATTGCATAGCACTATAAGGGAGGGAGACAAAATTTTTTATCTATTTGTAACTCAGTAATATAATGGCAGGACACAGTTCCACTTTATCTGAACAAAAGCTTTTCATAAGATGAAATATGTTAATGATAAAAATGTCTAGACTGAGTAGCTTGAAGAAAACACTGTATTTCCCTCTTCAGAAAACTGCAAGTATTAGGGTCATATCTATCCAAAAATATAATGAGGTACTAGATGTAAAAAGGAGAGAGTAGTTTGACAAAGAATTTGGTGCAAAAAAGCCAGATGAAATATGTCAAGCAATGGAACAAGAGAATTTCAAATTATTTCAACTATTGCATTTTTTAAGTACACAGAATAGTACTGGGTTATCATTTTAAAACCAAAGTACCAAATTTGCATGCAAAGAAAGTCACTGAGATGGTGTCTGTGAAACATTTCTGTTTGTTGCACGTCACTGGCACTCAATAGGGAAAGGAAGAAAAGAAATGAAAAGAAAGAAAGGAAAATATTTATTCGGCAACACAAAATGAAGCTATTAAAAGCAAGTGTCCAGATAGAGGAAAACACTATTTGTAGATGCTGATATAAAGAAAAAAATACTTGGAATACATATAGATAAGAGCAATAGAAATATATATAGCTCTGCTACTGCTAGGCCGTTTTCTTTCATTTTTTTTTGATGCTTTGTAGGAAGAAGTTGATAGAAGGTTCTGCAGTTCTTTGTACTGGAGAAGAATCTAAATATCATGAATTATTTAATGACATACGCAAGTGTTTTTCAGGTGGTGGTTTGTGAACTTCTGATGGCTACAGGACAGCAGAAAAAGAACTTCCAAAATATTTTATAAATGATGTAAATTATAAAGTTTAGAAATCAGGTTTCTGAAAGTACTCAATTGCCTTAATGAGGTTTTACCTTGAACTTAAAAGGAAACTGAATGGTATAAATGTTAAATGATTTTCCTCTTCCATTCCGTATGTTTCAGCAGCATATCATTGTGATTTATAACCTACTTTCCAAGAATATTAACATTTCTCTGTGGTTTCAGCTGCCATTTCACAATCATAAAGACAGAAGTGTTCTTAGCTACATTTATTTCGTTGAATTCGTGTGTCTTAGCAAAGCCACGGATATTTCTGTTTTCATCACATCAAAATCCCTCAGTACTAACTAAAACTTTTCAGCAGGTGGACAATTAAAATCTGTTTAGGAACATCCATCAAGAAACTATGGTTTTCTTTGAAGATTAAAGTTTTGGCAGTGTATAGCTTAGAGTTCTTTAGTCTAGTTTCGTCACAGTTTTTCATGAAGTACATTAGCATAAATAATGTTAAACTTGTCTAAAAAGAAGATATTTGGGCAATTAATTACTCAACTTGAAAAGCTGATAATATCAGCCTTCTCCATACCATGAAGAAAAAGTGGTTTTTTTAGACAATGGAGTTTCTTAGCAGTCTTCTGAAATCAAATAAAGTGGTAGAAATGGCAAGGAACTGATGATCATCAGGGCAGATTTGCAGATTTTAAAACACCACCCATCTATTAGTAAAACTGAATGCCTAAATCTGTTTTACAGTTCTAATTTACTTTTCTTATTGTTATCCTTTGGCTGATCTGCATCTGAAAAGTGACTGCAGCATGCTACTGCAAATGCAAAAGTCTATACAAATGGATTATTACCTCACTGTTTTGAGATAAATTAGGTTTGATATGCAGCTTCTTTATAATATTTTTTCTTTGCCATGTTCCTGATACCTTTAATCTCTACTATAAACACATTGTAACACTCCACATTGTAATGCTCATCCCTCCATGGAAAAGTACATTATTATAATAGCATATGGAGAATCTGCTTTCCTTTCAGATTTACTGATTGCCTGTCACAGTGGCATTTACATCTATGAGTGAATCTTATTCATGGAATTAATTTTTCTTTCGCAAACAACACACTGCTCTGATGGAGAAGGTAACTACTACTACCATTAGGCAGAAACTACAAAACCGTAGGATACACAAAAAGGCTTTTAAAAAGAGTTTTTAAATAATATAATTGGTCAATTTGCTATATGTGATGAAGCAAGACGATTTATCCACAGCAGAGAAGGGCTTTTTCTCTTGAATTATCAGTGGTTAATTTGTGAAAAAAAGATAAATTTCATAAGATCAAAGCCATGTGAATTTGAGCTGAAATAATGAAAGAATTATTGATAGAAAAGGGAAACTTTTAAAATATGTTGAATATGTTCCTTTGAAGGTATTAAATTATTTCTCATCAGAAATGCAGAAACATTTTTTCTTCATTTAGTATTTTCTGTTTACAAGCTGACCTAGATTGTATTAGAGAAAAATAATTTAAAATATGAACCAAAAGAAAAGGTTTCCTTTTGGGTTTTAAGCAATATTTTAGATTTACCTCTTACATATCCCTCATACTCACATGGGATATAATTTATCTATGTTAATTTATTTCTGTTGGCTAGCAGAAAGTATTTCTTAAAATAGAAGTAAATAGAAGATTCCCCTGTGCAGAAGCAAATAATTTATTTGCTTCGTGTCTATTTAAGCCCTGTGTCCAACCCATGCTACTTAGTATAACAACTGATATAAGCCTCTACCGATTTAGAATTTGTATTCTAAACAGTGGATTAAAAATATGTCAGCTAGAGATCTCACATGTGAAACTCATTTCCCCTTTATTGCCATCATTGTATTTGGGGGTCAAGAAATACCTCCACACTTCCCAGTATTTAACTTTTATACATGATAGTCTTGCCAACATATATTGTTGTGCTTTTTTTCAGTGAGCATAGGAACCCTTGTTAGGGAAAAAAAAAAGTTTTGCAAATATAAAACTGATGGAAAGTCTACACATTTACTTGGTAAGCCTTTTGTAGATTTCCGTAGATTAAAACAATTGTGACATTGATCTTGCTGACTGTAGGTCAAGAGTTGTGGCAGACTGCGACTGTGGGTGGGTAAGGCACACCAAGAGGAGAAGGAAAGCAAATGGGTGGGCCAAATCTCTCTCCTCTCCTTCCTCCTCTTCCTACTTTTTGATTGTAAACAAGTACCCTCAACCCTAAAACCTCAGAGAATGCAGGACCTTCCTCTCCCACGAGTGAAATGATTTTGTTCAAAATTCGAATTAAATTTTTTTTTCAAAATAATTTTGAAAATGTTGTTTTCCAGAAACCTCAAACAATTTGAAATACATAATCTTCCAATTTGTATTATTATGAAAGGAACCATTGGCTGTCCTGATGCTCAAAAAAAAAAAGATTTCAAGAGTCTTCCAGTGAGACCAAGGGTCCTTAAAGGAGTCCAATGAACGCTCATGGTGGTAGATAAAATTAGGCTTTCCATTAAGTCCATTTCTTGGAAGTCAGGTTGCTACACATGAAACAGCCAGCTACTTTCATGATCATGGTAAGAAAAAATCTTAAAGCTTTTTATTAAGATGTTTTAACTATTCAAACACTGGATTCTTGAATAGCTACATTTGACATCGCAGTGGGAATGATATGAAAACAACATTATTATTCAATCATTCCAATCTTATACTATTTACAAGTTTATACACGCACATTTTACCATATATATATAAAAGTGACTAAAAATATTTTGATACATTTACATGTATCAAAATATGCACCTCTTCAAGTTGCATATGAGTCATTGCCAGAATAATTATATTTCCTGAAGCTTGTTGTATTCTGATACTTTTAACAAAATGCTTATATTTTCAGGATGATTTTTTTAAATTATTATTGTTGAAAAGCAGGGGGAAATTTGGAGGCCTCAACATTCTTAATATTGTTTACTGATCATCAGCTTTTCTCTGTTAAGAAGCAAAATTCTCATTTTTTCATGTGAAACTTACTTTTATTTATGTGAAAACCTAATCTTGGGCATGATTTGTCCCTCGGTTTTGTGACAACACACTCAACTCTTTAGTAACAGAGTTAACTAAGTGTTTTATGAAATTAGTATTGGCCTGAACCAGAAAATATTAACCTTCCCCACCCCCACCCCCCCAATTTCCAATCGTGTAACTCATGGATAATAAACTTAAACAAAGAGGCAATGACTTTTCATGACTTAACTCAGAATAGCAGAATGGCATTCAGCACAGCATTTCATGTTATGTCCATGCTCTGCATGTCACTGACTTTGGCATGTGTCAGCATGCCCTTATTATAACTCCTAAAATTCTCACTAACCTAGAAATCACTTCACTGGGCTCAAAGATGAATTCTAATTGCCCTTTACATGCCACAGGTTTAAATCCAATAGGTCTGCATTGCCATAGCAACACTTGAAACAACTGAATATTTTATTGTTATTTGGCATAGATGATAAATCAGAAAAACAAGTTCCCACACAGGGAAATAAAGGATCTCTTCTGAGAATATTAAAAACAATATTTCTTACTGAGGAGGAAAAGTAAGGAATAAAAGGTCATTGAAGAGTTTTTCAGAAGTGTTATTAAATGACTAGAAAGACTGAAGAAGCATCAAGGAAAAGCGAGAAAGGCTGGAGAAAGCAAATATTTAACACAAGAGCTTGACTAAATAAGCAGGTGACATGAGGAAGGTTAAAGAGAACTTAATGCATTATTGTTTCTTAGCATGGGTGAAGGCATAGCCAGAATAGCTAAAGACAAGGAAGCTATCAAAACCAGAAGTAATATTAAGAAGAAAACAAATCAAAAACATAAGCGGCATCTCAGGTGGTAAAAAATTATGCAGTCGTAAATCAACTAAAACTCAAACCTTTGAAAAATCAAGAAAATTAGTAGAAATATAAGGTTTAGAACAAGAGCTTTTATTTCTCAGAGAAATACCAAAACATGCTTGAAAGTCTAAACTTCCTGGCTGTGAGAAAAAGTTCTGGATATGAGACAATCCAAAACAGTTGTTTAAGGAAAGGTATGGGAAAAGGATTTGTCATAGTCCCGACAACTTAGACCTACCCCATTCTACCCTAAATGTTTCCCTTTCCGTTATCTACCTGATTTTTATTCTGGCTTGAATCCCTTTCTACACATGCCCTGCCTTTCTGCTAAACATTCTTACATGAAGTTTATCTTCTTTCCAGAAATAGCTCTATTACCTGAGTTGTCTTTCAGAATATATTTCCTTGAAATAGAAATCTATCTTGTCAGAAAGAGATTGAAGCAACATGCCCACAGAAAATGCTGGAGTGATTGTCAAGAGTTAGATCTGAAGATAAAGTGCCTGGGGGAGTCTGAAGAGTCTCAGTTTTGAAAACCATTAGCTTCCTGTGATTAGGAACTTACAGTCCAGACCACCTGCAATTGTCTAATGATATTCTCTATGTTGTTCCTGTAAGGGGTCTTAAGCTGATATAAACAGGTATATTTTAGCTGAGACAAGCTGTCACATGGCTTGATCTACATCTTGAGAAAACTGCATCTCGTGGAAAATTTTTCTGCTGAAATTCCTTTGACAGGTCTACTTCAAACTCTGCAGATTAAGCATAGCAGAGAGCTTGGAATATACTTTCCAATGGCCCATATTTGCACTGTATCCAAACATTCCAAGAAGAAAATAAAAAAATCAGTCAATCACAAAAAAAATCAGAAAAGGTTTGGTGAATTTACTTTCAGTCACTTTTTTTAGGGCAACCACCATGTCCAAACAAACTAGAGGGATATTTTGTGTGTGCGTGTGTATAAGCACACGTATATTTAAAAAAAGAAGCTTAACTTTTGGAAATCTTTCAAATTTTACTATACCCATACCTATTTTTGTATGAACACGTATGTTAAAAAATCATATTTTCGACAGCTAGTGATAAGACTAAGCAAACAAGGTTCTGTCAATACACATGCCCAAACAATGAAATAACTAACCCAAATAGTGAAAACAAAAATAGTAATTACTTCTATTTTATTAAAAGAGGACACTGAAAGTAAATACAATCTGATATCATTAAAACAGCATGGGAAGGAAGATGGTTTTTTTTACTCTGCTGCATCTTCTACCTTTTGACGAGGTTTTGGTTTTTATTTGATTTCTGGCTAAAAATAGATGAACAGAGTCAAGGTGATTTTGTCACTCTCAACCTGCTCAGATGACTAACAAGTTAAGGCCAAAATTTCTGATGTGTTCTCTGGCTCCAGGCTTTTACAGAATAGATATTTTGACCTATTAGTAAACCACCTCCTTAAATGTCACAAAAGGTGTCTCTTACCATCAGACAACTCTGAGTGAACGAGACCTCCTGTGCAAGATATATGTATTTTTAATTCTTATTACAGGTAAAGTAGGATCCAACTATCTTGTGTGGTTCCTTGTCATTTGATCAATTTTCATCTTATTATGCCCAGCACTAGCTTGCAGGATTAATTGGTAGTGGTGTGCGAGGCATGACATAGAAGAGAAAAAAAAAAAATTAAATTTGATCTTGCAGTTATCTCCAGAGGACAACAAAAAATTAATTCATCACCTTATAAAGGAGGTTATTGAGGGCAGACTTATCTGCATCTAACTACTGTCTGTCTATTTTGTGCATGGATATTGCCTATTAGTGCACCACGTTTTAATGCACTGTTGGCCTAAAACCAGTATTTGGGGAATATATTGGCAGTTTAGTTTTCCTAACTGTGTTCCTGTGAGAAACAGTAGTGAGAGAAATAGGAAGATTAAATTATTAAGATATAATTCATTTTCCTGATTCTAATGCATGATTCTTTTATGCTACTCATCCCAACTAATGAAAGTCATCTTTAATTAGTTTTTGGGATTTGATATAAAAGCTTTCACAAAGGACGTATAACAACATTGTCTGAAAGCAAAACCTTTGTAGCTATTATTTGAAAATGCAAGAAAGGAGAAAGATATGACCAAAGTAGTTGGGCACATAGGAATGAGTTACATAAGAACTCCACTAAAGTTTACTTTCACACAACACATTTTTAATAGTAAATTTTAGGTGAGCTTCTCTGCATGAGGACCTCAAAATCTGACTATAGAGTCTCTGACTAGAGTCTCTGAGGCAAGGTTTAGATATGTGGAGCTAATGTGAATCTGACTTTCTCTTTTTGTCTCCCTGTCCACAATAGATTAAACTAAAATCCCAGGAAGTAGTATGATCCTTGTGAGTATCAAATTCTTAGACCAAATTTTCTAGTTATGCTTCATTCAGAGTAATCAAGGTGGTCATTATTCCATTTTTTAAACTCAGTAGTCAATCATTTTACACATACAAGGCTATGAATAGGTTTCCAGCATATTTTATTTTGGAGAAAAAGAAAAAAAGTATGATGCCTGAGGTTTATTGATTGACCACAAATGCATATTCCAAAATGAAAAAAATGAGATGATTTATACTTTAATTAATGATCTAATATATATTCTATCATCTTTCAGCCCTGTATACAATAATTCTCATAGCCTAGTATATTTGCACTTATGCTCTGCAACTTGCTGTCAAATTGCATTCAAGCGTGTCCACTGAAAAAAATGAATAATGTTAATTCAACAAACTCTCTACTCTCTCATTACTTACCATTAACTTTAACCATCCAAAGACACAGGGATGCAGCACTTGGAATAATAGTTTAAGTGATTTTAGGACTGCCATTATTGAATACTTTGGGTAAGTTTATTCAAAAACATTAAGAAGTTATAGGATCCAGACCAGCCCACTGAAATGTCCTAATAGTAATTGTCATAATTTTAAAATTACTAAATTGACTTGAGAGTTTTAAAAAATAATTTGACAGAATCCCAAATAATAGAGTGGAGCACATGTGTGCAGAACACAATATGGACTGAATATATTAAGAATAAATCACTTACAGGTAAGTTAAAGTTGCTTGACCAAACTCCAAGGGTTTCTATTTCTTCAATTTTATTAATAAAAAGTATGGAAATTCATTATTAATGAGAGGGCAGAAAGTTGAATGCCAAACGCTTACTTCTTTAAGCCCATCTTGGAAAAATGAACTGAAGGAACAGTGGAATTGAAAACATTAAGCAACAATAGGAATCATGGCAATGAATAAAGACAAAAGACGGGAGGGGTGAATGTCCCATGTGTAAATTTCAGAAGCGACACGAGGTGATTTTAACCTTACTTAAATTAATCCTGAAGACACAGGATTATCTGTTCTACCATACATTTTCACTTTGTTAATATTATTTAATGATTAAAAAGAAGCAGAGAAAGCAGTGTTTCCACATTCTTTTGAGTGAGACAAGTTCCAGCCTTTTACCCAAATTATTGGTCCCTTGAAAAAAGAAAAGCTTGTTATGTTTCTACTTTGATTTCTGCTAGACTTTGTCTGATTAGAGACCATATCAGCTTGGTGATGGTCACTAATAAATGTCTTTACAATAATTTTCCACAAAGGACTGACAGGAGTCGTGGAAGGGGACAGAGATTTTTAAGACAGAAATCTAGTGAGCATGATCCTCTGGAAGATCCCAAAGCTATACATTACTTTAAAATGTTTAGTGTAAATAATCAAACCCAATCATTTACTTCATACGCTCCACATACAATGGTCAAACTTGTCCACGTGGACAGCTTCCTGCAAATGCTTTCTGCAACATTGTTATTGTTAAATGATCCTAAATGCCTTTGCAAATGGAAGGAAGGGCATTTACCGTGCTTTTCTGTAGCAATTAATCATAAACACTTCTGGGCAGGTAAAGGAATAGTTACATAATGTTCAAAAATCATGGTAGAATTGAATCAAAGTCTATACTGTTTCTCACCAGTTCTGCTGGGAGTAACACAAGGAAGGACCTTTGATTTTTTGTGATTCTCATTACTCATCCATGTAAATCACAGATTAGTACTTAGCAGGCCACATACATGCACTTCAAAAAAAAAGCTTTCCCTCTAAACTTTTCCAGGTTTTCTTTCTCAGTCTACAGACGCCTTAGAAAATCTTAAACTTGATCTTGTACTATCTACTGATTTCTCCGCTTTTTCAACTAGGTACAGTAAACTTTGGATTTTTTACATTTAGAAATGTAGCCTCCCTTGGTAATGAATTTTTGAAAAGTGTTTGTGTAGTATTCAAAAAAAATGACAACCCAGAAACACCATTAAATGGAAAAATCTGGGGCTCTTTACTTTAACTTGACACATATTCTGTAACAGTTCATAAAAAAATCAAACACCGGGTCTGATGCTGTTGAACAATATTGTGCACATTGGACCTTAAAAACACCTCAATATTCCAGTCTCTAGGGAAAACATAATTCTCAAGAATTCTACTAGGGGAGGCAGGTCATACATAAAAAGCACTGTACTTTACATTTCATGTGATGGGAGTTCGTGGGGTTTTTTTGACTAGCTAGAACAAACAGGAGTCTTCCAGGGTTTTGGATATCTATGAGTCATGAACTAGGCAGGATATACACTACTATACAGATACTCTTCTTTTAATCCAGACAATTCTTTTTGAGAATACTTGACTTTGAAAAAACTTTTTGAACAACACCTACTTGAGGTCTTGGGAAGGTTCTGCTCTGATATGGGGTGTCTCCACAGAGTGCCCAAACACTGCCCCTTCTGTGCCTAAAATACATAAATAAAATACAGTACAATTACTTTGGAAAATAAAAAGACATTGAAATATATGAACACAAATTGACACTTTTAGGCCAAAATCTCTGATCAAATCCTTTAGTAATGATTAGAAATGTTTCTTCATATTTACGTTTTCATTTCGATATCAAAATCTGGACCAACATCCTGTGAAACCCTGGATTTCTGCTTATCAGTAGAAGAATTTCACATACAAATCTGAAACACTTGCAGATCCAAATTTTTCAGTAATGATTTGTCTGAATGCTTATCTCCATATTTTGGAGAACAGTTATTTTACAGAGAATGGAAACAATATCATAAATTCTTGTGACAAAAACACAGCAGAGAAATATCTGCAGTATTTTACACTGTGGTTATTTTGATTACTTAAATTGAGATGCCAAGCTTTTAGAAGTTTTGAAATAAGAGTCAATTGCCTGAAGCTGCTGGCTCAATCTAGATATCTGACAGTTCCAGAGTTTCCTTCCATCAGATCTTTCTCATTGAAAAATTTTATTCTCATGGAACGTGCTTTGGGTTGAGTGTTAGCAGCGGACGCTGAGGTATCTCCTACTGGTCATTAAAATCCAGGCAAAGAAAATGGGTAACAATTTTCCAAAACTGAATTGCTTCTCTATTGAAATTTGATTTATATTACTAGGTCCTAGTTGAACATGGTAATTCCACAGTTTTCATTGGACGACCAAGATGTTTCATTGAGAAACTCCTCTTCAATTAAAAAAATAGAATTCTGGTAAACATTCACTGAAGTTATTAGAAAAAAAAGACAGTTCTTTACATAATCAATTTTAAATGCATTTCTTGAAAGAAAATGATGGGGGGAAAAAACCCACAAAACAATAATAGGGATCTTTGTTCTTTGTTAAAGTAATAGAAAACTCGAGAAATTTATATGTAGGGAACAGCACTATAAAATCAGCATTTCTCTTAACTCTCATCTACCAGGACTAAACAAATATAAGTTATTTATACCACTCAATTTACATTTAATAGATAGAAATCGCCTCCCTATGTTCTTAGGCGTTTGAAGTTTGCCTTCTTTTTCTCACTCCCTGAACAACCATTGTGCCTATCCTTGTTTACTGATTAATCCAATGCCAGTATTTTTGTCATCCACTTACATAAATTTTACTTTCCTTCTCTGAAGATGGTTTACTGAGCATTGTGTAATGCAAATAGCCTAGAACTAGGGACTGAAAGTCTTTCCAACAGAGAACCTCCAGCAAAGGTGAAAAAACTGAATAAAAATGTGTAAAACAGATAATGCATTAATCTTCTCTCAAAATAAAATCAAGGAAACTGTCTGGGATAACTACAGCTGATAACTATATATTCTTGAATTAATTGCCATATTTCAACAACAAAAGGTTTCTTTTGTTCTGAGACTTGAATTCTGAGTAAACCTAAAAATATGCCTTATCAGAATTTGAAAGCAGAGTGAGGTTATAAATGTTAAATTGATAAAATTATTTTTTAGTGTTAAAGGGAAAATAGCCTGAGCAAGAGGCCAAAAAAAACAATCTAAGGAAACTTTAAACTGGTAATAATTTTCTAAACTCCACCTTCATTAAAAGAAAAAACAAAACAAAACAAAAGAAAAAACAACCAACCAACCAAAAAAGACCCCAAAAACCCATGAACACTCCCCCAAAACTTTCATTTTAAAATGGTCTACTAGTACAGGGTATTGAAGACAGGAAGAGAAGATTTCTGAGCATAATGAATTAAAATCCCAGTTTTTTATCTCCAGAAATCTAAAACCTTTACAAATATTCTGGCAAAGAACATTGAAAACAACTTTATTACAACTGCTGGTTTGAAGATCTCACAAAAAAACCTCAAGAAATTCCACTTTCTATAATCAAGCTTTGCTGAGTGTTATGGGAAACCACAGGAGGAAAAAACCCAGCATCTCCTTTTTCCCTAGCTTTATTCCTAAATGTGCTGTGCAGAATCTGTTTTTAAATTTGGCACTGACTTGTGGTTCTCTTTCCTTTAAAAGACTGGAATAGCATGTCTGTATAGCCAGGCCTTGTGTCACTCAAAATAAAGCTCATCCCCATCTATAATGAAATCCTCTGGGAGCTGAATACCCAAAATCAAAGAGTGTGTTTCCAGATTCCATTCATCTTTTTCATCAGTAAAATGAACTGCTTTCAACACCAAGGGCCTTTATATTTTTGAAGGTGGCAATGGGATGTGAAGATGTAAATAACTGAGCAGAATGCAGAGCTGCCAGTCTTTACTTATGAGAAGACCCTGCCCGTAACATTTGAAAGAGCATTATCAATGCAAAGACGCACAAAACTTCATTTTAGTATGAGTCAGACATTAAATCAATCAGAAGTGCCAAAGGTTATATCAGGCAAAGACAGATAATAAAAGTTAAATGACAGCTGGTTATAACCCAGCTTTAGTATTTCCTCACTTTCAGCATCATTTTTTTAAGACAAGAAGGCATTTCTTCCCTAAGGAAATAGAAATTTGGAAAGAAAGACCAAGTTTTTCAAGCAGACTAGAAATCCAGGCACGAAAAATTAAAGATAAACTGATATAATTAAATAAAATATAGTTAAAGCTAAGACCAAACCAAATATGCTCCTTTTGCTATTTGAAGATTCAATCTTGGTAAGTTTTTTTCTTCTCATACAGCCTCAAAAGCAGAAGTATAACAGTTCTTGTGGTAAATGCTTTATCCTTAAAAAAATACTTTCAACAAGTTCAAGAATATCTCCAATTCCCTTTATTACATAGTGGAATAAAAGCAGACACTTTCAATTATCTTGGTTTTAGTAAGAAAGGTGAAAAAGATCAGCCAACCGGAATTTACTGACATGTTTCCAGCAGTTAACAGCAGGATCAAGAAAAAAGAAAAGGGATTGTACAGGAAATAAAAGAAATTGATCAGCACTACTAAAAAATACAGAAGAAAAACTCTATTATTCTTTTTTTCAATTTACCATATGAAAATCTGTAGTAATTTTATGGGAAGTTTAGACCATGTAGTTTAGTTCTCTTAAGAAATGTTACTACGAACATACCTTTTAATTATATAACTAAATAAATAGAACAATAAATCTAAATTCAAAGTTCATAGCATTATTTTTTTTTAATAAAAGAAATATACTTTTGGTATTTGATAAGTTACAGTGTTAAAACACTTATTTTTTACAGATGTAAGAGGAGCTTCTAATAACTGTATTTCCAGACTTACAGAATCATAGCCAAGACTCACTTTGAGATGAGTGAAATTCTAGTGAGAGATGAATGAATACAAAACGATATAAAAAGAAAAGGCTTGAACCTTAAGGCCCTTTCAAGTACAGCTCAAAAGAAGTAGTTAGGGAACTGAATTCAAAGGAACATGAGTTAGAATGGATAACTATAAAAAGTGATTCTTTTAGAGGAAATAAAATCACAAGGGCACAGAGTAGGTGCAAAGGATCTAAAATCAAAACTGCAAGTGTAACTGAACAAAATTACTCACACCTTCAGCTTCCAGTGGAAGAGAATGAGTTAAGGGAAGACTTCACTAAG
Source organism: Mohoua ochrocephala (assembly GCA_013398855.1). NCBI lineage: Eukaryota > Metazoa > Chordata > Aves > Passeriformes > Acanthizidae > Mohoua > Mohoua ochrocephala. The sequence goes on from VZTA01018365.1 coordinate 55,003, forward strand.
AAAGAAGCATCTCTGCAGTCAAATTACTGATCAAAGAATACCAGTTGTTATAGAGGTTGCTGGAGAAAACTCAGTAAACAGCGTGAGTCAGGTAAGAGGCCAAAAGTTCAGTTCTCTATTTATAGAGAAACCTTTTTATGCATAACTGATTAATAAACACCAGACCTTTAAGACACTTCTTTGACACAGAGCAAATCAAAATTACCCTTTCGCTTCAAGCAAAAACAGTCACACATTCCTGCTGAAACTGAACACTTTGAATTCAGAGAGACCAGTGCAAACCACTAATTTCTGCTCAACCTACTGGTTCCTGAAATTCAGCCTCTGGGAAATGACAAGTGTCATTAAAAAAAATGGAAGCGCAACATTGGCATTTGGTTCTGCACTATATTTGCTTATGTATGTGAATGCTGAGGAAGTTTTTCCATTAATTCAACCAGCAAATACTCCTTTCATACTTTCTGAGTTGTTAGCTTACATAACAAAATGGTACTTTTCAGTGGCTTTTTAAGTGACTAGGATGAAAAGATTGAGCTGGGGGTTTTTTTTGTTTTGTTTTGGTTTGGATTGGTTTTTGGGCGGGGCTTGTTGGAGTGTGGTTTTGTTTTGTTTTATTTTGTTTCGTTAAAAGAATGCTGGCTGAAGAGTTGATAAGGCAAGAACTAAAAACTAATGAAGTATTTTGCTGGGGGAAATGACCCACGCATTAGCATTATCCCACTTCTTCACTTCATTTGTGCGAGCAAATCACCTGACAACGGAATTGTGAACCATTTTGATGTGTACAAACTGCATGGCATTGCAGCATCACAGACACAGCTCAGTTTCACCACCTTGATCTTTCACTAGGTTTTTCAGAAACATCAAGTAACAATTGCTAAGATTATGCGAGTACTAATTTGGGATACCAGTTTGTCCTCTGAGTTACAGACTTTAAAGAAGGGTTTGTAAAATATTTGTTATTTTTGAAGCTTGCAATTTTACTTGTCGCACACTAATTAGTTAAGTTAAAGCATTGACAGACTTCACAAAAAGGAATAAATGATCAATATTTTTTTACCATTGAAGAAACCTTAAAAACACAGACTATGTGTTTTATGTTTGGAACTTTTATGTTCTAAAAATTTAATTGCGATAAAAAATAAAATTCTTAATTCTTTTACCATGGTTATATAGACAAAATTTAAAAGCGTTTTTGTGAGCTTCGATAGCTGTTGTTCAACAGTAAGACCTTGGAAGAGCTAATCGCTGACAGACTGGAAAAAAACCCCAGAAATATTCAACTACACAAACCAATGATCATAAAAAGATCACATAAAATATTTGTTCCTTCTTTTACAAAATCCCAGTTATTATAGTTTGGGATGAGTAGGAATGCAGCTTCTGGCCTTCATGTTGATTGTGCATCTCTTCAAGACTTCCAATTTTATAAGTTACTTGAAATGTAATTTAGCTAAGTACTTGTATTAAAAAAGTAGGATTCAACTAGATTTTTGCTATGGAGGTGTACATGACTAAAATGAAAGTGAGTGAGTTATTTTATAAAAACATGATTGGCATGATTGCTGGCATTTCAATCTTGCGGAGTCCCTCAGCAGCAAAACTGACGAATGTTAAATGACGAAGGTTTCAGGTATGACACTGATGTGGCCATATATGAGGTACATGATAGATGGGAAGTTGTAGCACAGCCTGACTAGATGCAGTTGTTTACTTATAAACTAAAGCATGTGCATTGAAATCCTCAGAGGTAAGCTGTCATTAAAAAGTAAATTCTAAAGGGAGTGGTTTAGATTTATTACTCAAAGCCCTTCAATATGACTAATTTGATGCATATTTTCTGTATGGCAGCTTTACTAAAGCAAGACTTCTACTAAGCCTTTTATTTAAATAAGAAGAACAAGTTCCCCGATAAATCAAAACTCAGCATCTTCAGTGTGCTAAATTTTGATCAAAGCAAATAGCAACTCCAGGAACTACTTGAAAAATTGCAACAGTCAGTATTTATCTTCTTAAATAGCATATTAACTTATTAAGTACAAACATTTGAAACATAGCTTCCTAATGGTGGGCACTTGAGACAACTCTTGTCTTGCAACGCAAATGAAACTGGATTGTGTCTATCTGTTCAGTTTCTTATCCATCCAATTGTTTGAAGGTTCACATCTAAAATCTATGTTTGGCCACAACTTGATTTACTTTTCTGAAAAAGTAAATCTATTGGAATAAAATATGGACTGAGCACAGCAGTAATATCATTCAATTAATAATTGGAAATGGCTATTCTAAATGCTCCCTCTGAGATGAAAAAGCCAATAAATGTAAATGAAACTGCTGAGAAGTCACATTAAATCCGAATAGTTCCTCAAAACATGAATGAAATTGAAATATATATAAGGGGTTTAGAGAAAAGAGGTTTTAAAAAAATAATAATTTCTGTGATATCTTTTACTTTTTTCCCCTATTATGTATGGCAGATGGAGATACACATGATAATAAAAATGATGAAATACAATAATTTTCTTCTTGAATTAATACAGTCTCCTTGAAACTTTACAACGGCTAGATATATGAATAGACTTAAACCTTAAACTGAGATTTCACAGTAAATAATAATTTCTAATACTCCCCCCCCATCCCCCCAAATTCCTCATCTTTTCATATAGACGATAATCTGGACTTGCACTTTCCTTAAAATTGTGTAAACGATTTTGGGTTCATCATAGTTCATCAGATATAAAAAGTGTCCCTGTCTACTTTCAAAAGTCAGAATTTTAATGAGATTATTTTCACATTTAATAAACCAAAAAGATCACATTTTCCCTTTGTTGTAGTAGATAACCCTAGATTTTGGAACACTCAGGCTTATGCTCTAATGAATTGTTAATGAGTTTCAAAGCAGAGTTGTTGTTTCCCTGATGAAAAATGAATGAATCAATGAATAAGAAGACTATCAAACAACAGTCAGTAGCTTCATAACCAGGGGACTCACCTGGAATGTAAAAGAACGGTACATAAACTTGGATATCCCAAGTACAAAATGAGAGAATGAGAAAATTGTTTCTCACACAGTTTTGAGAACAAACAGCAATAATTTCCCATTTTGAAGCTTTCTGAAAAATATAATGTACACCTGCCTACCCACAAAACCCAGCTAGGAATGTCTATCCAATTTCATAGAATCATAGAATCCTTAAGTTTGGAAAAGACCTCCAAGATCATCAAGTCCCGTCCTTAATTGATCATCACTGACAATTAACCATAGCACCAATTATCATGTCCAGTCATTTCTTGAACACTTCCAGGGATGGTGACTCCATCACTTCCCTGGGCAGCCCATTCAATGCTTGACCACCCTTTCCGTGCACAAATTCTTCCTGATGTCCAATCTGAACCTCCCTGGTATAAATTGAGAACATTTCCTCTTGTCCTGTCACTAGTCACTGGGGAGAAGAGACCAACCCACCCCTTGTTACAACCCACTTTCTGGAAGTTGTAGAGAGTGATAAGGTCTTTCCCAAGCCTCCTTTTCTCCAGGCTAAACAATCCTAGTACTCTCTCTCCTCATAGTACTCCCTCTCTAGACCCTGCACCAGCTCTGTTGCCCTTCTCCGGACACGCTCCAGTACCTCAGTATCTTTTTGAAATGAGGGGCCCAGAACTCGATACAGCACTTGAGGTGTGGCCTCACCAGTGCTGTGTACAGGGGACCATCACTGCTGTGGTCCTGCTGGCCACACTATTTTTGATACAGGCAAGGATGCATCTGCTTCAAAGAGCTCTAAAATAAAATAATTTATGATTAGCTTTTGATAAAAGTAAAGGGTATTTGTCCTCCAGTGATGACATTTCATAAATAAATAGTTCGATTTTGAAAAGTTAAAAGCTCAGAGGAATATTTCAGGAATTTCTCCATTAAGTCTAGCCATCACATTAGTTGCCTACGTTAGGAACACAGATTACTTATATTTTATCTGTAGCCAAAATGGAGAAATTAGCATCTCTAGAGATTAGTTACTAACATTAATGGACTGAGACTAGAGCAACAATGCAGACAACCCAAGCACCTTGAAGCTTTTGCCTTCAACATCTGATCAGCAGTTGATGATCTGAATTTTATCTAAATTGGTAAAATCTTGTTTGGAAATCTCACTTTAATCACATCAGAAGTCATCTAAGTTACTTACCCTTAGCATTTTAACTGCTTCATAGGGTATCACATTTACATTTTAAAGGCAAGTTCTCTGTGCCCTATGTAAATGTTCATTTATTTCTGTTCTCTACTTTGCCAATACTGTAACGTACTGAAAAATTGTTATGAGTACGTGATAATTACTGCTGCATTCACACATTTTAGTAAATTGTTTTATTTATGCAAAGGCGGCCACAAAGCAGCAGGACAATAATCCAGATTTTTTAAATAGCTCTACTATAGTATTTTTACTGTATTGGAATTAGCACACCATTGATAAATTACAATCAAATATTTAGATAAGTGCATTTGCGAATCATGTAGTTCATCCTATGCAAGTATATAGCATGTATGTAAAAAGCCTTCAAATGCTTCCAATCACTTCTAAATTAATGCAAAAATGAAAATCTGTAACGAATCCTCACATGTATTTCCACACTGCTAAAACAGGACTATGTGGCTATAATACATTTTGGTGCCTATTAGACCAAAATTTAACAAAAATACTAGTATAGCAAATTATTGATAGTCTTTTTCTTTTTTTTTCAGATCCAAGAAATAAAATGAAGCTATAATATCAAATCCTTACAAGGTTGTTAAAAGGTTTCTATTTGATATTACCACTAGTTATTATAACCTATTATGAGTTTCTATTCCTGCTCTTTATTAATGTTCTGGTTTTCTCTTTAGAAGTAAATTACACAGATGAAGACAGCACATTTAAACCTGGCATTAGGCAAGTCTTTACGGCAGCCTTAAATGGAAATTCTGCAGCTGTGAGAGGGAGTGTGAATGTGCAACAATAATTTTGTCACTTAATATTCTCACCTTCAAGTCTGCACAGTCATGAAGCAAGCCTTTTAATTTAGCAATGAAATGGAAGCAGGTGTATTTCAAACCAATTAACTGCAGTGACTGTAAACCACCGATGGTTGTGTTAGCAAACACGTGCCTGTTTGTTATCTGTAGTAATCACAGGAAAGACAGCCTTTTCTGCAGGAAAGGACAAGATACTAAAGCATAGTGTAACATGTGAAAGTTGGCTGAAATATACATCTTTTGCCAAAGACTCATATGTTTTTTTCAAGCAAGATCCACGAGAGACGTGCCACATACCTTGCAGATGCTGTAGGAAGAGGGCTTATGGCAGTAATTTACCACTAGATCTACCACTCCATTTTCAAGATAGGACTGAGCTGGTCACAGAGTAATTTATCAGTGCCAGTCTCAATAGTTGCTTCTATGTCACCAAGGAGCAGTATCCAGGACTCACACTACAACCACAACTCAGATTACTTGGCAAGTCTTGCAGCAGCCCAGCTCTGCTGTGAGTCTTGTGGCAAAACCTTCGTCTGGTCTTTGCTCTTTTACTGTTTGTGAGTCAGGAGAGACTCAAAAATCACACTCTCATCACTGCTGCAATACAACTATCATAAATTCACCTTTCACATACCTATCATAAATCCAGACTTTTAAGATTTAAGCGCTTTCCATTGCCTTGCTACATACCAAGGCATGTCTAGCTAAAACTAGCAAAGCAGGTGAAAATCCAGTGTGGTCAGCTGCCAGAGAAACCTGTTATTCACATCTTCTTAAAGTACATTATGTTCAGGCATTTTCAGAATAGAAAGCTGAATCCTGGGCACCAGGATAGTCATGCCTACGGAACAGAATGTCACAAACAATTTGACATCATGAAATTAGTTCTTTTGCTTTATCATTTTTAAGTTAAAAACACAGAAAAAATATATTTCCTTTTTCCAACTATCAACAAAAACCATTACGAGTCTCAGAGACAGGTTAAGAGACAAAAAAGAAAATCTTTTTTATTTTGCCTTTTCTTCAGATCAACTCTAAGAGGTAATTCTCTATATTATCCACTTAATAAACTGTCATGATGCTTACCACTCCAGCCTTTCAGCTTACACTGAAGAGAACGTGACTGGGAAGATCTCTATTCTTTTATTCCTAAACCTTCCAAAGGAATATACTTCTTTTAGATTTAATCTTCCTTGTCTTTAAGTCTCCCTCTGGCCTCCAGACATCACAATAAGTAATATATTCTGCTTCTTTCAGCAGGATACTCCCTCTGCTTCTTTTCTTGTTTTGCATTAAAATTCCCTTTAGTATCTATACAACTTTTGAACATTAATTTCTTTCCTAAATGAAATTGTTCTGAGTTACTGTTAGGTTTCCTGTCAAGAAAAAAAAAAAAAAAAGAAAAAAGGGTGTTTTCATTAAAACTTCAAATTCTGAAATTCTAATTGGTCTTTTCCTTTCATTGTAAATCTAAATATGAACCAGGGAGGAAAGGCCAAGAATGACAGTGACAAGGAAAAAAATTGCAACTATAAAAAGCCTGAAAACAGTTCTGACAGCTAAAACATGAAACAAACTTGTTGATAGATACTCTTTCTGCACAGTATGCTTTATCTATTGCATTTTCTCTGCTCCACACTGAGAGTGTAAAAACAGATTTAAAAAGTAGTCCATCATTTGGTAATGCTGCTAAGATAAAAATACCAAAAATAATACAATTGGCTTGCTTGATATGAAAATAAATACTTTAAAAAAAGCTATCTCCCTTTGATGTTTAATGAGAAAAGACTTTCAGATGCAACTACGAATCTCACCTCATGCTTTAAACCATAAATTGGGGCAGGAATTTTTCAAGTGAACCTAGCATTTGGCTACTCCCAGTATCTTGCTTTGCTGAACTTGGAGCCATCTGGGGTCATAGCACGATATCCAAGTACTTTTAAAATTTTCCAGGCTGCTGCATCTAGACCTCTGACCAACACAACACACTTTGCAGACAGTGATGTAGATAAAGGGCAGGAAAATACACTATTACATTGTAACTGAGGCAACATATAGTACTTGCTGTCATTTCTATCACACTTTATGCAGCAGATTAGTTTAGAATGATGATACTTAAGGGAAAAGTCTCTACTTGAGCTAAATGACCTTTTGGCATTAGTAAAGTAATAAGGCTGCCTGGAAGAGCTGGAAGGTTTTTTTCGGTACATGATTGTGCATGTGTGTCTGTGTAATTGTATGCTCAGATCTACTCTCTAGTAGTGTTTTTCTAGCATGCTCACAAAATAAGGTTCAAATGTTTTACAAATCCTATAGCTTCAATGACAACCAAGATATATGTCAAAGAACAGTTACCACAAAACTGAATTCTAATGCTTTCTAAGTAGGAAGAATCAGATAAACATATCCCACTATACCCACTACTGATATTAGTGTTGTCAGGGTCAGTGTAAGTGTTCTTTGTATATTAAACCAGTAAAATTTATGCTGTTCATACTCAGTTCAGTTTAGCTATGAATGTAAATTATCAGGAAGCATGGACGTGTAGGTCTTAGTGTGGGCTACCAGCTACAGTATGATGAGTTTCTGAAAGGAGAGGTCTCTGGTTTTTTTACCTTGCTGAGCTCATTCATTCTATCCCTTCTTGCAGCAAAGTGTGCTTATTTATGTAGCATTCTCATCTTCCCCTCACTGTACCAAATTTTACTTAAAAGTAAGTTGACAATACATCCCAAAAGCAATTAACCTCTAAAACTGAACTATGGGAAATACACTGTCCAAAAGGAACTGCAAGCAGAAGGAAATAAAGGACAAGAGAATGGTTCTTTTTTGTGGTCAAACCCACATTCTTTCCATTTTCCATCCAGTAAGATGAAGAGGTCGATCTAAAACATTATTGTGGAATGTCAGTGTGGTTAACCACGGATGCTCTAGTTTGCCAAGATGTGATCAAAACCAGCTGCGTTTGTTGTGTGTTCTTCTGTTCATACAGTTCCAATGTCAGTTCAAGATCTTGAGAGCTATTTATTACCCCAGTTTTACAAAGTTCCTCATTGTATGTTTTAGCTTCAATGTTACAACCCACAGGACCCAAATTTAAGCACATATTTAAATGCTTTGTGAGTTTACTGCCAGAGTGTTTAGCTATTGGCCTTGCAAATTCAAACCCTAAGGAAAGGCAATGAACCTCTGAAAAATGAAAAAGTGCTCAAATCAATGAGACAACTAAAATGAAAAACCATGGGTGAGAAAAATGAATATTTTAAGTCCAGTAAGGCATTACTAATTTTAGAAAACTTTAGTGAATTTAAGCATAAATTTAGTTTATTCATTTAGGGCTCATTCTTGCTCCTATACAAAAAAAGACAAACCTTACACTGATTTCAAGCTCCACACCACTAGTTCTAGTTGATGTGAGCTTGCAGGAATGGAGAAGAAGCACTGTCTCTTTTATATTTTAATAACATTGCTATAAAATAAATTTGATAATAAGAATATATGCTATCACAGTCTTTTGAAAATGAGTATGGAAAAAAATGCAGATGATACAAAACTGGGAGGAGCTGTTGACTCCCCTGAGGGTAGAGAGGACCTGCAGAGAGACCTTAATAAATTAGAGGACTGGGAAATCACCAATCATATGAAGTTCAACAAAGGAAAGTGCTGGATTCTGTGCCTGGGATGGGGCAGTCCTGGATGTACAGACAGACTGGGGAATGAGAGGCTGGAAAGCAGAGCTGCAGAGAGGGACCTGGGGGTCCTGGTCAATGGCAAGTTGAACATGAGTCAGCAGTGCCCTGGCAGCCAGGAGGGCCAAGCGTGTCCTGGGGTGCATCAGGCACAGCATCGCCAGCCGGGCAAGGGAGGGGATTGTCCTGCTGTGCTCTGCACTGGGGCGGCCTCACCTCGAGTGCTGGGGGCAATTTTGGGCACCACAATATGACAGACATTAAACTACTAGAGAGCATCCAACATACTGCCACAAGGATTGTGAAGGGCCTTGAGGGGAAGCTGTATGAGGAGTGTCTGAGGTCACTTGTTCCATTCAGCCTGGAGAAGAGGAGACTGAGGGGAGACTTCATTGCAGTCTGCAACTTCCTCATGAGGGGAAGAGGAGGGGTAGACATCGATCTCTTCACTCTTGTGACCAGTGACAGGGGTCATGAAAATGGCATGAATTGTGTCAGGGGATGTTTAGGTTGGATATTAGAAAAAAGTTTTTCACCCAGAGGGTGATTGGACACTGGAACAGGCTCCCCAGGGAAGTAGTNCTTCATTGCAGTCTGCAACTTCCTCATGAGGGGAAGAGGAGGGGGAGACATCGATCTCTTCACTCTTGTGACCAGTGACAGGGGTCATGAAAATGGCATGAATTGTGTCAGGGGATGTTTAGGTTGGATATTAGAAAAAAGTTTTTCACCCAGAGGGTGATTGGACACTGGAACAGGCTCCCCAGGGAAGTAGTCACAGCACCAAGACTGACATAATTCAAGAAGCATCCCACTAGCGTGGTGTGATTCATGGTGTTGTCCTGTACAGGGTCAGGAGTTGGACTTAATGGTCCTGATGGGTCCCTGCCAACTCAGCATATCCTGTCATTCTGTGAAAACAAGCCTTGGCATTTTAAGTACTTGCACCGTCAACTAAATTCCAAGTATTAACTTTATCTAATAATGAAACAAACATACTTATGATGAAAGTCAAAAAACTTGAATTTCAAATCCCATCAACTCACAAAAAAGTAATCATGACCAAATCACCATCATAAATTATGCATTGAAATTCAAACAATTTGAAGAGAAATACAATTTCTTCATGTGTTTTTCACAACTGGAAAGACACCCACATCTACTGCTTGACTAACCAAGTGGCCCCCAAATTTAGGAATTAAGTTCTAAGAAAGATGTAAGAGGAAGGAAGAAATGAATAATTTACAGAAAGAGACGATCTGAAGTCTGAAGAAACTAAAAGGGATTTACCAAGAAGGATGCTCACTCTTATTGGGGTAGCCCACTTGAAAATCTGCAGGGATTGCTTACAATAGAGGAAAAAGTAGGAAAGAAGGGCCATAGAGTCTACGTTTTTAAGCCTGGAATTATGATCCAGCACAAACACAGGATCACATAGCTCCTGAGGGTCAAGGCAAATTCAGTCAGACTAGGGTCAACACCAATGTAATTATTTGTTTCAAGATCATCCTTCCTAGATTGTGTCTAGTTAGATTTCAAGTAAGAGGAAAACTTGTTTGCATCCACATACAACATTTTATGTAGATTTACCTCGAGATTCTTGTCTTGTGATCAGATCTCAGAAAAAAAGAAGGTTCCCCCTGGAGAAATGCCTGCTGGAAAAAACTGGTTTGGCTGGTAGATGGGAGAATTTTAAACTGAAGTGGTAATACATAAGGAAGTTCCACTGGGTCCAAAAGGCTTGTGCTTACCTTAACGACATGTTTTGCAAGAAACAAAAGTATTCACGGAGGAAAGGAATAAAGCTGCTAACCTATCACTGGTCAACCTCTGACTGGTGAACTGCCATGTGGAAGGGATAAAAACTCTGAAGGACTTCCCTGGAACAAACCAGAGCAAAAGTATTAAGTGTATGTGAAGAAGTGCAGACGGTAGAGCTGGTAAATGTCTGTCATGTTTCAGCCTGTCTCTGAAAGCACATGCTGAAAGGTGAAGAGAAATCCAAGAAAGTAGGTGCTGGTTCTATTGCTGTACAAACACTTCTTGCTGGATCTTGTTTGGGAATCCATGCCCTTCCTTCTACAGCAGAGGGATATTCTAACTCTCTCCTAATGTCCCATCATGCTGTGATTTGCTCAGGAGTTAAGGACAGACTTCAATGCAGACCTCTGCTAAATGGAAAGGAAAAATTTCAAGAAAAAATTTTTTACTATCAGTTTTCCTTTATTTTGTCAAAGGGAAAAAAAAGGAATCGTCCGTTTACCTTGAACAAAACCACTTTTATGTAAAAGTCAAAATGAGTGTTTTGTAATTGATAGATTTCATGAGTGGTTAGTAAGAGATAAAAATAGAGACCTAGGTGCAAATGCATGTACCGATCTCTAGTTTTTTTGGTCATGCTACTCACATGTTTTTTCATTCTAACCAACGTTTTATAACTTAAAAAAACTCCTTAAAGAATATAAATAAAACTACAATGAAGAGGACTATTTCTAGTATGTTAATAAGAACTAAGACTAGAAAGAAAAAAATTTATTGAATTTATATTAGATAGCTTGTGACCAGACATAAAAAGGAAATATCTGATATCTGCTAAGGCTTATTCCTTTCTGTGATCATTAAGTTCAAAACCAAATCAAGATCAACCAGTTCATCTTCAACAGATGATATAATTAGCTCTGAAGTAGAAAATGAAGGAAATTCTGCATTCTCTACAGTTAAAATATTTCCCTGGTCCTATAGTCTGTCATTTCAAAGTTTTGTGTATTTTTTGTTGATTCGTTGGTGTGAGGTCTTTTGTGGGGCTTTTGGGTTTTTTTTTGGTTGGTTGGGGGTGGTGGTTTTGTTTGTTTTGTTTGGACGTTATTTTTGGTTTGGGGCTTTTTTTAACTGATAGCATCCCTTGTTTTTCAACAGATTGTTTCTCAGGGCCTCAAGACTGATATGGCATTCTCTTTGAGATTTTTTCTTCAAGCTACACAGCACCGACATCTTCCCTCTTCCTCAGAAATAATTCTTCTGGACAACTAATCAGTCTCATGGATGTAGGTTCTATCCAGTTGTTTACTGAACAATGGTACACCAAGCAGGACCAAACTCTTTGAAGAGGACCTTGCCTGTGTGGAATAGGTGAGAAGATCTGCAGGACCTACTCCTGTTTACACATTCTAGCTTCATATTTTACTTTCTTATATCACATGATGCTCTTGATCTTGTGATCAAAATGCTTTCTAACTCTTTTTCTGGGGAATACCTTCAAGTATTACTTACGATTTCTTTGAGGTTTGCAAATTGACCCCTAGAAGTCAATTTGGTTTTGTGTTGCTGCTGTCTTTTCCTGTAACTTTGGAGCAGGGGATGTTTTCATTTGAAATAATTTTAAGCTTTATTTTCACCTTCACATTCTCAGTTCTTCCCCACCAATCAGCAACTCTTCTCACAGTACTTTTTCAACACTGTCATCCTTACAATCTATATATCTTTTGTACAATCTTGATATTTTCTTTTTTTTTTCCTAATGGATGTTTATTTCCGTAGTTAAGAGTCTTTCACAGCTCAAAAAAACAAGAGGCCCCCAAATATTTTAAAATGTTGTCACTAACCTTTATGCATTAGATGATTCCTTTTCTTCATCAAAAGCCTAATCTGTTTCATTTTTTTGGTTTGGTGGTCAACATTACCACATAGGTTATTTGCCTTTTCTTCAGTACTCATGAAGTATAAATAACAATTTATTTTGAATCTCAGAGCAGTTATACAGCTTTCAGATGCATCCATTTCTGCCTGGATATTGAGGTTTTTTCTTCATTCCTTTTTTGTGAGATAATTTTTGCCACACATAACTTCATGTCTTTCATAGAATATGTGTTGATTTTTTACCACTCTTACTTCTAGAATTTACATTACCTATTCTGAGTTTTTAAGCATTTATATCTGTACTCCTTAAACTTCTTAACACATTCATACTTCCCTACTTTCTGAACCTTGAGCAAAGCTACATTGTTATACATTTTCAACTCAAATACAACAGCCTATATATATTGATGGTATTTTTCTAAAGCCAAAATGATGGCTTATTATGTTTGTGTCTTGGTGTGCTGAATTTAATACTGTCAGACACTGTGAAATTTAAACTCATCATTAGCCACAATGAGGATAGGAATTTAAATTCACAATGTAGGCTGAAAGCTGCAGGCCATATTTTTGTGGGTGAAATATTTTCTTTTTCTGGAGTTGCTTCCTGTGTGCGAAATTATTCCTAGCTTATAGGAGTCTGCTATGAATAAGCTTTGAAATGTATTGCAGAACAGACATTATTGGAATCTATGTTTTTCACAGCTTTGCCTGCATATCCGCATACCTGCTTTATAAACAGGCCTAGTGAAAACAGTGAAGGCCAAGATGTTACTGGTGATGATCTGACTCTTCCTCTGAGTAAGGCTTTGCATCAAACTGTGACTGCCATGGACTCAAACAGGACCTTCGTGTGAGGATTTCTGCTACTTTCCACCTAAATTTAGATCTTCCTGTTCATTCATGTAAGCTTGTAAAGTATGATGTATGTCATGACAAATGCTTGTATAATCTCACCATGCAGTTTGTGGTTATTAAATACATTAGCTTGTGTTTAAAGTTGGGATAAAAGTCTGTTTACGGTTGGATAAAAATAAAAAAGCCAGTTTGTGGTGGTTTCTAACAGAATTCAGAGAAAATGAAGTGCAGTTCTGACATGTATTACATGTCTCACAGTAAGAGGTACATCAGTATATTCTTAGTGAAAAGTCAGATGCCTACTATATCTCCTGAAAATGTAACACTATTTCTCCTATTCTGAAAGCTTTACAAATTGAAATCCAAATGATTTCATCTTCTAGCACTGAATGAGAATACTGCTCCAGGACAAAGCAAAATATTTTTGGCCTGTAATGTCATCATTATAGGGCGAGTATTTGGAAGCAAATACTCTTTTTTATTAAACTGAAATCCTACAGTGTTCTGCAGCCTGACCCTTATCTCCAACAACAGATTTTTTTTTCCAGGTATAAATAAACCACAAGCAAGTTCTTTAAGGCACAAAAAAGGAAAATAGGAATGTTGGAGCTCTTTTATGATTCACCTTTCCCTCCTGTGAGTAGCTCTATTTTAAAAATAGAGACGGGTCTGGCTGCTGCAATTTAAATGTGCATTTTCAAAACTGCAAAGCCTGAGGGCATGTGAGTGTCAGACTTAGCTCAGGTTTAAGAGTTAGAATGTTGCTACAAAATCTGAACCCAATTAATACCTGGTTCTTGCATCAAAACCTTCTGAATGTTTAGTGTGTGTTTTCCAAACAAGCTGTTTTTGTTTGATTTAAGAGTTAGCTTACTAAGAGTGGGGCAATTTTCTACTGAGCTTTGACCCTTCCATATGTCATGTTGCCTGGTATCGTGCAATTCAGATACTTCAAACTAGAACTATTTTAAATTGCATCTGTGGACTTTGCACAGTCCTTCAACAGGGAGTGTGGAATATGACTGGGAATATGATGCAGACACTGGCAGGTTTTCCTAAAAATATTAATTCTTACATTGGCCACAAATATCCAGTAGCTTAATCTTGGTGTCAAAGGTTTAACCTGAAAATCAGATTCACTCTGTAAGTTTGAACCAGGCTCTGGATTGGTACTGCTCTGTACCAAACCAGGAAAAATGGTCTCCACTAACCTTGAGGAATTGCTGGCTGCACTCTGCAAAGGAACAGCTCAGACAAGAACAGAATCAGCTTAAAAAAAAATAAACCCTCTTTAATAGAATTAAATAGATTACAGCCCAGAAGGAGAGGAAAGGATTAAAATCTGTCTTCTCTTGTAACTGATGCCATCATGAAAAAAAAAAGAAAAAAAAAGAAAAAAAAAGAGTCGATTATTTAAGGAGAGTTATTCAAAAAGTAAGGATCATAGAGAGATTGACTATCTAGGTAGGAGATGATTTTCTTCTACCTCTATTTCATAAGAGTATTATTTAACTGTTTGGTTTTTTTTTTCCCTGCCTTCTCCTTTCTTTTTCCTGACTGTATGCCAGCTTCTTCTATATCTCAGTCTACAGAACAGCCTCGATGTGTATTTTTCAGTGAAATGGCTGTAGAGGAATTGAACATGTTTTCCTGCTCTGACACAACTGTTTGCACATTTGTCTGCTTTTTGGTTTATTCTCTTTTCAGAAAAAATCTTAACTGAGACTTATTTCACTTTACATATGTTTCTGAGACCAGTTCTTCTTTTCTTTGGCACATTTTTAAGTGTCAAAAATCAAAATGTTTCTTTTGCCAATAAACTGTTATTATCCTTAGGTTAATGTATTCCTCCAACAATCTACACAGCCACCTGCAGGCTGGTGTAAGTACACACTGCTTGGAATCTGAGCTGGCTGGATGCATTCTACTCTTAAATTAAATAGAAGATATAAATACATTTAAGCAATGTCCTGGATAGGAAAATTATTTATTTATTTATTCTCACCATTTGTAGCCTGCCTATAAAACTTTCAGTTCATAGACAGCTTGGAGTCAGAGATACATATATATATGTGATTGTAATCAGCTCTGTAGTTGTACCTCCAGAGTAATGCCCTGACAGGTTGTTCTTTTGCCAAGAGGTTAGACTACCACAACAATATTTTCTTTCTCTCAGAGCTCCCACAAAGACAAGCCTGGACATTAAGTGCTTTCTTGAGATCTAAACAAGCTTATCAGAAACCTTATTCATCACTGGAGTACATGCTGATGTACTCATTACTTAGGAAACACAGAAATCCTATATATGTGATGCATTTTTGTTACTGACAGACGGTGATAAAAGAATTCTGGTTCATTCAGTGTTCAGGATACCAAGAATTTGTCATATCTGCTTAAAGGATTAAATTTTAGTACAACATCAAATACAGTAGTTTTACTGTGGTCAGATAATTTGGCTCCATAAGCCACCTTAAAGTGATTAAATGCTTCCCCTCATCTTATGCCACTTCACTCTCCAAACTTCATCTGTCTGGAACGACAATCCACCCACTGAATGTGGCAAATCCAAGATCTTCTTTCCCATTCATGCTGAAATTCCTATTCAGTCTCTCAAGGCACTAGATATAAGCCTACTGTAATAACCACATACATCAAATAATAAGTTATTTTTCTACATTTCAGTACTTGTTATAAATATTTTATTTCTACTTCTCCAACCTAATTTGCAATTCACATATATTTCCTCATAATTCTGTCATATTTCCTTTTTATAGCCATAAGCCATATTTCTATTTTATCATTTCCTTTTAACTACCCTGGAAGACCTTTCTATATTTCAATTACCTGCAGACTCCCAGTCCTGCAGCATAATCTTAAAATCAAAACTGAAGTATTGATGCACTCCTCTGCATATAAATTCTGATTATTATTAGAATATTATCAGAATATAAGTATGCTGGAACCTTCTGAAGCTTCCTTGGCACATCAAGGCTTTCATCTTTCATCTAGTGAAGTCCATGACTGATCAAAAGCCATACTGAACCCACTGTAAGCATAAACTTCAGTGTAATGAAAGATACTAGCAGCCCTTCACATATTTTTTCCTGACACTGTTTTGGTGTCAAAGTAGATTTGACCTATACACTATTTGACCTATACCTTTTCCCTATATTAATCTGGGAAAGTTACCAAAGCGTGTACTCTACCGCCCTTTTCCGACTTCCATTTTTCTACATAATTGTGCTATACGATAAGGAAGAAGGCTCTTAGGAAGTCATAATGACCTGTACATTTTTTTTTGCCTCTTACTTTTGTTTCTCCTAGTACTGCTAGCAACAATATGCAAACCTTTGTACAACTGTAATTCCCCCACTGAGAACTATTTTTATGTTTGAAATATGGGGAAAAAGTGATCTCCAACTAATTATCTCTGGTCATACAGTACAGACATGGAACTTCACGTATCTGAAAAATTTGTTTTTCCAAAAATTATGAAGCAATTGAACTCTACAGAACTAAAATATTGGTAAACCTATAACTGAAGAGTTTCTAAGTAGCTCCTCATTTCTTTTTTAGAGGAAAAGTATCACTGTTGACATGTTAATTATCACAATAAAAAAATTCAGTTCTATTCAGAAAGGACTTCAGGTCCTGTGCTAAAACAGACTATACCACCCAGGTATGCAGCAATAAGAGATGAAAGAAAATAATCCAGCAATTAAGAAACAAAATTAATTAGGTTTCCTTAGAGGTAAGTAATATTTTCCGAACAATTTAGACTGACTTATTTAGAAAAAATGATACAGCTGATTTGTTACATCTAGAAAACCTAATTGGATTTGACTGCAGAACAGCAGTGGCTTCTGATGGAAGACCTATCTCATTTAATTGGCAAATCTATTTTTGCTTTGCCTTTTTTAAGCATGATTAATAAACATAAAAAGCCACATGTGCAGGTATAACTTATATAGAAGCTATGTTAACCTGGAACAAAACAAATTACACTATAGTTTGTATGGGTCTTGGAAGAGTCAGAGATAAAATCATGTTTAAATAAAGAACCTTATAGAAAAGTGAAGGAGTTATATAGATCAAAAGAACATGTAGGAGACAACATGAGAGTTAAATTGCTGTCTTTTCTTCTTCAAAATCATAGAGAGAGAAATACCCTTTTCCAAAAGCAAAATGTTTGTATAATTTGGATAGAAAATTATAAGTTGAATGGGAAAAAAAGAGAGTTTCTGGTAATGTGCATTTAGCCTTAACTAAGAAAGCCACCTCAGAAGACAAAGGAGAAAAAAACCCATTTACATTGTCAAGAAAAAGTAGGTGTAGTTTGACTAAAACTAGGCGAGTCACACATTCCTTCATCCTTCTTATATAGCTGCCAGCTATGAGTTTGGTTTAAGAAAAAAGAGGAAGACAAACTATACTAACAGAGCCATCCAGTGAACGTTTTTATACAACTTTCTTTCATAGCATTGCCTTAGAAAAATGTATGCTGACCTAGGGATTCTTAATCTTTCTCAAACGTACTCTGGCAGGACAAAGCTGCCTCGTGATATGTGCCTGTACTGCCAGGAACAAGGCTGACCAGGACAGTCCTGCTACAAAAGTATCTTACAGAGATCATATTCCAACCAAAAGAAAAATGAAATAAAAGCAAAGGGAAGAAAGCTTTGAATTAAGATTTAAATAAGAAAAGCAAAAATCAACCAGATACTCTTGTTCTGTAGCTGCAGAGAGAGAGAAGACTCCGTGATGCTATAGACGCTGTCCATTGGAACAGCAGGGTGAATGTAAGAGATGGAGAAAGGAACCCCTGAGCCCACCAGAAAATGAGCTTCTTATCACTTGTTTCCCCAGTTCTCTAACAATATCTTCACTTCATCAAGCCTTTCTCTTTCCTCCCTCCAAAGCTCTATCATACAAAGCAAAATTTGAACCCTTTTTCTTCTTTCCTTGAGTAATAAAGTAGAAAAGTTCAAAGAAAAAGCAAAACTAGCAATGGAAGGAAGAATAAGAAGTTTAAACTAAACCAGCCAATTGCCTATTTTTAAAGTGAGAGACTCTTAATATGGAAATATATAACTGCAATATCTCTAAACCAGAAAGTACTACTACTGATTCCATATTTTTCTTTTCTGGGAAATAAATTGATATCTGGATTACTACTCTGTTTCTACTATACCTTTCTCCTTGGAATAGGCTGCCTATATAAAAATTTACAAATAAAAATGTTACAAAAAATACTCAGTGAGAAGCTGTCAATCTTTCAAGTTTTTATTAATCAACAATTTCATAGACTGACTTATGACAGATTGCTTTTAAAATCTGAGCATTAAAAAACATTCTTCTGAATGGAGAAAAAAACATACACAAAAAATTCCACATTACCATGGTAGTTTATAAATGCTCATGGGCATACTTTGAAAATTAATTAGCAAAATAAATCATTTTTTGGACCCATTCACAGTGAAGTGTTTCCAAAGAGACACTATTGACTGCTACAGAAGAAAATAAAATCATTTCATTCTAGTACCACCCTTAAATAAATACATGTGAGAGCTTTATCTCCAAATAAGCACATCTTATTTTTCCTGCTTTATATTCAACTTTTGTTTTATTTCTTCTTCCATAATTCCTTTCCTATATTCACCCCAAGGCACCATCATAATAAAAACACAAGCTTGAGAAAAATAAACTAAAGAAAAAAATTTTGGTTGATGTTTGACATTATGATTTCCTGCCAGGTTTCATCAGTCATATCATGCCATGTGGAGTAATACAGTCTGATTGATGCAGCTCACAGGGACTCATCACCTTTCATGTGTTTGCTGAAGAATTTAAAGGTATCACACAATCTTTAGTTAAAATTAATTCTTATGGTGCCAAATGCTTCATTAAAAAATAATGATCATGACATCTAAAACTTATGATTGCATTTCTCAGCGGCGGGGAATCTCATTCTTAGTGCCATTAGTAAGATGTTTTATTTTTCAACTTATGATAGATGCTTTGAAATCTCCTGTGTCAATTTTACATTTAAGATTAATTTTCTCAGCATTTCGTATTATGACCAAGTTTGAGCCTTAGCAGGATTCAGCATGATTCTCTTTTGCCACATTATTCAGGATGGGGCCCTGCTTTCCTGCAGATTGCTGAACACCTCACTGCCCATGGAAAGCAGTGAATTAATTCCTGGTTTTGCTTTGCCTGTGTGTGTGACTTTTACCTAATGAACTGTCTTTATCCCCACCCATGAGTTTTTTATTTTCACCCTTCCAATTCTCTCTCCCCACCTGCACCGGTGGAGGAGTGAGTGAGGGGTGGTGTAAGGCTTAATTGCTGGCTGTGGTGAAACCATAACAGTAACCTTTATTTCATTAAAAGCTAATACAGCCAAGCCAAGGCAAGGTTTTTCAGCTGAGGCTCATGAAATAAAGCAGAGTACGTACCCTTAATTCACATGGAAGTTAGACTTGATACTTTGTATACGGAAAAAACCAAAGCTCACCATACACAACAATAGTTTTTATCATTTTGAAGGAGCATTACCTAAACAAATGGCACACACACCACAAAGCAATGCTTAATGGTAACATCTAAAAGCCAAAACACAGTGTTAAGTGCGATTTGTACCACAGTTGATCCTGCAGAGTTTAAATTCAAATCTACCTTTAGAGGAATTCATGTTTAGATTATACAGTATCTTTTGGATGGTCAATCAATCACTGATAATGACAAGACTTTTTCTTCTCCAGTGGATTAAAGTCTTGTAGAAGTTTGATAGTTTAATTACTACTAAAGATATTAAAAAATATAAGTTTACACCCATTTAGAATCTTTATTATCACCATACCTGTTACTTTCAGTCTGTCGGCTCCAATGACAATCTCATCTTCATCTGCAGAAAACAATACTTTTCCACCATCACTTGCTCTCACTTCAAATCTCTTACACTGAGCTTCCACAGCATCAGCTCCTGAAATCGAGGAAGTGACCGTTACATCTAAGATATTTTGTAAGAATTAATCATCGGCATAATTGGAATATCCAAAACATATCGAATACATGACTCTTTACTAAAATATTTGGCTTTCTGTATGCCTGATAGATAATTTGCATTATAAAATACTGTTAAAATAATTTACAGAAAAAACTATGAAAAACATCTATTTCAGCATTATGTGGAAATCAATACTAAAATTTAGAATGTACTTAAACACTGAGATCTTGAAATGCCAATTCAGACAGACCTTTCTGGGGTTCAGTTTAAATTGCAGTTTCTTGCCAATGAAAAATAAAGATAACACATGACCCGATTACATTAAGACATACAAATTAATACAGCAGAAAAGGGTATTTTTCATTCAGTTCTACTGCAAATTTAGACAATTTAATAACAAAAAACCACAACAAAACACCAAAACAAACAAAAACCATGAACTAAGACATCACAATTGATGTCGTATTTTATGAAACAGTATTCGCAAATGTCTCAAAGCTCAAAAACCCTAAAATAATTCTGAAATTGGACAGATATATGGAAATTGATCTAACTGCAATAAAGAAACCTTGCAGACATTGAGACTTTTAAATTTACTATGCTTTTCAATTTACAGGTCTTATCCTTACTCTTCAGTGTTTCATCTACTAAATTGTTTCTGAAAATTTTATTTTCTTAACAAGTGAAAGCAAAGATCACTTCTGAAAATGGTGTTGAAAAGCAACGAACTGCATATGGCACAACTAGATATAAGGCAAGATACACTATTTCAGGGAATAATTATCTGAAATTTTCTCTTTGATCCCTAATTAGACTTGTAATGCATTACTGGAATCAATCTATATGGGTAAAAATTATAAGGAGGGCATTATGGACAAAGACATTCATATATGTTATCTCAGTTTAACAATCTGGTTTATAAATTTGTAAAAAACTCCTGCCTCCATAATATGGAAGATTTTAATTCAATATGCAAATGCACAGTATCAACACATGTAATAAGTAATACAAAAACTGTGATAATGAATTTTGGTCAAGGAATTGCCTTAGCAGCCCATAATTTGCAGAATCAACTATGTAATCAAAACAATTCCTCTTAGTTTCAGATGAACTTATGTTTGTACTGTAAAAAAATTCTGGCTATTTTTAATTCACAAAGAAAAAAAATGAAAAGGAATTGTCAAAAGACTTTTTGATGATGCCTTTTGTTGAATTTAGATATGTTCATTCTGTGAAATGGTTTTTCTCTCCCCCCCCTCCACAGCTGAAATTTTTTAAAAATGTGTTCATCAGATTGTTGGCCTTGTTTTGTAAAAAACCAAAATCTTTGTAAAAACACACAGGGGCAGATTTCAGATAACCTAATGTTAGCCGTGGGATAAATGCTACATCTCACAAACATTTCAAAATGCTCACTGACAAAAGGTATAACAACTCTAGCAGTCAATCAGGTAATTTTAATCACAATATATATATTCATAAATATCTCTCATGAAATTCATATTCATAAATACTTTCCAAAGGTGGGTGATGTCCTTGATACTGGTGCCCGGCAGACACATCTGAATTATTTGTTTAAGATGCCATCAATGACCTAGTGATGCATGTTACCAATACAGTTGGGTAGGATGCTCTGTTCTTTTGCACTATTCGTCTGTGGATGAAGCTTCTGGCAGCTTCTCAGAGAAGCCACCCCTGTAACTGTACCCTCCCCAAACTACCTGAACCTTCCCGTGCAAACCAAATGCAGGAGGTTGGGGATGCCCTTATCCTACTTATGGTTCAGGAAACCAAAGGATAATTACAAATAACTTAATAACTTCATCTTTATTTAAGATCTGATGATAGCTTAGCCACCTAAAAGTAAGTGGCATTATAAGTACTGTGATGTTGCTAATTTACACCCATCAAAGTTGTTAGCTGTGTAAGGAAAAGAAATTAACAGAAAATGTGTCAGAAATCAAAAAGAGAAAAGACCTGCCACATTCTTACTCATTACACATCAATGTAAGTGACAGCCCATGTTTCAACAACTGCTTTTTAAAACTTATGATGTATTTAGTATAATATAGGTTTTCATGAAAAAATACTTAACAATGATCTGGAACTTTGACTAAGAAATGCATATATTTTAGATGTCCAGCATTTGTGCTGCTTTAGAATCACATTGTATAAAAGTACACATAGAATTCAGCTAGTCCAAAGTACCATTACAGGAAGTAAATAAATTTTAATGCTAAAATAAATGGGCTTTTGCTTCACGTTGCACTCAGGATTTAATAGAGTATTGGTATTCCTTGCTTATGGCTGAAATGGTAGTTAGTGTGTTCAAGGTACTTGAGAGAGTACTAAAAAATGTAACACATGTTAAATCTGTCTCTTTGACATAGAACCAGGTGTGAATGTTATAAAACTGGTTTTGAAAAGTTAAACTGCCTACAGAGTAACCAATGCTATCAAAATGGAATTCTGTTTCATTACATTTTCATTTCCCAGCTGAAATAGGAGCAAGCAGTTGCATTTGCAATGTATTTGAGTATTATCTTAGTTGTTAAGCAAATTGCTGTGTTCCAAAAACACTCTACAAACATACACGTCTCATAAAACATCTGAATCTCTAACAGCACTACTAACAAAAACAATGCATCAAGTCTTAGAATATCATGCATGAACAAAGGAAATATTTTGAATTTCTAATCTCAAACTTGTAGACCAATCATTATTTTCAGCAAATCATATGTGCTTGAATAATGCATACTTCAGTCCAGAGAATCACATAAGAAAATCTATCTTCTAAATTCTGTTTGGAAAGGTAATTTCGATCAAACACATGGCTATCAGAAAAGCTGTTTTAGCTTTGCTACTCCTTACTGTACTGCTAGTGTACTTCATACCAGGCATGGAGTTGGCTCTGTAAGAGCTTTTATCAGATTCAAGGGATGTCCATGACAAACTCTTTTCTAATCTTATGTTCAGGAAAACTATTTACTTGTAAATTCATTTGTATAATTCTCAATGAAATTATTATGTTTCTGTGAAATTATTTTCATTTAAAGCATATAGATGAAAAATATATGTTTCATATTCAAACATACATGGTATGTAATGATGGTTCATAACACAGGCTTGTTGCACAGCAGTTGTATAATTAAAACTATCATTAAACCAGCTACATTAAAAATGGTTCAAAGCCTAAAATTGTTAATTTTAACTATAGTGAAGATGCATTAAATGAAAATATTGGGCAGTACATGCAATAAAAATACAGAAAATTATGGTTCTGTAATCCAGATTAACAGTAATAGAGTTTAAATTTCAAAACAAAAACTGTATCTGTTTTGAATTTGTATTACTCATGAAGTAATATCATAATAACAGCACGAAGAATGCGTGTTCTAACATTTCGCATTTTAAAGTCAATGATGATTTACAGTACTTCCTTATGATTCAGAAATACTAACTAGAACCACTATTAGGTATGATAATAAATAGTAACAAGAACTCGCCAGTCTTACAAGGTTTAGATGTGATTACAAACACTAGCAGTGGTGTCTGATTTCTCAATCACCTTCCATGTCCACCCAGCACACAACAAATTCAGATACAGAAAAAGATAAATCAACAACCTTAAATTAAATACAGGGATTAGAATTCAAATGAAATTACCACAAATTGATCCTTGTAAATAGGAAACATGATAAAGTTCAACATACTTTCTTCTGGTTCTTCAATGAAAAATGGGTTATGTAAAAATTTATTAAATGTTGAGTTTATCTGGATGACAAAGAAAGTTACTTTTCTGAGAAGGTTTTGATGCTTCTGAGATTGGAGATAAAAGAGATAAAGCATTTTAAATGAAGATTCAACACTCATCTAGGTCTAAAATCAATATTTGTGGAGTACACACCTAGATAAAACTTTTTTAAATATTCCTAGGAATGTTAGATATTATGGTATTTTGGCCAGCAGAGATCTCAAAAAATTTTCAGTGAATGCTAGGGCAATAGCGCAAATGAAGGATTCATACCAGCTGAATAGAAGCATTGAGGAATCAAAATTCACAGCAATCAGAACGTATTCTGTGTTCTGTTTGCTGAGGAAGGGAAGGGACCATCTTCATTATATCTAAAAAGCATGAAAGTAGAAGGTAAAAAACCCCTTAGCTCAGCCTGTCAATAGTTGATGGCCATGCTGCAGAGATGTCAGAAAGCTACTGCTTCTAGAAGAGGTTGACCTTCAAGGTTTCCTGGTCTGAATGATTATCTACTCAGACAAGGGAAGCTGGAGCAAATGCTAGGCCAGAAGAAGCAAAGCACACATTTGCCACCCTTTTTGAGAGTGAACAGCAACAGCTGTCAACATAAATTATTAGTATAGGAATAAGCCACACATTATTATAAGAGGAAACTTGGTAGAACCATCTGAATCAGGCAGGACACTTCCTTCATCACGATCTACAGACCCACTAATATCCATGAAAGGTTGGGGATATTATAGGTTTAGAACTTTGTCAAATGAAATCTGATGGAAAATTCTGCCCTCCCAGGCAGATTTTACTTCTAGGAACTTCACAGAATCAGTATGGTTGTGAAAGACCTCTAAGATCATCGAGTCCAACATTAACCTGGAACTGTCAAGTCCAGCATTGATATGGTATATCAATTTCACTGAAAAACACATATAAAATATTGTCTGTCACCTCTGCAATGGATAGAATACATCCTTCCTGCAGTCTGTCTTCCTGGTGCACCTTGACAGTGGAACCCCAGCTATGAAAATAGTATGTGGAAGTTGCATAAAAGTTGCAGCAGACAGCATTCTCCATGCTGCTTCTGTATGAGGCCACAACAGCTCAAGAGAAATTCTGTGCTTTTCCTCCTCCTGTCCCTAACATGTGGTATTTCCCACGAGACTCAGAAATTACATGGCTGAA
This sequence comes from Mohoua ochrocephala, assembly GCA_013398855.1. Lineage (NCBI taxonomy): Eukaryota > Metazoa > Chordata > Aves > Passeriformes > Acanthizidae > Mohoua > Mohoua ochrocephala. Next base: position 80,136 of record VZTA01018365.1, read on the forward strand.
CAGACCTTTGGTCTGATCAGATATAGCTGTTCATAATTTCATCAGCTATGAGCAATACACATGGGTAAAATGTGATTCTTTGCTACTTGAAAGTTGTTTGAGCTCTAAGTCAACACATTTATTTTGCTTCTGTAATGGTTAAAAGGATGCGCATTGTCTGAAATTTTAGCTATAATATTTTAATTGCTTATATGGGTCCCTAGATAAGAAAGCCAAGCAAGACACAGGAAAATAAGTCAGGCACCAAAATGTACCTGTAGGACTTCACACCGTATGTTTTGCTCTACTTACAATCCCATTAAGTTTAATTTACACAAAACATGATCTAGATTCTTGAACTGAGGCTTGTGGCAAGTAAGATGACTTTTCTATTGGACTGATTTTTCTCATAATATTATAGACACATTATAAACATTAAAAAATATAAATATAATAAACATATTAATAATAAATATACATGGTTAAATGTAAATGGATAACTTACATTTAAATTAGATTATTAAATAAAGTATATTAAAATATAAAATAAACAGTATGTTAAATTATAAACAAATACATCTATTTTTTTAGTACCAGGTCTATTACATTATCTTTCCTATGCATGTTTTCCTTTATTGTCCAGGAATCTTTCTTTGTGAGGTCAATAAACAGCCACAATATGTTAAATTCTTCTCATAGCTGCATTTATCAACTTAGCTTTCATTGACAAGCTCGAAAGTCCAGCTCATGCAGTTGTATTATTTATAACTCTAACATATTTTGTGTACTACAAAACATGAATGGGAGTAGAAAGCTTATCATTTTTTCTTACTCATGATGAATGCAACCTGAATATTACTAAATCCTAAGAGAATTTTACAAGTTTTCAGCCTTATCCTTAACCTTGTCATTTTTAGCTTTCTGTGATGTGATTGGTTTTTAGAACATAAATAATTTACAAAGCTGAGCATATACCTTTTGGAAACTGAGGCTTATTGAAGCAGTCTGGGCACTACTTTTCCATACAAAATTAGGGGGAATATTTCCATTGTCTCTGTTAGCTGAGCTAGGCTGTAAAACTATAGTTATGCTGTTTGGTCACTATATGTTTTATTGAAAATACAGAGTTGCTTCTGAGTAACTGCACATTCCACTGAAGAGAAGTGAGTTTAAAAAAGACAGAACAATTCACAGTGAGATATCTGACTACCTGCTGTACTTGATGAACACCACATTCAAATCAAATAGCAAGAGCACGCAGAAATAGTAAGGAGAGTATGAAATGTCTTCAATAGAGAGATGAAACTCAAAGACAAAACAGGACTGTTGAATTTCTCCTTGGGAAATATAACATCTCGCAGATCATAAGGTCAATCATTCCCTGCTAAACCTGTTACTGTTTATCATTATATATTTCCTTTAGATCAGACTTTTGGCCAGACTTCTCCATTGAATGTTCTACCAACTTACCAGAAATTCTACTGAACATTCACTGTTGTATAAATTTTTGTATCTCTGCTTTATTCTTTTCTTAAAAACAGATCTGAGGTTTGACCTATCTGCATCTTTTGAGGCCTTATCTCTCATCTGCATTCTGTCTAAAATACCTGCTAGTAATGCAAGGACCTGCTTTATCATTCTGAGGTAACCGGCCTGAAAATGAAATGGGATGAAGTGAAATTCATTCATGTAACCCAATGGCTCCTTACCTTTCCTCTTACTCATTTTATCCTGTGACCTTTTTAAAACAACTGTTATGGATCTTACTTTGTGAAGATGTAAAAACAAAAGCATTTTAGTTTTGTCTTTCTTACTGGTAATATTCTCTGTAAGCATTAGACAGTTATTCCAAGATTTTTTCCTACCCTGCAGGCATTTTGAACATTTTTTAGTGTTTTATTAATATAAATTAAAAGCTAGCAAATATTTTTGCTCATATTCACAGAATCACAGAATCATTGAGGTTGGAAAGACCTCCAAAACCATGGAGTCCAACCTTTGAGCAATCTCCACCTTGTCAATATATTCTTTATGTACCCCTGTTATTAAGAGGTTAGCTTTGCTTCTTCCCTTTTTTTTTTTTCCCCGACTTTATTAAAAAGATACAAATTGTTCTTCCAAATGCTTTTGGCAGTTTGCCGTAGACTTCAAATAAATTCTGTTGTGACTCAAAAAATATTGTAAAATATTACTCACAATGTAGTGAATTAGACCATTATAATGCTTCTGAATGCAAATCAAAATTTTTGAGATAAAGAACTGAATTAATCACACAATGAGAGAGAAGACTGAAACAAAGGATATGAGCTACCAGAGTACTTAGAAGCTTTCTTGAAAAAGAAATATTAAAAAACCCTTATTTTACATTTTTATATTAATTCAATGCTGATAGCTACTATATAAGGAAGACTAAAAAGGTCTATTTTTTACAAACTGACTATTTCTCAGATTATCTGCTTTAGCTAGAGAGTACAAATATCCTAAAGCTATCTATGCAAAAGGTCTTACCATTTCATATAATCACACTTTATTTTAGAAAGATTTAATGAAAGAATGTACAAAATACTAAAAGATACACGACTCATCTACAAAAAGGCTACCATTTGGTACTAACGGGTAGTAAAATAAGAGGAAAAAAAACCAGCCTGATGACCAGAAAATGATAATTTTAAACTCTTCTGCTACTTGGCAGATCAGTGAAATGCATTTGCAGATTTCTGAGCAACTAGCATCCACTATGATGATGGCAGAAGACAATGAGGGCTTAACCCAGCTCTCAGGATTTCTGCATTATCCATTTAGGAAATTACTTGTCTCCTTGCCCTTGACAGTGGGACAAGGGCCAGAAAGCTGCAGAAGCAGGATAAAAGCATATTTGGTCTCTTAGCTTCTGGAAGTGTCTCTTTTGATTAAGGTTCTCAGTGGAGTTCATTGTTGACTTGTAACACATAAGATGCAATTCAATTCACCGATGAAGACGTCTACCTCAGCCGGGTACCCTGCTGACACTGAAATTCTGTGTCTTTGTGATTTGAATCACTGCCAGATTGTCTACCTTCGAAATACCCTACTTATGGAGGCTATACTGATACCCTTGGAAAATCTGAAGTGTCCTTAAAAGAATGTAAGATTCTGTATCTGGAAAGAAATATAACCTAGATGCAGATGGATGTGCAAATTCAGAGACAAGACCTGCAGCATAGGTGGAATTTTTGTCTGGACTAGCTGAAAGCTTTCACATCGGAAGTATGGCCAGCCAACCAGATCACTCAGCTAGAGAAAAATAGATGGGCTAAATTAGCACCTGGCTTCTTGTTCTGCACCAGAAACAAAACGGGAAGCAAGCTTTAAGTGTGTGAAAATTTTAAGGTCGTAACAAGTTCAGATGCCTTAGTAATAGGTATGATAAAAGAGCAACAAAACAACTTCTGCAACCAAAATATCTGTTCAGAATAACACAAAAGCAAAATCATGAAGTTTTGGAACTCTAATGTTGTAATAACTTACTTTAAAGATGAGGTAGTCCTTAATTTTGATTTGGAAAAAAATGCTCACTCTGTATTATTTTGATCTCTATCTCATGTTAGCGATTCAGTGAGTGATAACTATTCCCAGCAACTAATTACTTTCAGATTTATGGAATGCTTTTCTTCACAGGAAGAAATCTAGTCAAAATTTAAAAATATTCAGCTAATAATTAATTCAATGCCATCTGTTCATAATTCAGTTACAACTGCAATATTTATCACTCTAAGAATAGCCTAAGGAAAAAGAAGTTATTTTCAGAGATATATTTATATATGAAAGAAATTTTTTAAATCCATAATAAATATACCTTTAAATATCCTGTACATGCTTGAGACAAATTACATCAAGACAGCTTTGCCCATCTACAAATGGCACAATTAAACGTATCTAGTATTGGCATAATATGGAACTTGAAACTCAATCCTGTTCTAGATGGAGGTAAAAAAAAGGCAAATAAACAATTTCATTTATGAATAAGCACAAAAAATCGGCAGTGTTCTAGCTGTGGTTATTAATTGCTATTTTCCAATGTATTTTTAAAGTTACAGCATTAGATTGAAGTTGGTTTTGGAACTGCATGTTTTTATAGGACTTGGAGCAGTGCAATAAGTAGAAAATAAACTTTGATATTAATGTTTTTGGAAAACAATACTACTTGCAACATAACACTGAGATGCAATTTCTGATATTCTAAAGATATGTGAGGGGAAATTCCATAAAATTGAAATAGTTTTATTATTTATTTTTTAATACTAGTCATCTAATAGATATGAACCAGAACTTGCTATCTAAGAGGTTCACAATCTCATATGGACAAATAATTTTCATGGACAAACACAAATGTTTCCAAGCCTGACTGTTCATTTGCAAGAATCTCTTTCACAAATAGAAACAGGCTAATTTCCTGTAGATGCCTCAATAACAAAACTGATGGAACTCAGACTTTTTAAAGATAACTTAGCTGCAGAAAGAGTCCAAGTCTACAATCAAATTACTCCTTACCTGTATGTTTGACAAATCTCTTTGCTATTATTTCAACACCTTTAAGAACATCGGCACGCTTTTGAATTTCTACCTCTAAGTGTTCTCTGCAACTCTGAAATAAAGGAGAACACCAGGAAGGTCTCACCGCTCTTCTCTTTCTTTTAAACTATGTTTTTCTATTTAATCAATTTAAAATAGGCTTCTCATTTTTTGCCCCCATTTTGTCCTTCGCCCCTTAGAACAATATATTCCGGGCAATATTAGTGAGCTGTCTGAACATCAGGGAAAAAGGGGTAAAAATAAAATCTTAATGTCCTGTCAGAGACTTGTTAAAGGTCCAGATGTTGTAGGTAATTTAATAATGCTTAGCACCCAGCAGCAGCCTTGTGAATGTCACAATGCATGCACAGCAGCTGTTTTTGAAGTTAAATGAAGTATTAGCTTTGGATAGAGCTGAAGACAAAGAATTAGAACCATCTTTTGAAGATGTATGCTGCATCCTTCAAATCCACTCCTATACCTCTAAAACCTACTTATATACCCCTAAATAACACCATTTCTTTGACTCTTGGGATGTCTCTCCTACGAAAGGAAATCACTTCTCTTTCCGTGCTCTGAACATTTGGGTAGCAGTTACGCTGTCGGTACTGGCCAACAGCATGTGGGTAACAGCAGCAGGACAGATGGCAATGGATTAATGTTTAAAGACTGACACTTCTGCACCACCATGAAAACACTAATTACCTCTTCCCGCTCAGACTCTACTTCGACACTTAAATCAATCAACTGCTTGTAGTTCCAGGTCCTCCGATAGGTTATCGGGGTTGGGTTGGGTGGGATGGGAAGAGGATAAAATATTTGAGAATTAAAACAGAATATCTTTTCTCCTATTTTTCAATGCCAATTTTCTAGAAACAGTGGAAAGGTCCAGACTTGCATTTAAACTACAGTAAGGTAAAATAAAAAGCCTATGAGCACCAAAGTAAGCAGAGGACTTCAGTACCACTGCCAAATAGCTATTGATAATTGAAATCTACTTCAGTGTATGTCCAGACTCACTACAGATGCTCTAGGGTCAAAGTTAGCATTGAGATGAAATACTAAGGCAGCGAGCTGAGGCTCGTACCGAGCGGATCGGACACCGCTCTGCACAGTCATTGCTGTACTCCTGCTCTCCCTCCATAATCCCTGCCTGGAAAACACTGATTTAGTGCTCCCTTTCATCCTTTTCATACCACCTCTAAAGTGACAGTGGCAATAGACCATTGTGCTTTCATGAGAAAAAGAGGCTTGTGGTGGCTTCTTTTTGAAGGCTGCCCTGCAGGGAGCCAGCACGTCACCAGTCCTTAGCATGCCAGGTGTTCCTGCCAGCGCCACATCAAAAATAAGGTACTGGACCTTAAAATCCCTTCCAAATTTAGATCATGGACAAACAAGGAAAGAAAATAAGCTGCATGTATTTTGTCTATGGTACAAAAAAAAAAAAAAATCAGACTATTTATAAAAGTACAAAGTATGTTTTTCTTTTTGTCTGCCAGTTACAGACAGAAACGATGCCTTCCACGTTAGATCAATAGAACTTCAGATATGAACTAACATGAGCTGTACCTTGTATCCGAGGTAGAAATAGTCTTCCTGAGCTCAGACTGAGGGAAAGAAAAAGAAAAGAAGAAAAGCTGTATCAAGACTCAAATGGCAAAAACTTTTAGAGTCTGAAGAAGGTAGAAAGAAGAAAAAAATATACTGAATGCAGAAATGAGGGGAAGAAGTCTTAAGACCCCAGCTCTGGAAGTACTGAAGTTTTTAGTTTTAAGATTCAAAGAAGATTACATATAACACACTACTGAGGATGATAAAACTTAAAGCAAGGAATCACATCCACTGCATAGACCTCTTTGGATAAGCTCTTTAATACCAACAATGCACAAGCACTCTCTCTCCACTGAAATAACCATGCTGAAATTGCACAGAATTCAATTACTGTCCTACTGCTGCTTGCGGTTGTGTTTATTCATAGAGAACTTTTAATTCTTGACATATCAACTGATGTGATATGCTCTTGTATTTCAGGAAGGAGGTATCAGGCTAAATAATGGCCATACCTACCAGAAAGAATTACCACTTGATCCTAATAACTGACAGAGAAATACCTTACTACTCTATTTTTACAGCACAGTTTTCATGTAGCAATTCACGTGGCAATGAGGGAGACTTAAGATACATTTTACACCATAGAGTATTTCAAATATTAAACAGCAATGTAGTGTTATGTCTGCACCTAACATACAATAAGATCATCGTAATGATATGAAAGATATTGCTTAAAAATTGAAAATGCACTTAATTTATCAAATTAAATCAGAAGTACTGTGTAAAGCATCTCTCCTTTTCAAAGAGATCTTTTTAACCAAGCACAAACTGGGTTGAAAATGGTTGATCTAGTATATTTAACAGTTTCATGAGTTGATTGTGTAATGGGTGTGTAAAAAAATAATACTGTTTTTCAATCCAGTTAATGCAAGGGCTTGTCACCAGGGCATATTTGCCATAGCTGAATTCCAAATGCACGCATGAAGAGTAACACAGAAAATGACGCAACTAATTTACAAGTGAAATAGAAACAAAAATTAAAAAAGAGTTGTCTGCCTCTTGATGCTGAATCAAAACAAACAAATCCCGATGCTTTCTATTATTTGTAAATTACTTAAACAGAGAATTGCAAGAGAAAAATGGATGAATTTCAAATAAATTTTGATGTTAATTTTTTTCCAGGATTAGTTTGGCAGACCCATCAAAGCGCTGGCAAATAGGTCAAAGTTTTGTCCAGTTTTCAGAGAGCTTCACATTTTCCTAATTCCACAGTTCAAGATAATTAATTAATGGGAATGGACTCTCAAGATAGTTTAGCCAAAGTCATTAAGAGTATATATATTAGCTGAACTCCTATCACAAAACCTGTTACAGCACAGATGGTTTGTAAAAAGACTTATCCATGGACTAGACAGACAGAAATGGAGGCAACATCACATTGCACTGTAAATTATGAGATTCTGAGATTCCAGCTGGACATTTCAACTGTTATGAGCAACACGGCTCACTTTCTGACTGCCTCTTGGCTCGTCTTGCGTGCTTTGCCAGGAGGAGACATAAAGCCATATGGCCTTCCAGGCACTGCTCCATCATTCCTTCTACAGCGAGTCCTGAAGCTGAAAGAAATCCTTTCACCCTGCAGTTAAGTACAAGGTAAGCTGACTTGCCTAAAAAAGAGCAAATTATCTCCCCTTTACCTCCATTTAAAATACCTGACAATGGATTTGTACCACAAACTAGCACATGAGTCGTATTTTCAACTCCTGATAAATTATTGATATTCCTATATTTGAAAGAGTGCTTAACTGGCTATAAAAGTTTAAGAAACATTATACTTTAAAATTAGTACACTCAGAATGTATAAGGTTTTGCTGGGTAAATTATCCAAATATTCTCTGAATGACAAATACCTAATCTAAAATCAGGGAAAACACCAGACAACCAAGTAATTGTCAACAGAAAATTCCATTTAAGGTGCAAAAACATCTGAAAAAATGTAAGCAATGCAAGTAATTTAGCCCAGAAATTACAGATTCTGCGTTCATTTATTTTTATACTAGAAAGTTAAGAGGAAGTGAAGTAACTGTAAGTTAAAAACCTTTGCTACAATGAGAATAACTTGATAAATGACAAAATCTCCCAAAATAAGATTTTAAGCTATTACATATTCAATCTGAATTTCAATGTGAAATACTCCTCTTTGAATATAACTACAAAAACTGGACTACTAATTCATCTAGGTATGGTAAAGTGAATTGCCTACATTTCTTATTTGCACACATTAAAGTGGTATTAGGGACCAAAATTTATTCAGTCTGTGTTTTAGTTAAGGAATAGAAATCAAGAGAATGCTGAGAAATGGATAACTCATTTACCTGGCTTTGTTTTAGCAACATATCTTCTTAGCAACAATAATTATCCTACTGAACCACAGTGGCTACAAGAGCAAGTGCTTTAATATGAAAATTAGACTAGCAGAATGTTTACTCTATTTCAGATTTTGAAAATCTCACTGAAGTTTGGAACACCGGGTAGGCAAAACTCTTTGCAAGCAGAAGGAGAAAGTCTTTATTTCATATATTCCTGACAAGTTCTAATCCATGTTTGCCCAGTTGAAGGGTAGAAAGAGCTAATGAGGGATTGTAAACCAACTCCATCCCTTCCCTCCTAGCACCCTACTATGGATGATACAAGAACAACTATGCAGATAAGAAAGAGAAGAGTTGAGACCATTTTTTCCCTTTTCCTACAGTGAGCAAAGGGTTTATGTGTATGATCACTCTAAAACTACCCTCTTCTTGCAGCACTTAGAAGAAAAGACCTTACATTTGAGGCTACTGTGTATGCCAACAAGATTTAAAAGCACAGAAACATTTCTTGTCTCATTAAGCATGTTATTAATGAATACTTAGTTCAAGTTCATAAAAGTCATAAGTAAACGTCTGACAATAATATCAAAGATTTAGAGCGACATGTATACACATATTATTACATGTACCTTATTATTACTGTTACTACCCCATAGAGTAAGAATATATTATAACATTTTGTTACTCTTACAGATGATTCTAAAAACAAGAATACTTGAAATGTTGTATCTTGCTTCAGATCTTCACTGATATCTAAATGTCGCAAAGGGAACACCAGAGGCAACATTTAGGTGGTGAGTTACTTTGAACACCTCAGAAGTGAAGGGGTAGCAGGATGTGTTACTTGGTAAGGTATCACTTGATATAAGCATACGCAATTCCCTAATCCCATGAGATATAGGTATGACGGATGGAGACTCCCACTCCCACAAAGTTACATACCTGCAGTTTCTAATGTCCAATAGTTTCTGCACAATAACCCATGTACTCTTGATGGAACACAGCAAGCAAGCACGCACATTTTAAAGAAAAAGATCTCGAAAACACAAGACAAGTTTTGTGGTAAATGTACGGAAGGGATCTCCAAGTTTGACAAGTTATTTGAATATGTCTTTTAGCAATGTTATCAGTCTTTAGCAGTGCTGTAATTGAAAATCATACATCTGCCTGCTATTTTCAAAAAGTAACTGCAAGAATGTGATATAATTTTGGTATTCAAATATTTTTTTCTGAATTTGCATGGCTCTGGAGATCTCAGTGAGTAGAGCGACAGGTTCAAGAGTTCTCTAAAGCTGTGACTTGTACAGATCTGGATCTCTGTGAGGGTTATGATTCTATCTGAGGGCTCAAAGCTTAGCAGAAATGAAATGCTTTTTTTTGCACTTTTCAGATATCCCCAGAGTTCTTTATGAATAGAAAAGGGTCAAACAGTAGCAGAAATACCTGTCAGAAACAATTATTGCAGTAAGGAAAAAAGTAAGAAAAAAACCTCTCACCAGAAAAAAAAAAAAAAAAGAAAAAAAAAAGAAAAAAAAGAAAAAAAAAAAAAAAAATTGCTGAAATAATAATCCAATCTGAAGAAGAATTTACATTAAATACAAATGTGCATTTCAAATGCCACATTAAATTTTTTTAGGGCTTGCGAGCCTAACATACTCCACTCAAAAGCAGGCAAAGTTATATATGCAGACAGCATGGAGACAAAAGACTCGTGGCTCAATGTGAGCAACTAATGTGCATTTCTAAGATTGGTAGAAAAAAAGTAGACATTTTTCCATATCAACTATGCAAACACTGATTAAACAGAGAAAAAAGGTAGTATAAAGGTAATTCAGTAGGATGCATAACACAAAAGGTATTACTAAGTAAGGGTTGGGAGGGGAGAGATGTGATCACTATTCAGCTTATAGACAAAATTCAATGGATTGTCATCTTTTCATCTTCATTTTGTAGATACAATTCACGTCTGTGCTACATCTGCTCCATTGGTCTTAAATGGCATGTCTAAAAACTGAAGGCTGTGGAGTCCTTTTGGAGATCCAGACACAAACTTGGCAGTTTCCAGACCATATGTCATGAATAGACTGGAGCACAAACCAACATTTCTTGCTCAGTTGGTACAGATCCCAACAGAAAGCATTGCTACAGCTGTGACTTTTTCTCTGCACAGGTTTTAGTGCCAGTATAAAAATACTGTACTGCAATAATGGGTGTACCCTTGGTATTGTACAACCTGGAGCATAACTTGAATTTATACCATTTAAACATGAAACCACTCAACCATCCAATACACGTAGTTATTTTTTTAAAAATTTATTTAATATATTTTTTTTTCATTGCTCCTAGGTTAGGATGTTTCTCAAGATGTCTTAATGATGCACTTTAATGATACATTTTGTCTTCCATAGTCACTCACAGAATTGAATATCTGTTAAGAGTTTCACTGGATTTTTTCCCTCTCCCTGAAAGAGCATATAGCCTCCTTCCTCCCAGCCAAAATACCACTTTTTTACATTAATCTATCTTCCCATTACAGTTCTAATTATATGCTCTTAAGGCTGTCTTAGTCTTACATGGCGCAGTTTCAAACACCACAGAAAGAATTTTTAGTTGTCGTGAAATTTGACATGGGCAGCAATTTGGTTGCCAAAGACAGGATGAGACCAGCCTATTTGCTGGCTTGTAACATCACTTCAGTCCTGTGAAATGCGGATAAAATGCCAATGATATCACATGTATAAAAAGTGCATTATCATGCTTCTGAATGCACTGGCATCCTTCTTTCTTTGTAGAATGCTCCTGCCATGCATATAATCTTGTAGTCTAATTTTTTTTAATGATTATTATTCAACTCTTTAAAGACTGAAAAGATAATGACATTTTGAAGTTGTTAACAAGAAAAAATTTTTCCCCCAAGACAGACTAATTTGCTTTTTTGTTTAGTTTAAAACATTTCTCCTCACTGTTTATTTTCATTCCTTTCACTGGGCAGCCACACAGCTTCTTCAGCACACAGCACTAGGGAATGGACAGAGAGCATTTTTAAAGACAGGGACTTTCTGGGGTGTATTTACAACTAATAGAAAAAAATATTTTCTTATGTCAGCAAACCCTGTATAGAAAAGTCCCCTCCCATTCTTTCAGCAAATGTGGCCATGCTTCTACCCAGGCAAAACTAAAAACTTGTCTTTCTCTATCTTGTCTTACACAACAAAAAAATTTAGAAGGGAGTGCATTAATAATATATTTTTGCTTTTAGGTTCCTGTTAATTTCTTGGATTTCTAATAGTAGAATGTCCAGATTTTACTGATTCTACTGGCAGTTGAGATTGTCTTTACTGAGTAAAAAATATTTAATAAGAGATAAGGAATATTTTAACATGCATCCAATACTGTGCAGGGGATTTCCAAAAGAAGAAACAAGATTTTTATACTGATATAAGAAATAATAAAGGCCATATATGAAATAAAGAGGAAGAGAGATTAAGAAATAGTGTAAATGCATATTGAAGCTTAACAAGCTTCTACTCTCCAGAGACTGCACCAGCTGCACACCAAGAAGCTTAAGGTGTTCACCCTAATGATGGTAACATAAAAACACATGTTTTTTTCAGGCCTTCATGTTTTTAGAACATTAACCTCTAGTGTGATGCCTGTAAGTATGTCAGTCTCAATACACTCACACTCATTTTCAGGGCTGGATTCACTGAGTCAGAATAGTGTCAATGATAAAAATATTATATTTATTTCAGCCAATGTGAATGTCTGCCATGGGCAACTCACCTTTTAGCAATTACCCGCTGAAGAAGAGATTTTAACAATGTAGTTATCAGATGATAGAGAACTGCGTTCCACGATTGCACTGGGCAAGTACAACACGGCCAGAACAGGTGTTAGCTTAATTTTCCTCATCTGTACCTGCTAGCAGGTCTGGTTACCTTTGCACACCCATTCGATGCGGTCATTCAGGGAAATCAGCGCAGGTGGTGTGTCACTGTGAGCACTTGCCCAAGATTTTTACAACTAGAAGCCACTGTCTCCAGTCAGTATGAAAGCTTAGTATAGATTATAACTAGAGTTTAGCTTAAAATTATTTGTGGGTATAACCTCAGCACATGAGAAAAAAACCCCACAAATACAACACATCTTAATCTAGAAGGAAAGTAAAAAAAATGAAAACACATAGAGTCTAAGAGGTGTCTCCTTGAATTTTATACATTAAGGTCTTACACGTGTATGTTGTTATATTTTTTATCCCATTCCCAGTCAATAAATATTGTTTTATACCAGAATGAATACATTACTCTTCAGTGAATTTTTTGCCCGATATTCATAAAAATGAATTAATATCAGTACTCTTCTAGTTCAGGAAATATAAAAAATATTACTTCATATTTATTAACACAAGAAGTATGATTTGTACTAAAAACAAAGTATAACACAGTAAACTTCATAAAAGCAGGGGAAAATACATGGTAAGTGAAACAGATAAGTAAGATAAGTAAAGGATTTCTTTATTTCCATTTCATTTGGAACAGCTATATTTTATACTTTGTGAAATATCAGTTTTAAGGAATGACTGTCAGTATGTTAACTTTTCATTTAAATTTTGCAGTGACTAGGAAAGCATTTTGATTTTTGTTTTTTTTATGTTTTTTTACATTCTGTTACTCTGACTGCTTTGAATATGTCCAGATACAAATGCCTTACAAAAGTGACAGGGACAAAGCAATTGCCACTGAAGTAATGGAAGACTGACAGAAATTGTAAGAAAATTATGGTTATTTTCCCACTGAAAGTGTTGTTGAAACATATTTTGCTGAGGCTTTTTCAGTTTGTTTTGTTATAGTCGTCTCAAAAATAATAATTTTTCATTAAGCTGTTTTAGCTATTTTGAGGTGTTTCTAGTTTTTCTTCCTTGAGCTAATGCTGAATCATGCTCTTATGACCCATTGTATGCAGTGGGTTTTGTTTGAGTGGGGTGATGAGATTTTTTTCCTGACTTTTCAGTAATATTTTATGTATTATGTTAATTAATGAAACCTATTAATAAAGCTAAACTGATAAACATAACAGTCAATAAAGAACACTCACCTACTGTCAGTTGTCCAGTTAACTGTCCCATGTGATTTCTTGCATTCACTGTTACATTTCTGTCAGACTGTAAGACCAGTGGGCTATCCTGGGAAACATGTATGAGACAATAAATGAGAGAACAAAAAATTGAGGTAAAATTAAGTTAGAACTTAATATAAACATGCATGCTGAGAGGGAAGTTGTGTCAAATATAATAGGCCTTTCTAAAAATTTCATTAAATATTATAAAAGTCAAATTTTTATATTAAAGAATACCAAGAATACTATTTTAAACTTGAAATCTTTGTGCATACAGTCTCTGCTTTAGAAATCAGATTTGAACTTGATTTATTTAATTTGGGTTTAATTTCCTGTCAATATTACAAAGTTCCAAGTTCAAAAAACCCTAATGCCAACCTGTTTCACTAGCCTTTCCCATATATTGCTAACCTGTACTTTTCTAACCACCTAACCAACACCATATTGCATTATTCTATTAATCTTCACAATCTGTAATATTTGCATTGCCTTTGATGAGGAGACAGACTTTCTGACATGAATTTCTTCGAAGATAAAGAGAATTGTTACTCTCAAAAAAGCAACGAAGGAGAGCACTGGAAGGTGAGATTTAACAGAGAACCCTGATCCACGGCCAATAGTACATTACAGGTACTATTAGGGATCAAACTGATACAGCGAGGAGACAAACACTTTATGGTGTTAAATACAGTCTTAACAATTCTGGAGTCAGTTTGCAGGGTGAGTACATGGCTCTCAGCATCCCACTAGGTTTAAGCGTTTGAAGTTTATCCTGTGTCCAAAGCCAGCATAAAAAATCTCCAAAATAATTGAATTTTGCTTCTTGAAGAACGAGGAGCCAGATGCACTCCACCAGGGGAAGCGCAGATGCACAGGAAAGGGGAAGAGCTTCAACAGAGAGCCAAGAGAAATAGCCTAAAAAAAAAAAGAGCGAGCTCACTAGTCATGCTCTCACTGGAGTGGGGTGAATGCATGAAAGAAGGAAAAAAGTCGGATTGTGACTGCCGTTGCAGAGAGGCATTTCTCTCCCTGGAATCACCTAAAACCGCACTGTTCTTTCCCTGAAGCTTGCAGTGAGACCATGAGTGCTTTAACGCTCCTGGCAGTTTGCTAGCACTCAGTATGCCACATATGTTTATCCAAAAGCAGTAAGTCATCTGATGGAAACACCTGGGGATGTGTCTTAGGTAGGAATGACTAAGAGCTAAGAAGATATTTGGGAAATGTATTATATGCTTGTTATGTCCTTAGATTCTTCCCTGGGCATCCATTATCGGTCATCAATGGATTGAGCATATAATTTTAAAAAGACCTCTGGTGTGTGTCTCTTAATATATTGGTTCTTGCTGTTCTTGAAAGTTTTTTAGATGAGAAGGAAAGGACTTAAGGAGATTATCTCTATCTTTACAGATAAAGATTTATTTTTTACCTGTATGATGCATTTGGTTTTCATTAAAATTTTCCAGACCTTACAGTCCTTTCCTTGGAATCCAGGGCTTTCCTGTACAAGAAACTCTCTTCCCAGTTGTTTTCACTATGATTATTAACTTCAAATGATAATCGGTTCCCTGGGAAGTCTGAAATGATTCTGAGCTAATTTCAAAGAGTTCAGGTGTATTTAATGTCTCACCGGACTATGCTATGACCTCTCTAACATCCTGCCAATTAGCTCTGCATCACAGAGTCTGGCAGATGAAAGCGACTGTTTGGCTTGTCCATCTTTCTAGATAAAAAGCTATAATTATCAGTGAGACACTGTGTTCAATTTTACTAGTTTGAGCTAAACATGTGATGCAATCAAGGGAGCTTCTGGCAACAAAAGCAGCTGCTGAGGACCTTTTTCTCAACACTCGATTTCCACTTTCCTTATGGTCCTTTGAAAATCATTAGTCCGGGCAACTGCTGCTCTGGGAAAGGCAGGTGTCCTAACAGGCATCTGCAAGGCCAAAGGCTTTTAAGGAGCCCTTTTCACTTTTGCTTAGTCACTATTTGGTGAAAAGTCTTCTCAGAATAATCTCGCCCTTAGCAAGGGAGGATACTGCCATGCCTATTTTTGCCAGTTCGGCAAAATTTGGGAACTTACACTCACAAAAACTTATCCCAGTCTGATCTGAAGGTTTCTTTCCTTTCACCACAGGAAAATACTTAACACAAATCTGAGGCTAAAATTGGCCTCTCAGGTTCTAATTTTAAAAAAAGAATGTTGGATATCAAATTCTGAAATAGAGGATAATGAAAAATTCGGTGAGCCAAGCCTTCCTTCTTTTTCTTTCCTTGTCTTATAAAAAAGATAAACAGAGGGATGAAGCAGTTAAGAACTTAAATCTATATTCCTCAGTTTCTGGATGAAAAATATAGAGCAGCAAGCTAAAATTCTGGACCAAAGAAGACACAGTGGCAAAACTCCTATCAATTTAAGCAGCCCAGCATTTCATCTACATTGTTTGCCTGCACTTCATTTTACACAGGAAGCGCCTAAAGACAGAGGTCCAAGGATAGTCTACTCAGAGGAGCTAGACATTCAGAGAAGACTTAGATGAAATCAGTGGACTTATTGATCTGTAAGATGAGTATGAAGTGCAATGAATATCAGTCATAGGAATACAAATATATCTAAAGCATAAAAATACTGGATAATTTTCTCTCTGGATGACCAGATCTGTTACTCTCTTGATGCAAACTTCAGCTTACAATGATTTTTGATGGCATTTCAAAAATTATACTGCAGATAAGAAAAACCAACAATGTAAGAACATTCTTACAGTTACACAGCGCTTTAATAATGTCAATATGCTAACAACTAAAATATTATGGAGTGATACTGTCAGGGCCATGAGGGCTCTACCATCCCTTACTGGCCCTACCCAGCCTCTCTGGGGTGACTCATTTTAGTCCAGCTCCACTTGAAGGCCTTCTGGTTGGGTTGTGCTCCTTGTCTCCTCTCACTGTTTAAGGAGCATTCAGCCCTCACTTCTTCCTGACAAATATGAGGACGTCAAGAACTAGCTGCTGTTTATGATACTGTATGAGATAATTCTTGTTATAAGCCCCAAAGTGTTACAACTTCAAGATTAAAGGTAAATCAGATGAACATGTTACTATAGTTACTTCTTATCTGAAACAGGTTTACAGCTAGGATTCATAAAGGGAAAAACGCACTAATTAATTTAGGGGATATTTTCAGAAAGCTTTCTCAAATTGTTATCCAATTATAAATACATTGAGGAACAAAGAATTTTGAGGAAAAAAGGGTTTGGGTTTTGATTTTTGTGTTTGTTTGGTTTGGGGTTTTTTTTGAGTAAGGGCCACAGTTCAGTATTAAATATCAACTTTTGTTTTTAGAATTAGATTAGCATATTATTTTAAGTATATGAAAGACTGATAGACTGCTTTATAAAATCATTTTACCAAAAATATTCTCCATGAGCAATCATAGCAAAACTCTTTTTTTACAGCTGGTTTAATTATTTTTAACATATTTTGGACAAATTTCATGCATTTTGTACAGCATTCAAACAGGCAATCCCAGCTAATTAGCTCAGTTTTGAAGAGTCTTTCCAAAATGAACCTTTTAAATTAGAAACACTTTAAATGGAGCAATTTAATTCCAGTTAGTTTAATAAAACATCGGTTTACTTTAGGTAAAATGGTACACTGTATAATTAAATATAATCCCAGACTTATGCTCAGAACACAAATAATTATGATAATACCACCAACTTTGACACTCAGGCACAGTACCAATACATCTACATTGTTACAGTGCAAGCACTGGTTCTTTTATGATTTGATTTCTGTGCTTAGGCAAGTGCATCGCTTCAGGTCTCTGGAATCCTACATGGTGTCATACGGATGTAAAAAGCAATGTAATAAGTGGGTAGGACTTGAGATCTGCCACACTATCTGCTGGCAGTTTGTAAGAGGATGCAAGGTTATATATTGTTCTTTTGTTTGAGCCTATTCCCAGTATGGGCAGCTAAAATAATTATGGCAGAATCTTTCCTGGCAGAACCAGGACTCTTCCCAAACATACCCTGATAGACTAGTGACTCAGAATGACCATTGCAGTGCCAAGGCACCTTTACAGAAAAAAGAAAAAAGCACCAGTATTAGAATTTGGTTTGCTGAGAAACTCACCATTACCAGATTTTAAGAAATACAGAAAACATGTTTCCCCACTGCTGTGGAACACCACAGTTTGTCTGTCGCTTTAGGGATTCAGGCTGGGGGTGACACTGAACAAGTTGATTGTCTGCACCTGGTCAGTGACCCCAAAAGAAGAATGAAAAATGTGCGAGTTATTTGACCACTCCATAGGAACAAAATGAGAACGGAAAGAAATAGAAAGTACTTAGTACTCCGGTCAGTGCAGCAGACCAAGGGAGTCAAAGAACAGATGAGTAGATGTGCAATAACTACAGGGGCAGCTGCAGTTAAGGCAAATGAGGGATAACAGGTGTGAAGAATATCTTGGAGGAATTAAGTGCAAAAAGTTTAGAAGAAGGATGTGAAAGATACAGTGTCAGTCAAGAAGGGTAGAAAGCAGAGCAAAGAAGATGTGAGGGGATGGAAAAAGCATTCCTTAGAGGTTATCCATTGTCCAGAGCCAGAACATCAGCATGTTTTAGCAACATTCCTTGCAAATGGGGAGGTAACAGTAGACATGGAAGATAAAGCTCCAGAGATTAAAAAACTACACATTTGTAGGGCTTGGAGTCTCGGAGACAGACTTTCTATCATTAAGGTTATTACTGGCGCTAAAAAAACATGAAGAAATTTGCATTAGGAAAGATTTGAAAGAAAAAGACCTACAAATGAAAACAATTGTTGAGTTCTTGAGTACTTAAAAAACTGAAGGTTCCATTAAAACTGCTAGAAGTCTGTACAAGTTTGGAGCTCTTAACACACAAATTAAAGAAAACTATTCTTCATCAGAATATTCCCACAATATTTTTTCCAAGAATATTTCCAATATTCCTTTATATCAATATTTACCAATATTCAGTATTTCCAAGAATATAATTGAAAAATTCCCAAGAATCTTCCCAAGGTGTCAGGACAGCAGGGACCCCAATACAGGTGTATTTCAAATAGGGAGAAATGAATATAATTTATTGTCCAAGTTATTCCTGGGCAATTCTAAGCAGAAGAGTTAATAAGAGTTTTGGTCCAATTTAATTAGATGCTTTTACCTATTTTCTATATCCTCGCTTTCCCAAAACGAAGTTTCACATCATATTTTAGTGTTCTTCCTGTCTAATTGTCCTTTCAAACCTGAAAGTCCCAATTTAATTGCTAGTAATTACACTTAAAATCACAAATCTGATTGAAAAATTGCAGCAAACACATTTGGATTTCTGCTTTAAGGAAATATTCCAGATATCTTAAAAGTTTGACAAAATGTTATTAAAAATTTGTATTTCTTCACATGAGATTTACACACTGAGGAGGTTTGGAAAAGTATTCAAGTATATTAATAGGTCAATGCATTTCATTCATCTGTGGCCCAAGTGATATGCATAAAATTGCTATAAAATGCAAGCAGAAAAAAAAAAGTAATAAAACAGATCTTTCATGTAACACATGGGCAAAACGTATAGCAGATTTGACTTCATGTCAAAACTGATTTGGCAAAAACATCCCAAATAATGACATAGAGCCACATCACTATTGAGATACAAACTCTTCTCAAATCAAAGAGGGCAGTATACCTCACCTAACTGATTCAATGAAGAAATGAAAGGTGTGGAAGAAAGTTAAACAAAGCACAAGCAAATAGCTTGAAACAAACAAACAAAACACCCTAGCTGATAATTGAGGTTATCGATAAAGATTCAAGAAACGTAATTTCTAGATAATTCTTTTTCATCAAAGGATGTTATTTGATTCCCAGCCTCTGCTCTGTGTCCATGTCAGCCTTGTTAAATGCTAAAGGCAACCACAGACACCAACCAAATTCCTGACTCACGAAATCTGTATCCAAACACAGCTACGCCTACCAACAATAGGGGTACCCAACAAGAATTACACACAGGTTCCAGGGAGCCACACAAACCATGATCACGGCTATAACCTCCAGACAGAAATAACCTACTTGTTTTACTTCCTTGTATAATGCACCATGAAATTTTTATTATGGAAGAATTCAATCATGCATAGAAAAACTTAATGATAAAGCAGAAGCAGATGTTTAAATATCTGAGATGTGACTTTTGTGGAATTGATTTAAACATCAAATAAAATTTAAAATGGGATTTAGATATAAACATCCCAACTAAAAATAAAGCAACACTACAAATGTACTTGGAAGCTTGTTAAATGCCCAAAGCTCACTCCTTCTTCATTAAACTTGTGACACAACAAGTAAAACTATATATCACTGAACTACAAAGCCTCCCAAAACCTTAACAGAGACAAATGAAGAAAACCAATGCAAGTCTTAAAATCTGAAGAAAAAACTTTAAGTTTGCAATCACTGTACTTCACTCCTTTCAAACCTTTCAAAGTTCTTGTGTGGGTGCATAAGTTATTGAAAGGATTTTTGTCATTTAAGTTATGCTCAACGGTAACCAACAATTCATTATACTATTTTTAATTTTGGAAAGCAGTCTTTCAGTTCTCGTTTGTATGCAAGTATTGACCATGCTATATCATTACAGTGAAACAGGATTGTCTTTTCCATGCTGTTTTAACTTAAAGAGCTACAGCATGAAATATAGCAACAATTAACACCAGGAAGAGGTTGAAGATATTGCAGGAAAATTTATATAAATCAAACTATATTCATACTTTTAAAAGCTATTTCCCACCACTCCCTATTGAGGGAGAATTTCTCTATAGAATTTGAATTACATTTATTTTAGATTAAGTATCTGAGAGAAGAAAAAACAAACCACAAAAAATAAAACCCAACAACATGCTATGGCCAGTGATCTGATAACCTGGATATTTGTACGTATTTTACAAGATTTCTTGTTTCTGAGATATTTATGACAGAGGAAAATTTGTCAACACCTGTTCACTTGATGCATGTCAGGAATTATACATCAGTTTTAGTTGGCAATAAATGGAAAAGCGGGTATAATTGAAAGAAACAGTCAAAACAAGTTTTTTTTCATTATATTTATCCATATCTATGGAAAATCTGAAATGAAAGTTCTGAAAAATGTGAAATCTTCAGCACATCAATAGGTTCTGGGTTCCACTTTTGTGGTGCCTTGCCAACATACAGAAAAGGACTACATGAAAATAATATTTCCATCAGCAGTTTTTACTTCCCTATGATTTCTATGACAGATCTTTTCAAATTCTAAAGCTGAAGAAGAATAAACAAACTAAATAAAATTTAGGGAACGAAGTAGAATTTTAGAAATGAGTAAATTGTAGCAGAAATCTGGAATGAAGCTTGTATCAGACAAAGCAGAAAAGAAAGACTCGCTGTTAACAAAAAGTATTAAAAAGTCTGTTTAATGCACACAAAAATGAATATGTTAAAAATGTAAAAAAAAAAGTAAGGCAAGATGAGTCATTAATTTTAAACTTTTTGTTAGAAGGTTTATTTTAGGTGTATATTAAACCTATTATTTTATAGAATTATTTTATAGGTGGCAACCTATATGACTAAGTGATACCACTAGTATTAGCAGCAGCTTTAACAGCAAAAATCAGAAAGTTACCTGCAATTTTTGTTTCTTCATGTAGCTATCCTAGTTTCTACAATGTTTCCCAATAAGCCTTCCTTCAAGCAGAATCACTCACTGCTGGATCCTAATTACCTTGGCAAAGCTTTCTGCATTGCTAGTTCTCTCTACTGTTCCTGTGTTAAATAACCAGAAGCAAACACATCTCAAATGAACTTTGAAACTCTTAGCGAACAGAGGGGATATTATTATTATTACTTTACTGGGTCTTCCCCTGCACACACCCATTGCCTATTACAATCGTTAGGTGCTTTCAGGCTGCATTATTGCACATTGTTGAGACAAGAACTACCAATTACGTGGATTTTTAGCATAAGATACAACAAGGCTTTGATCAAGGCATCAAAAGGAATTGAGAGTAAGAATGGCAATTACAGGAATTACAGATAATTCACTGATTTTCTGTTTCTACCCAGAAAAGGAAGGTCAAAGAAAGTGTAACCACCTCTAATAAAGAATGTGGAAAATTGGTAACGATGGATGAGGAGAAGGCTGAGAAGTCCAGAGGGAACTGGCTTGCGTAGTTGCCAAACCACTCTCACTGATATTTAAAAAGTCAAGGCAGTCAGGTGAATTCACAGGTGACTGCAAAAAGGTAAATGTACCCATTTTTGAAAAGGGCAGAATTGAGGATGCTGGGAACTACTGACCTGTCAGCCACACATCTGTGCCTGGGAAGATCATGGAACAGATCCTCCCAGAAGCTGTGCTAAGGCTCATGGAGAACAGGGAAGTGATGAGATACAACCAGCACAGCTTCACAAAGGGCAAGTCTTGTTTGACCAAGCTAGCGGCCTTCTCTGATGGAGTGATTACAAGGGTCAAGAGTGACAAGGGAAGGGCCACAGATGTCATTCATCTGGAATTCTGTAAAGCCTTTGACATGGTCCCTCACAACATCTTTCTTTCTAAATTGGAGAAAGATGGATTTGATGGGTAGACTGTTCAGTGCATAAGGAATTGGTTGGATGATCAGATCCAAAGGGTGGTGGCCAACAGCTCCCAATGGACATCAGTCATAAGTTGTGTCCTTTTAGGGTAGGCTCAAAATTTGTTTCATGTCTCCCCTAAAACTTGTTATGTTTGGAAAGGAGATATTCATCCCCACCTTTATTGTAGGACATATTTTGGTGGTTCAATAAATTGCCTTTCTGTTAGGAAATTTGCTTTGAGACTTGCCAATCAGAGACTAAAACAAGTCACCGGACCTGTTTTGAAGGTCAAAATTGAGGAAATAAAATGCTGCAGAAAGGATTACGGTTCAGAGAAGGATGTGGCACATCCCCCTTCAGGGAAGCATATTATTTCCCAGTGGGAACTGCACTATTGTCAACTTTGCCATTGAGATAATTGCCACCTTTTAATAACACAGATCTTTTCCAAAGGATATAATTAACAATCTGACTTTCATTTCAACTCTGTAGCTATTCAGAATTTATTTCTGTTTCAGTAACTGGGTAATTTTCCTACACCAAACACTTTTCACTGCAGATTTTAAAATACGTAAGAATACTTCTCTCCAGTGACAAAGACTACATCAAACAGAGTTCCATGACTGCAGTTTTTCACAGATAACATTTAGATTGAAACAACGTGAGAAATGCCATGGACCCGGACCACTTCTGAAACCTGCAGAATTAATCACTAGAGTCCTAAAGACGGAATTCCTTTAAAATTCGAGATCACAGAGCAATATGAGAAATTAAAAATGGTTGTATTTCCTCAGCAACAGTGTTAAAATGCCAAAAAGAGCTCATTCTGGCTTGCATTAGTGTTTGAGTATTTCTCATGCTTCAGCATTTGCAAAGCAGTGCACATGGCACAACAAAAATTTAAGACTGCTTTCTGCTTTTTTTCCTTCATTACTGGCACGACAGTAATTTTAATATTTTATGTTGAACTTCAGGCAGCTAGTCAAGCTCTCCTAAATGTAAAGAGATCAAACAGTTCCAGGTAACTGTATCAGAATTTTACAGTAATTGTCAGTACAAACCATTTTACTTAACTTTCCATCGTAATGTTATCAATATTATTCTATAAACTTATTAACATTTCTTTATAGTATTTCCGGTGCACCTCAGTTATTTTCAGTGAAACTTTAGATTCTAATTTGTTTTTCCTCACTTTTTTTTTCTGCGGTCTGTGTTTTCAGCTCTGGCTTTTGAACAAAATTGTGAATGAACAAAATTTAAACTTGGTTAGTACATCTCATAGAATGGTTCCTGTAAAGCATAAAGCCTTTGGTTTAGAACTGTCAAAGTCTTTCAAGACATGAAAATTATGTCAAAGTTGTCCAAATATACTCTAAAAGCTGTATATGTAACATTTTTATAATAAATTTTAAAAAAAATTAACAGTGAACTTTTTAAGGAAATTCTTGAGGACTCTAAGAAACCTGTCTAACAATTTCTTTCTTCCTTGAATTTTGTCAGCCCTTCCAGGATTCTGAAGCTTTATGCGCATTTAAAACCACTGTGACTTTATATATTTACCCTTAAACTCAGTCCTGCAATTCAAATAAAATTAAGAAAATTTGTCATAAGAATTTACATTGAACTAAGCAAAGACATTGTTCAGTTACTAATTAACATTTTAATAAATACTAAAACTTATAAAATTCCTACACTTAGTATTCTAATTAAATCAATATATCTTCCCATTTGATTCTAAGTGGCAATGAAAATAATTTACTAGTTCATCATCTACTCAGGTTTAATTTTGTTAAGCTCCTTTTAGCACTAAAACAAGCAAACACATCTATCAGGTGATCTATATTTTCAGAGCTAATTATACCAAGTTTCCTCAGACAAAATCTTGCCTTTGAGTAACAAACTTTACTAGAATACTTGGTGTAGGGAAGTGCCTTAATGACTCCTTTCAACAAAGATTACTGATGTGAAGGACCAGTCATTCTTCGCAATTTTAAGGACAATGCATACTTAAAGGAAGGTGCTATGGAGATAATAATAAAGATTGGAGAAGTCCTCAGATGTTTAAACATAATTAAAAACATATACTGAACATCTCCTTGCACTGCTTTCAATGACGTAAGACTGAATTTTCAGATTCTTCCAGACCAAATGAGAATAATGAAAGAAACAGTGGTTTACCTTCTCTCAGTACACAGTTTTGTGTTATCATTTCCTTCTTGGCTAAGAAAAAGCATTCATCTCGTCACTCAAATGAGCTGGCTTACCAAAGAATGTAAATAGACAATACCAAAAAGTAGACTTTGGATTGTTTATTAAGACAATTTAAACACACAGCTCAAGTAAAACCATTGAACTGATAGAGGTAAGAGGGAAGTTCTGCAGTAGAGGATAGGGTTGACCAATTCAGAGTAGCAAAGAGCAGAGACTTCTTAAACTATGTTTGAGAGTAGAGACATATTTCTCTACCAAAAGACCTAATGTGTAACTGTGCTGTAGTCTTCCAATATTCACATAATTTCTGTCCAAACGAGAAGTTTGGCCAAGTGAGAGAAGCTACATAAGAACTTTTGCAGAATGTGACCATCCATTCATTGTCACATTCATTAAGGATTTAAACCAGCATCAGACAGTAAGTATTTAAAGTTGAAGAGATCAACAAGAATTGATTTAAAGGGTTTTAGTTTCCCTTCAGATAAAAACATACAACGTTAATTTAACCCAGTGATAATTCCTTGCTTTTACATAGGGTCGACGTTTATAGTCAAGTCCTTATAAACTCTAAAAAAACCAATTTTGCGCAAAAATAAATTTTAACTAATGAACTGCAATGACTTTTGTGCTGTCTAAACTGCAGCACATTCTTTACAAGACAAACTGTCCCATCAGTCAAACTGAATCCTCTGGGACTTTAGTATGTTTGTAAATGCCCTTAGCTGGTAACTGACTGTGTGATGATTCCTCCTCTGAAGAGGACATTTCTTTTGTTTTTACTTTATCCATTTTGCCGTGGGGATGATGCAGATGATTGGCATCCTGAGTACGACAGATTGCCAGCCGAAAAGGTGGAAAGTCATTTCAGGTCAAGTTTTGTAACTAATTCTCACTCTACTTTTAAATATTCTTCCCTGTAAAAAAAATTATGAAACATCTCTTTGGAAGAACTGGTTTGCCACCACTGGCAAGCTTAAAATCTTTTAAAGGGAATCTTAGTTAACTTATGCAGTATTTCAATACAGTATTTAATTTTTTTTTCCATTAATCATTCTTGCGCTTCCATTTGTCATTACCGTGGGGGTGGGGAAGGAAGGTTAAGTGCATTATTTCAAGAATACAAGAAAATATGATCTGATTAAATGTCAATCTAAAAAAAAAAAAAGCCAGCTAATTTTAGATGTATTAGCACTAACCTATAATCTTTAGACAAGAAAATCTGAATTATTAAATTTTCATCATCTGAAAATGCTGTATTTATATTATACTTTGAATTTATTAACCTTTAACCCAGGGTGGTAATTTTCAGCAAGTAATGGAAGATATTCTTGTAAATATAGATGATATAATGAATGAATCAACTTGCAACAGGAGACCTTTGAATGAAATAATGAATGTATAATCATGCATATATCTTGAAAATTGTTTTGGTTCCTCTAATAATCTGGCAATAAATCTACATGACATACTACAATATCAGCTTGATACCTTGGAAAAAACTATTTTCTCTTCATTTCTCATGTTCAATAACTTCATTTAATCAAAAATCAAATTTGATCAAACACTTTTTGAATTTTTATTTCAGTCGATGAAGCCGACTGAAATAAACTGCCAAGACTGAAGGAAAGATCAGGGGTGAGATTGAGCTGTAGAGAGAGTCCCCAAGGTTCAGGAGCCTCATCATGACCCTTGGTATCCAACCAGGCAAGGAGGGCCAGTGCTGCGAACAACCAAGGGAGATTTAAATGTCTCCAGGGTAGGCAAGCAACCTGGATCACAGCAAACAGGAGCAAGCAAATAGGGGTGTGGCACATCGGTAAGGGCGTGGCACAGCTGTTTGCACATCAGTTCATCCTTCTATGGCCCTGTGCTCTTCAACATCTTCATAAATGACTTGGACACAGGACTTGAATGGATTCTAAGCAAGTTTGCAGACAGTACAAAACTGGGAGATGCTGTTGACTCCCTCGAGGGCAGAGAAGCCCTCCAGAGACCCTGACAAATTAAAGAACTGGGCAGTCACCAACCAGATGAAGTTCAACAAAGACAGGATCCTGCACCTGGAATGGGCAATCCTGGATGTACAGACAGACTGGGGAATGAGATGCTGGAGAGCAGAGCTGTGAAAAGACACCTGGGGGTCCTGGTCCGTGGCAAGTTGAACATGAGTCAGCAGAGCCCTGGCAGCCAGGAGGACCAACCATGTCCTGGGGTCCCTCAGGCACAGCATCACCAGCCAGGCAAGGGAGGGGATTGTCCCTCTCTGCTCTGCGCCGAGGTGACCTCACCTCGAGAGCTTTGTGTAGTTTTGGGGGCCACAATATAAGAAAGACATTGAGCTATTGGAGAGTGTCCAAAGGAGGGCCACGAGGATGGTGAAGGGCCATGAGGGGAAGCCACATGAGGAGCAGCTGAGGTTATTTGTTCTGTTCAGCCTGGAGGAGACTGAGTGGAGATATTCCTTCAACTTTCTCTCGAGGAAAAGAGGAGGGGCAGGCACTGATCTCTTCTCTGTGGTGACCAGTGACAGGACCTGGGGGAATGACCTGAAGTTGTGTCAGGGAAGGTTTAGGCTGGATATCAGAATAAGGTTTTTCACCGATAGGGTGCTTGGGCACTGGAACAGGCTCCCCAGGGAAGTGGTCACAGCACCAAGCCTGACAGAATTCAAGAAGCGTTTAGAAAATACTTTTGGACACATGGTGTGAATCTTGGGGATGGTCCTGTGCAGGGCCAGCAGTTGGACTCCATGATCCTTGAGGGTCCCTTCCAGCTCAACATATTCTGTCATTCTGTGATTAATAGTGCTAAAAATTATGAAATTCAATGCTTTCATCTTTCTAGAATAATAAATCCCCCAAAAAGTAGAACCATACATCAAATGGGGGAAATCACACCAGAATGAGTTTTACTTTGCTATACTAATATTAGCTAGTAGATTTTTTTTTTCAACCAATAAAATCACAAAAGCCATGATGAAACAGTTGCATTTCCCAATTTCCTGAACTTGAATTTCATCATTTTTTTTCCTGCACAGCCATCAGCAAATAGACCTATGTCAGCTAAAGGCTGTGAATGTTAGTCATCTATCAGTTTCTTTTTTGAGACTCTAGCATAAAACAGTATTTTAACAGTGTGCTCCTTCTAGGTCAGCACTTCTGAAGTGTCAAAGATCCTGAGGGAAAAGGAAGAATTCTAGTTGGGAAAAAATCTACCCTGAGTCAGCGTCTGTGCAGTTTATAGTGTGAAAAGCTCAGGCAAAATTTTTATAAGAGAATGCAAAAGGCAAGGAAAAATGTAGCCATAACCCATATTATCATCCATATTTTTATGTCTCATAAGTTATACAAAAGGAATTATGGCAATAGAAGAACACTAGTCCAAATTTATATAAAGGGAAATGGAGATTGTCAAAATCTGTTATATTCCCACTGTGTCACAGGGACAGAGTTCTATACTAGCTTCATTTTAATACAAAATCAGGAAGGAGACATTCAGTTTCATTACCTTTATCTGGATATATTTTTTATATGCCAAATTGATCAAATATATTGAACATCCCTTTCAAAATCAGGAAGGCTGTATTTTCAAAATAGCATTTTTCCAACAAAATAGAAACAAATTTTCAAATATTAAATTCCCAGCAGTAAAAATAAAAAGCAAATTAATAAAAAGCAGCCTTGAATGACACTCTTCCATATAATTGTCTCCCATGTTGCTTTGATATGATGCTCCTTTTAAATGCCCTAGCTAATTCCTCAACAAGCAGTCAGGGACAGAGTTACAGCTTTTAAACTTGCATTCCTTTGGGAGTACAACTCCTTTTTTTGCCATGTGTACACAATAAGGCAAGTGCTCTACCTGGCAGGCCTCATAGCCCTGGCTCCCTTGCCTTGAATGACAAGTCCAGTCACCAAGGAACCATTAAAACCATTGCATAATACATCTACCAGTTCTCTTTTATTAATATAGATTCATTTGGAGTCATTAAATTCTACCATGTTACCAGTGAGTCATCATATCTGGAGGCTCTTCTAAAGCCCTAAGTGAGAGGACTGATTGAATCAGGGATAAACTTTCTTCAAGTGTTGTAGGAGAATTATAAACACAATGGAAATTTCACAGAATTTAAAAGTAAAATCAAGTTCTGCACAATGTGATTAATTTTGAGGTTCCCCTCCAGAAAATGTAAGTAATCAGTTTCTCAGTGTTAATTACAATGGATTACTAAAGTTTAATTTAATTTTCAATTTGAGATTGTTTGAATGACAAGTCCAGTCACAAGTGGTAGACTGCTATTAGAAAAAGGAGGTTTTGAAAGCCTTTCATTCATTTTTTTGACATAGATTAGATCACAATTGATTTTATTATCTCTAGAAGTGGAAGAAGAAATACTGGCTTTGCTTTGCTGCTGTTAAGGAATAAAGGCATACACATCAGTCAGTCACTAGTCAAATTTCTGATGCAGATGCTTTACCAACCAGAGGTTCTTTTGTGCTCAAGTATTACACAGGAATTCTAGGAGGTGTAAATAGCTAATAACAGTTGTAGAAAGAGAGGTGCTAGAGTTGGCATAAGTTTCTTTATGCTGCTTCAGATACGGTGGCCTTGTGTGTACACAGGGTTCTCTGTGCCAGTCATTTCTGATGGTCTCTGCTCACTACAAAATGGCATTTCAGTATCTGTATGTGGCAATGATATATCTGTACTGTCTGTACTTTGCTGCTACCTAAAATGAGGAAATATTTTTTGATATAAAACTGCAATTACAAGACAGATGGTAAAATCTGGATCTCTCGAACTTTCCGAAACAAAGTAAAGCAAAACAGAAAAAACAGCAGTGTTTTTCTAAGCAATCTTTTCCACTTTGTCACAATAGTATCGAAGAACCAAAGCCTAGTGCTCTCACACTGCGGGTGAGAAACTTGGTGAAACTTGTCTAGTTGAACCGTGCGCTGGAGCTCTGTGACTCTCCCATACCACTAACTGATTTTTGGAAAAGGCTGGAATTTACAATATAAATAGGTGTTCTGTATCATTTACTGCCTGAAAACATTAAATTACCTTAAACTTCTTCATTCTCTAGTTCAGAAAAGTGGCAATATAATTTTTAGTTTATTACTGAGATAAAAAAACCAAAACAGGTTTGTTTTAAATAATAATAAGTAAAAATCATCAGGAAATACTGGTTTATCATTAGGAACCAATCTGTGAAACAGTGATTTGGGAGGAAGAAACCTAGATTCCTATACATTTTAAACAACAAAAGAATTAAAACTGCAACCAAATATTAACTGAATGAATGATCAACATTTTAGCAAATTAGCCAAAGACCATATTTCAGCTCATTTACAACTTTCAGGCAACAATAGGGAGAGAATAAATACTTATGTTTAAAACAGAGGAGTCTTGCATTTTAGAAAAACGGCAAGGTGAATAAGGCTATAGACATGCATATGTGGATTGAAGTGAAATCAAGACAAATCCCAGAATTTCTGGCAACTTCTTCCATAGCCTTTTTGGCCACATCTATGCCGTCTTTAAGAGTCATTCCAACAAGGGCACATGAAAGTGTCCAGCTGTTCTGTCAATGTTTCAGGCTCTTACAATTCCCATAGGCTTCACAGTGCCTAGGACCCCCTTTGGACCTCTCTTAGGCAAGCTCTTCCTCCATGTGTCTAGAGGAATGTAAGACATCATGATCAAATATAAGGAACTCTGCCTCACTCCTGGCGTACTGAAGATTGTTTACAATTTCTGGCTTTTTGCAAAGTGTCAAGGCTTGCAGAAATGTCTCTGGATTATTAAAATCATTTCACTAAGAGTGATATAACAAAGAATTATGTTTCAGACCAGTATCCCTGAGCAGACACTGCTCTACCTGCTCTGTATGCTTACTTGTGCATGGATTTCGAAAGGTTAAGACAAAATTGCATGGCAAAATGACGATACATATTTGTTCTAATTGCTACATTTTAGTACAAAAATACTTTAGCCAGTATATCACTTTTCTCTCTCGAAATGAAGCCAGCCTTTGTCACTAGGCCAGCTGTTTGCTCTTTAAAATTACAAACTTTAGGTGTGTGAAAACCTGAGTTTCATCATTAGTCTGAGCCTTTTAGAAGAGTAAGATGAGTTGATCCGTCAAACACAGAAAACAAAAATAATACTGAATGCTTCAACTCATGGCAGTGGGATTGGGACTTGATGATTTTTATGGTCTCCTCCAACCCTTAACATTCTGTGATTCTGTGAACTATGATTTATATCTGTTTTCTCTTTCAAGAATTCATTTCATTCTATACCTACTGAAATGAAACAATACGTATGTTCCACATCTGTAACACAGGACTTTCTAATTTGGGAGTGAAAATTGATATTTCTACATCATGAAATATTATCGGAAACAACAGATTATGTAAAAGTTCAATCTCTTTATCAGCTAAAGAGCAGAAGCAGTTTTTCCTATGGCTGATTTGCTCAGAAATTTATTTTAAATGTTGTTTCCTGATTCTCCTGCCTCAGTTCTCTTCCCTTAAAAAAAGACCATAAACCCTCTAAGACAAATAAACTTACTTTCTGTGCACTAATGGTCACATTGAATCCACACTGCCTGCTGTGTCACTTAATTTTCGAATCACTGAGCTTAAAAGTCATAACTGCCTAATATGTCAAAACCATTTCAAGGGGTTTAATGCTAATGTATCTTGCATCTACCATAATTTGAATGCCTCTTTGGGTTCTCTCTGAGTTATAAATATATAAACTGAAATGTTATGAATTCCTAATGTGTAGTCCATTTCCTTTTTTTTTAATAAGGTGTGAGACCGTTCCAGAGAGACTAAAAAAACCCAAATTTGAAAAATTTTCTAAAAATTTCAGTACCTGAAAAATCTTGTTCATTTTTCACCTGTGTTGCTCCTTTTTAAGAGGGATTCTTGGGCTTTTGCTTGGTGCTCAAATCTCCTAAGTCTAACTAGCTCAAAGTAGTTTTCTCCTTTTCTCTTAATTTATTATTTGCAAGATCTCCTGTTATGCTCAGACCTTCCCAAAATATTTTTGGCATTTATGATATCCTTGCTGAATTGAATTTGCTCTACAGGGTCCCAAAACCACAAGAACAGATTGCAGCTTCCCTTACTTTTTTCCTTGAGGAACATACTGCATTAATTTAAAATTAGTTTACTCTCATCTTCTGCGCACAATAAATGGTATTGTTGCAAACCTATGAAGTTCTATATAATCTGGAGAGCAAAATTAAATGTTACATAGTGTAGTCTCTCTTCCTGTGTGTCACTACAACAGCACATCAAACCAAGGATATCCAAGAACAACGGTGCATCTGTAAGTCAAAAACTACTAACAAGGGAAAGTAATTTCTCTCAACAGTCTGAGTCCAATGTAATTGATGAAATTATTGTCTCGCTGCTTTGCCAAAAGACAAAAAAAGTTAAATTGCTATATACATGTATTTTCAAGTCAGAACAATTAATTAATCTAGCATTCATTACAATCTAGATCACAGAGCCTTAAGCCAATAACTTCTGCAATGGTCTCTCTCCCACATCCCTTAGGAAAACCATGTTCTTTTCCAACGAACCAAAATGAATTATATGTGTCAAATTATCATTGCAGGGCAAGATTTGTAAGAGAACTAATTTCAAGTGTAGGAAAACAAAATATAGACAGGGTTGAAATCCAGAAGATTTCTTCATGAAGAAAAACTTTAGTCACAGGAGTTGCAACATGTAACATTCCTGTACATCTTCAAGTATTTGTAAATTAGTGAGGCAAATTGGTGAGAAAATCCATGGGTGCTGAGTATCTCCACCATAAACAGCTTGATGGTAAAATTCTCAAATGAGAATTTTGCATTTAACAAGATTGCTGTATGCAGAGAAATCTTCAGTTTTACAGTTCAAATTAATTCTTGATAAACTTTCAAGTTTCAATATACTAATTGCAAGTACTACATGTGAGCATAATTTTCAATGTCTTTTGGAAGAGAACACATTTCAGGAAATACAGGACTTAAAGTACCAAAGTACTGCAGAGACGAAAAGTAATCTATATCCTTTCCTGGCATAGGGAAGATACTTACAGGGAATATACTTATAAAGAGCTTTTAAAAGTACGTGCAGCAGATGATATTGCCTCAGCTTAGGCTTTACTATATGTATTAACATTTAAAGAGCTATCAAGCTCTAAGTATTGCCATTATTATTATTATTTCATGAGGACAGGGCATACACTGATTTTTACTGCTAAGGCAGTTGCCTTCCCTGTCATTCTAGTCTCTTGAATTGCACAAAAACCTTCAATCTGTTAAATAACTCCATTTTATATCACACATTTGCCAAACTCTACAAGGACAGGGTCTGGTTGTTTTCCAAAGAAACCTGAATATCCTTTCAGAAAAACACATGCACAGATGGCCTTCTTCCCTGCTGATGTTACACTAGAATTCTGCTTGGAGGGAAATTCTGTCAACTTCCCTGAGTCATATTTTTGCCTTATTTATTTTGAAATATTATATAAAGTGGTAAAGTTCATTAATACATGTTATATTACTGTTCAATGTAATTTTATCGATACAGAATGTTTTATGTTTCTCTTTTTCTTTTTGCAGGGAAAAAACAGCATGCGACAATCTACCAAAGTAAAAAACTTAGAGGAACAGTATTTTATAGACACTTCCTAAACTATTTTCTTCAATTTAGCTCACTTAGAATAAACACTGCCATCCCAAATACTTGGATGGTGCTGAAAACATGCACTCTCAAAATGGTTTTAGCAACTGCAAATTGAGGAAGGAGATCAGAGTAGTCAGAATGGATTTATGAAGAAAAAATGTCTGACCAAACTGACAGCCTTCTACAATGAAATGACTCACTCAGTGGATGAGGAGAGAGCAGTAGATGTTGTTTACCTTAAGGTTTTGACCCCGTCTCCCATGATATCCTCATAGACATAATGATGGCCTACATAAAATGACAACTAAGTGGACTAAAAACTGCTCGTTAAACAGCTGCATTCAAAGTGCTCTGATCAGTGGCACAAAGCCAATCCACTAGGAGTGTACCCTAGGGATCTATACTGGGACCAGCAGTGTTTAATTCCTCCATTAGTGACCTGGACAATAGCATGGAGTGCATCCTCAGAAACTTCATATAATACAGGGAGGAGTGGTTGATATATCTAATGGTTGTGCTGCCATTCAGAGGGAACTCAACAGGTTAAGGTCAAAAGTCTCCTGAGCTTCATTAGGAAGATCATCACCAACAGGTCTACCCAGCCTTGCAAGAACCATCTGGACTTCTAGGACCAGTTCTAAGCTCTCCAATACGAGAGAGACACCAACCTACTGAAGCAGAGAGCCTCAAAACCCATGAAAGAATTGGAGTATGTGACATAGGAAAAGATGCTGAAAGAGCTGTACTGCTCAGCCTGGAGAACAGAA
>VZTA01018366.1:0-117704 GCA_013398855.1 Mohoua ochrocephala
TTTATATATATATATAAAAAAATTGCCCATAAGGTCTGTCTTCTGTGTATCTGTGTTCTGCAGCTGTTTTCTCACATTAAGAGAGATTTGACAGTTTTCTGTCTCTTGATCAATGATACTCATACTACAATAAGGTCAGAATGGTATCTGGAGAGATAGTGAGCAGGGATCCTAATGAGATATCAGAATTTGCAGTAAATATGAAGGAATTATTCTGTTTTCTTCTCTTTAGAACAACAGAATATTTTTAAAATAAAATGTTTATGCACAGACTGGAAGGGAATGAATACAAATTTGCAATCTTTAGTCCTCTGAATTTAAATGAATAATGAAGTTATAATTGTTGGATATTTTCATTTGTACCATGTAAGTTACAAAATTTCAAAGAAAAAAATGATTATTGTACAGACACACAAAATCTTGATCATGAGAATTCATCAGTTGGAGATAATGAAAGGCACACACCAGCAATGAGGCATTGGGTTCATCCCACCCTCGGTGTAAAAGACAGAGAAAGATAAAGTAAGTACCGTTCAGTAATACAAACTATGTGTGTTTCAGTCATAACAGTATATGAAACTTTCTTGACAGTAGTTTAGCCTGAGTTGAATTATTTATTTTTGCTGTTGGACTGTTGACAGTACCCAAGCTTGCTCGTTTAAAGCTGGTATCTCCACACAGCACTCTGCGTCATCTTCTCTAACTGCAGTTTAGAGGTAACTTTGTCTCTTAAGATTAGCTATGTTTCTTTGAGCATCTTAATAGCCCATTCCTTGAAACCAGTCCAGTCTGGATGAGGGTTTCTTGAGCATAAGTGTGTGGAATGTAAAAAAACATTCCTGAGAAATACAGCTATGATGATATTAATATGTTCCCACTTCCACTGAAGATGTTTCTACGATAATAGCATCTACATTTTCATGGCTGCATCCTTTTGAGTCTTTACATTACTTTGCTCTTTCTGTATCAAGGTATTGTTTAAAGCAAAAATCCTTAGCAAAATATTAATGAGTTTTCATTCTTGTGTTAATAAGTTTGATGATGCTTCTTGTGTTGCTGTCCTTGAGGTTATCCAGATCTTTCTTGTTTGTTAGTCCATTCTTATTCTGCCTTGGCATTCAGCTTTGTTTTACTGGCATATTTCATTAGCACTTTTCCAAACTTCATGTCGCAGTCAGCAATGAAAAATTAAGCAGTTTTAAGAGCAAAAGAAGTACTTACTGAGCCAGACTGGAGGTCTAGCCCAGTGTTATGCCTTGGGCAGTGGCAGTAGGAGATAATATTTAGGGAGTGCATGTGCACTTTAACACTACCCGTGGTCCATGACAGGACTAAAACTAATTATTCAAGGGAATCTCCCTCCAGGTTGACCTTATTCTTGTCAAATGAAACAGGCATATTCCAACTTTCACCTTAACTCTATCCCATCTGAAACTAGAACAGATAAACTGATCTGTAATGGTTCTTTAAATCTTTATTAATTTTTTTATTCCTACTCTTCCATGATGTGATTTCACTTAGCTCAGATTGCCCAGCAGTTTCATAACATTTTTTATTAATAATGACCTTATGGAAAATAAGAGTTAAAACTACCATTTGATTCACTTATCTGATCTGCTTGGAAAGAGACAAAATTTATCAGTTCATATTGCAGTTAGTTATTGGCTTTCTACAATGCAGTGGCATTTTGTGGTAGTTACTAGAGCTGTCTTTACAAAAGCAACTTCTTTCTTTTTTTTTCTTGTGGAGGCTTATTTTCCTTAATTAGTCTTCATTAATTTTAAAAAGGAGCTGAATGCAGTGTATGTGAGGCCTCAGCTGTGGTTATAGGAGACAGAAAAGGATTGGTAATTGCCTTCTCTTTTTGTTTCACTGCTGCTGAAGCTGAAAAGATATAAAGCTCTAAGTTCTAATATCTGATTATAGGAAATTGTTGATGCATGCCTTTGATTTTGCTGCATGAATCTTCATTAACTTAGTATCTGTTGACATACTGTGAGTCTGGCACAGAAAAATTTGAACATACTTCTTTATCAGGCATCTTAAGTAGTGCTCAAAATCCTTCCTGAGACAGACAGTCTATATCTTTCCTTCCTCTGTTAGCTTCCATTTGTATTCAGATTCCGAGAGGAAACTACACAGACGAGGCATTTGAAAGACATGAGGTGAAGGCTAGGGGTATATAGGTGTAGATTTAGAGTAAGTTGAAATTGACTCTAAGAAGTCAACTCATGAACTAACACGAGTGGTTCTAGATGGAGCACTCAGTGCTCGTCATCTTGATTACGCCTGTGTAAGGTTTGCCAAATACATCTCTTCATCAATACATGGTTCCTTCTTATGTCATGGTAGGTTTCCTGTCTCCATTGCACCTGAAGACTGGAATGCATCACAAGGAACACCCAATACCCCTTCATAAATGAATTAACTGTCAGCTGAAATGTGAAATCGTGCAATAAAAATGATTGAATTGCAAATTGTGGTGCAGTCTCTCTCTACTTTCCACACCAGAATCTTTGTTAGGGACTTCTAATTCTCTTTAATTTTCCTCTGGAAGGGGGAGGGAAGTGGGAGGTTGCACTTCAGCTTCTGTTTTGCCATGGGGCTCATCATACTAAAATCAAGTGGGTGATTTCAGTAGAAAGCTCTTTGATTATGCAACATGAAATAATGTAACAGTACAATTGCTTCAAATTCATGGAATTATTTTAATTAACCCATGGTAATACTAGCCTTTAATGTGTCCAAAAAACAGCAATGGTTTTATGCAAATTAGGAAAATGGCATTGAAAATGTTCTTATATATAATCTGATTTTTCTCCCCAGGCATTCTGGAGTCCATTGTTGCCTGAAATGGCTGTGACTACGGGACTAGCAGAAACGAGGTTTAGGTTACTCATAAGGTTCAGCCAAAGAATACAAAAGAGATGGTATTGTGATTAAAATAAGAACAAGTCAAAAAGTGTGAAAAGGAAAAGGTTATACGGAAACCAATAGCAATTTTTAGAGGTTTACAGATAATTTCTCTGATATTTGCTAACTGTAATGAGGTTGGAGATTTAGCCACTCTATGTAAAGCTGAAATTTCAAGATGAAACAGTAACGTCCAAATTTTTCTGGGAAAATAATAAAAAAGTCAAGGACATCCCAGTAGATTAAATAAACCAGCTGTGATACGCATCCTGTGGCAAGAGAGAGCCAATTCAGCATGAAGACAGTTTTATTTCTTAGATTTCTCTCAAGGAGATCTATTCCTTTCTGGAAAGGGAGTGGTGCTTGCAGTGCCATGGACTGCTGGAGCTTGCAGTGCCATGGACATTGGGGTGTTTTTTAGAGCTCCTTGGAGCAGCTGCATAAAAATTATGTATATAAATAATGTTGCTTCTGTGCCAGTAGTGCTATATTACACAGCTAAACATCCTGACATGTAATACGAGAGAGCACAGAAAGGTACAGAGTGAAATTACCAGCCATTTCTAATTTGTGTTAGTATCATAAAGACAGAATATTTGACAGAAAAGAAGCCAACTGAAACTACTCAGTACCCATGAGCATCACTATTTATTAAGCTAACACTTCTCTCTTTCACTGCCATGTGTAAAAAAAAAATGCATATTTTAATGTCAAAAAACATTCCATCTGTTATCAGGGATTTTTTTTTCCAAGTATTTGAATGCCTGTGGCATTGCAAAAATGTATTATATTTTATAAGTACTATTACTGTTTCATGCAGAGGACTGTGGAAAGGCTACTGTTTTGCTAGAGGCTACCAAATATTGCTTTCCGTGTCATAATTCACAGTAATTTGATGTAATGATGACATTTAGATTTGGAATATACTTTTCTTTAGGTGACCAGAATTTTCATGGTGTACTTTGGCAGATGCCAGTATAAGAAAAGCAAAAGCAGTAATCACCATGTGATTTATTTTTGCTACAGGTGAACCCTGCAATTTAGCTCTTGTCAGCATGCAAATTGAAGTTGTCTTATGCTATTTAGCTTGGTTAGATAGCACTAATGTGATTGCTTATGCACCTTCTGTTTCATGGACTCGAAGTGCTCATTTGAGGCTCATCAGCAATAAGCTATCTTTGGTGACAGATACTGTAAATGTACTCTGGGGAAACTGATTTAAGAAACTAGAGCTTTTCAAGGTAAATGTTTTGTGGTGTTTCATTCCAATCCTCTGTGAATTCATCAGAATCCTATTTAAAGATCACTCTGTGTAAAGTTTGTGGGCTGCTACCTCGCAAGTTAATTCTCATCTTGTTGCAAACAAATATGGCCTTGGGAAGAGTGAAACAAAACATTTGCCAGAGATTCAACCTCTAGTGAAAAAACAAGCCTGTGTTAGAGAAGCTCATTTAGAAAGCAACAGAAAGATCCATCACTTTGCTTTATGAAATCCATTACGTTTAAAATTGTGTTTTAAAAATTCAATTTTGGACATTGTTAGGGTTTTCTTACTGAAAGGCAATGAGCTTCTCCCAAGCTTCTGACACTCACCCTTCTAATCAAATGAAAATATTTTTTTACCCATGGGGATAGTTCTCTCTCTCTTTGTCCCCTTTCTTTTAGTTGGAATTTTAGGCCAGAAGCTACGTAAGGGTCAGGGTATCAGTTGGCTTAGCCCTGGTCTCTGGGAGGGATGATGCTCCCCTTCCTCCTGTACATGTTGCTGAGGGAATGAATGGTGCTGAACAGTTTTTTATTTGATCCAATGTTAGTCAGTATTCAGAAGATCCTGTTCCTCACAAAATTCTAAAATTCTGAATATTTCCTAACTTTTCAGGAAAAAGAAAGCATATTTTGAAGTTTTGTTTTTTGGTTTTTCTAAAAAATAATTTAATATTAAAATCAAATCTTTAAAAGGTAAAATCAATTTTTTGGGCTTTCTGTGTGGAACTCCAAGGCCAGTTAGAGCAGTCTACTGGTGTTGTCAGG
Organism: Mohoua ochrocephala; assembly: GCA_013398855.1. Classification (NCBI taxonomy): domain Eukaryota; kingdom Metazoa; phylum Chordata; class Aves; order Passeriformes; family Acanthizidae; genus Mohoua; species Mohoua ochrocephala. The sequence continues at coordinate 4,945 of VZTA01018366.1, forward strand.
AGCTGGGAATCCTGATGCCATGAGGAACAAAAAATGAGTGAGTGACCTTGCAACCCCAGCTCAACCCCAAAGACATTCAGCCTTCTAGTGCTTCCTCCAGATGGGAGGGGAAGCCAGCTTGGTCTGGGTTTTGTGAGTCCCCCAGACATCTTGCCACACAGCTCTTCTAATATCAGGCTTCCAAACCCTGTGGCAGTTGGGGTTTTGGCACAAACCCAGCGGGAACGTGTGATTTCCCACAGGAGGGCATGGAGCATTGTGGGACTGCTCTGGAAGAGGGGAAAGCCGTGCCAGCCAGCATCTGTGAGGCAATGCACTGGAAGAAGCTGTGACAGATTTCCAGCCAAAATTTCCATTTTGCATGTAGTTCAGTGAGAACTTTTGGGAATCATTGTTTTGAACAATTTAGCCTCTTCTGCTCGTCTCAGAAGCAGTGAGGAAATTCTCCGCCAACTGTTGCAGATCAGAGGCCTCTCTGGGGTCCCACAGGTTTGAACTTGTCATCACTTTTGCTTGAGGTTCACCCAGGGTACATGGCTGGGGGAAAAACATTCATCAGTGCAGTATCATCAGTCAGTGGTGGAAAAGAAGTGTTTTTATGGGAAAAAAATCAACTTCACCCAAGTGAGGCTGGAGAAGATACAAGTGACTGAGCACTTGGAAGGCTGGGACTCTGGCATTTTGAAAATTCTACTTTCTGCCTCATTTGTATTGGACCCAGATGGTGTGGCTGATGTTTTCCAGTTTCTAGCCAAGTCAGGGTCTTAGTAGAATCTGCTGGTTGTTGAAACTCTAGGAAGAACAAATGATAAATCATGTGGAGGGAGAAGCACGCTGAACACTTGGCAGGTATTCCTCTGTCTCTTTTATTCTGGAATTTACCCACATTGTTTTCCAAGAAAATCGTAGCTTGAGGTGAAGTCAGTCCTTCCTGTTCCTGGAGCTGTAGAAGCTCAAGAACCAAGTGTGCCGCTTAGCTGAGGCACATAGCCAAGTACATGCTTGACCTCTCCTCTGGATGCAGCCAAAACTGGCGTGATGCTTATTTTGGATGTTCCACTGTGTTAGGGCAGCAGACAAGCATGTTTGCAGAGTATCTGGAAACTGTGGCTTTTTCATTTAACTACATATCTTAAAGGAACGTATATCATATTTATTTCCTCCCTCATATATAGAAAAATTCATATGATAACATCTTTCATACCTTAATTTTTCCTGATGGTAGAGCCTAACTCACTCCTTATTCGTCACAAGGTCAAAGGCAGTGCACAAGATAGGTCTCATCAACAAATTAATAAATCTCTAGATTTGGGACACATAATATCCACAGATACTTCTAAACTACAGTGATAGGATGAAATTTATGGCGTTAAATGACCAAAACTGTTCCTTCCTGCATGGCTGGGGACATTTCTCACAAACTGTAGATCTTGTTAGCTTGGCTCCAACAGTCAATGACAGTTTTATGCCTTTACGGAAGCTGTGGGACAGAAGGCAACATTTGGTCTGAAATAATTTGTTTATAGTTTATAAATAAGAAAAATGTAGTTCTTAGACTCTATCTAATCCAATGCATGTTTGTCTTTCTGAATGTGTTTGCATCAGACAAAAGCCGTATAAAAGGCTATGGGATATTGGCTTCATTTTAAGTAGTAAGAAAACCTGGTTGCTTTAATTTAGCCAGTCAAGTGACAGTGATGTTTTGGACATTTCATATTTTTGCAGTGAGCAATCCTAATCAAAATCTTGCAGCTTTTATTCAATTAAACAATCAATTTCTATGTGGTTAACTTCAGGTTAGCTGCTTCGATACATCCACACAAAAAGGTTTCCAAAGAAATCAGAAGTGTTCCGACGGTGAGTGCAGTAAAACCTTATGTAAATGATAGCCAGAGTCATTTAGCATGTTTTCTTTTTTGTTTTTTTGTTTTTTTTAATAGGAGGCTGTGAAGATCATGCTGCCACTTAATTAATAAATTAATTTCTTAAATGTTAGCCTTGAAAACATTGAAGACATTCACAGAGCAATTTAAAGCCAGAAATACAGGCAATGTGAAGAGACCCTTTCTACATGTGTTCAAGACTCTTCAATAGCACTTCAGATTTAATTTACCCTCAGTATTAAATTTTGAGCTGAAGTTTATTAAAAACTGTGAAAACTAATACTAAACAAAATACTTAGACATGCTCCTTTCCTCTGGTTGTATATGTTTGAAGAACCAGTGAAAAATCAATTTTTAAAAAAAAGTCAAGTCCACTATCAATCAAGGACCCAAACCCAGAAGATTTCCCTTTGGCATGTGCTTTTTGGTTTGGGGGTTTTTTAGGAGGAGCTCTACTTGAAGAGACTTTAAAAAAATATTAAGGTTGCTGTGAGTGTTAAAACACTGACCTGTATTGGCAGTGACTTCCCCCTCAATCGAGTTGAGGAATGTGGTGTTTATTTACTCCCTGAAGGCTTGCACTCTGCCAAGAGCTGGGCAGAGGTGACTTGTTAGGGGAAGGCCCTTTCTGACCACAAAAGGGGTGCAGTGAGGTTACAACACATCACATGTGTTATTCCTGCTCGTTTCCTGCTTGTTTCCTAGCAGGAAAACAGGCGATAACCATCAAGATGTATGGATTTTAGAACGTGTTTCAAACAAATTCAGACAGACAATAAGCAGCAACCCGGCCTAAGATTTGTGGAGTCTGAAGTACGTGTGATTCTGAAGCAAAGGGTCACCCTGTAACAGCTGTAACTCCTCAATTAAATAAAAGTGAACTGGCTTGTCAGGCATTGTCAACAGAAACTGAAAAGACATGAAGCCTCAACAGGCAGAATCTTTTGTCCTTTCTGTTACACACATCTGATTATGGCCAGACCACTTGAGAACTCAAATTTGGGGGCTTGTAAGTGTATAGACACAAAAGCGTGAGTGAGAGTAAGCTGCCAGAGAGTGACCTGAATGGGCAAAATTAACCTGCCTAGAAATTCCATAAAAAGTAATCACCCTTCACTTCCCTGATCTTGTCCATGAGCTTTGTTACACTAATTTCCTCCAGACCAGTTTTACAGCTAAGCTGCATGATGTTAATAAAGAATGAAGCCAGTATAGGTGAGAGAGAGCACTGAGTGCTCCCACTCGTTCTGCAGCAGCTTCTCTGCTCTGAGGTGACAGATGAGGATGCCCTTCGAAAGCACCCTCTGAGACTCTCTTTGGTTGCACAGTGGGCTGTGGAGCAGAGGTTAGTGCAGTCAGAAAGATTGATGGCTTTCACTGAAGAGACTCTTAAAAGTACCTTCCCACACACATTCCTGGTTATATCACAGTGAATTTAACTTGTGACTCTATATAAGTAACTAAGAATAATAGAGTCTGATTTACTGCTGTTTCACTCTAGCTCTGGACTCAATTGAGTTACACGGGCATAAAATTCAATAGTGAAGAAATCCATAATATGTGCCTACCCATATAAGTCATTTCCCAAGAAAATATAAGCATCATCAATATGATCTTCTCCATAAACAAAACAAAACCCGAACAAAAAAAACCCCCAAAACAACCCGAAAAATGAGTTTTCTTTATGACAATTGTTATACTTGCAGAGATACATTTTAAACTCTTTCTCCCCTGCTGCATAGATCCTACTGTACACAATGCCATGAAATAACTCCTGTACATGGATATTGTCTCAAAAAGAGGGATTGCAGACTTATTTCCAATACTTATCTGTTTAAAGATTTCCACCCAGGGTAAAGCAGCTGCTTTTTCCACCCAGCTGCTTCTCCTGGTAGTACCCATCATACTGACTTTAAGCAGATTATGGTAATTAAGATAGAAATGGCAGGAACTTGCCTTCTAATTAAAATGGAAATGGAATTTACAAAACAAATATCTAACAAACTCTGCTTTCTCATATAAGAAAACAAAATACAATAAGATCTGCGCAGTATTGCCAGATGCTATTTTGTGCTAACATCTTGAGCAGGAAGGGTGGACCCCTTCGTGTTCTTTATCAGCAATGGACAGGCTGAAGAGCAGCAAGCAGGTCTCCACCTGGAAGAGAGCTTAGCCAGGGGCTAATGGCTTCTGCCTTTCTCTGATATTGCAGCATTTCTACTGGAAAGGTATTAAATGCTGCCTCATTTACAGGAACTGAAAGGAGAGAAAGCAACTGGCATTAATCCAAAAGGATATTTTAAGCAACTGGACCAGTACGGGAGGAACCAAGAAGACTGGAAGAAAAGGGTACTGTAACAGGGGGAAGTGCACAGAGAAGACATCCAGGAATGAGCTGAAGCAAAGCTGTGATCTAGGATGGATACTATGTGTCCTGATAAAATATGTGCGACACTGTAGATGCTGTACTTTGTCCTCAGATGCTTGAAGATGCCAATACTACAGGGATGTGAACAAACTGCATCTCTGCTTTTTGTTTCCTGCTGCAAGAGGAGCAGAAATCTTGCTCTGCCCCATCCTGGTGATGATCACTGCAGGTTGCAAACGTAGAGGAGACAAAAGATTATGTCTTTGGGGGTGCAGGAACAGCAAGGAAAATTGGAAAGCAAGGCCTGCACATGCTGACAACTGAGCACACCCCTACCTCCGGGTGTTTTATCAGGCATTATATTGATTTGAACTGCCACCTATCAGGCAACCTAAGCCATGACACCAAAATTTTCTTTCTATTTGGAATTAAACTGTGGAACCCGTATCTTGGGTTCAGAGACCTTGGATCACACCGTGAGAGCCTGTTTCATCTACTCACAGATTTATTTACCAGCCTTTGCCTCAGGCAAACCTTCTGTACCAGTGTGAACTCCTTTCTAAAGTATTACACAAAATAGGTGGCAAAGAGGTTCTTGATTTTATTTGAACAACCTAAAATGTGAACTCACTGGGAAATTTTTTTTGAGAAAATATTTTTTCTTCATGAGTTTCAGATGCCTCTGAAGCCACTCTGATGTAGCCCACTTTCTACACTTGTTTCCTGCACTGTGTCCCAACTTTGACAGAAATAAGGGTGTTGGGCTGGATTGGATCGGTGTTGGATCTCTCCTCCTGGTCAGAGAGATTAGAGAGAGGTTTGAATTCTTGCAGCAGAGAGAGGAGCTTTTTCATAAGTCCCCTAACCTGAAGGCTAACAGAGAAAAATGGAGCACACTGTCACATCCAGAAGAGACCTCCATTTTTGTAAAGGCTCACAATTTGTGCCCCAAACACATCCAAAGAACTGATTTCTTGGGAAATCGTGTGGATATATTGAATTACTCTTTCATAAAGGGCTCATACTGAGCACAGTCTACCCTATTCACCTGTCAACAGCACTGCCACTTTCTCTATCACTGAAGCCCAGAACCAGTGTTAGCAATGCGAAAAAAAATTGCTTTCAGTCTTGGAAGCAAGCACAACAATGAGCACATTCATGGATGGTCTCAATTTGTAACAATTCAAGAAAACCTTGATTATGCCAAATTGTGGTCTTTTTGGCTGACTACCATGCACCACAATTTGCCTAAGTTCACCGTGACACAAATCAAATAATTTAAATTTTACTTTTGTGAATATCTATTACTTAACAAGGTAAAGTCAGACCCATACTGATTCCACCAGCTTCTCACCAGACACGGGTATTCACTCTCTAAAGCTTGTAATTTTTAGGACAAAACCAGCTTGATTATATTAAATATGTGAATCCAAGTTTTTTAGATCCAATTATTTTATTTATTACGAAATGTTATATGCTTGAAATACTAACAAAAATCATGCTTAAAAAAGTTAAAGAACAATGGACCAATGGACTGTTCAGTTTAGGGTTCCCACATTAATTGGAAAATTATTTGTTTTATTTGGGAAAGGTAAAAAATCATGTTACTCTTAATTATGCTAATACAAGTGAGCAGTAGATGGTTAACAGTGGACCAATCAAAGTATTATCATGCTACATATTTCTTATTTAATCTTCTATTTGCTGCAGTAATTTTCTCTAATTTTCTCTATTTTTCCTGAGATTTTTGCAATTTTCACATTTTTTATTTTTGCCTAATGGTTTAGGCAGGTGATCACTCAGCATAGCAGATGACACCTTTAACTTGCTTCTGTTTGCTTAACTTAGCACCTAATGCCCCTTTAAGAACCTTTACTCTAGTTTACTGAAATATCCATTATTTTCTACTCCATGACTCCATGTAGATGCTTCTTCTGTCCATCCGTTTCAGTGAAAACACTTGTTAATTTTGATTTTGAAAACTATATTTCATATTTCAAGTAATGCCCTGCATTAAAGTAAATAAATATGGACTAGCAGTGGTCTTTAAATGACTGACAACAAAAGAAAGGGTAAACTTCCTCAGTTAAGGAAGTTTAATAATTGAAACAAATTAAAATAAACAATATTAATACTAAGTATTATAAATAAATTATTACTGTTATTATTGATAATAATAATAGTAATAAGTGAAAAGGAAAGAAAGAGAGGGAGAGAGGAATAAAACCCAAGAGAATTATATGAGACACAGTCCAGTTGCTCACCACCTGCTGACCAATGCCCATCCCATCCCTGAGCAGTGATTGCCCCTCCTGGTCAAGTCCCCCTAGTTTCTACACTGAACATCTGAGATATTCATCATTCATGAAATGTGCTGGCCATGTTGTCTCAACAGCATCTTGTGTACCTCCTCACTGACAGAGCATGGAAAATCAAAAAGTTCTTAACTTAGGGTAAGCACCACTAAGCGACAACTAGAACATCGGTGTATTATCAACGTTATTCTCATATTAAACCCAAAACACAGCACTGTACCTGTTACCAAGAAGAAAATTAGCTATCTCAGCCAAAACCCCAACTCTCTCAGCCTTTTTTCATAGAAGAGGTGTCCCAGACCTCCGATCATTTTCATGGCCCTCCTCTGGATCCAGCCCACCAGGCCTGTGTCTTTCTCGAACTGCTGTTCCCAGAACTGGACGCAGTCACTCCATTGTAAAAGGCCACTACGCAGGCACTACGGTCCACTCAAACCTGACATTCAAGCTGAATTCATTTGTGCTGGGTTGAGCTTGGCTGGCTGCCACATACTCACCAAACTTCTCTGTCACTCCCTCTCCTCAGCAGGACAGGGGGACAAAGTGCATGGAGTGGTTAGAGAAAAGCTTTTGCAGAGCAGCTGTTAGGTTTATTCCTTTTTTTATTTACATACCACAGAGTTATGCCTGAGTCTTTTTGTAGCTAGCTGCCATTGTGTGGCAAATTTCATCAACTCAAGATCACTTTGTATATAATTAATTTTTAGTGTTGGATGTATTATTTCAGACAGAACTCCAGATTTTGCCTGGATGACCTAATCAGACTTACAATGTTATAATCATTTCAGTAAGAAATCTACAGATTTTTTCTCAATATTTTGAACAATCTATTCTTAAACAGACCCTTTCCCACTGTAATAATGTCTAGGATATTCAGTTGTAGTCCAAAATTTTATTGTGCATGATACAGTGCTGGATATTATCAGCCTTTAAAAACAGAAAAGAATAAAAGAGAAGTAATTTTTATGAACTTGTATTTGCAATCAGCAAAAGGATAACGGGCAATGTTTTTAAATATGAATTAGTGTCAATTAGAAGAATTACAACCACAGGAGAAATAGCAGTTTATTGTCTTTGTGGGAAATCTGGGACAAACAGGCAGTTCACCAAGGTGTGGGTCTTCCTGAGAGCCAAAAGAGCTTCCCAGTTATTTTTTCCTGTGAGAACTCTATGAGGCTCCCACTACATAAAATTAATTGAATGTTTAAATGCTGTAAGAGTACATGTAGCTATTCCTGTGCAGGTACCCTACTCTAACAAGTTCTCAACTGAGAGAATTCTCAGCTCAGTACTGAGAATTTCTGAGTCTGTCCTGTCAATAGCTGGGAACCCCGGCCCATTCTTTTGCCAGTTTGGAGTGACCATCCACTGCTTCCTCAGCAGCTTTGCTGCTCCTTGAGAATGGTGTCCATCATGCCAGCTTTGCCTCTCCTCGTTGTCCACTTAAATCTCGTTTTCTCCAGCAATAGAGTACACATATATAGAGCCATAAATACCAATCCATGCAAGGATACTTTATTTAGTTTCAACATGCATTTATAATGTAAAAAGTAATTTCATTCTTCATGTCTAGAAGATTTTGATTTCCACAGGCATCTCCGCAACTACCCAGAACTGGCTGCAACTGCTGAAGATGTACTGGGGGACAATTTGGATACCACAGCAGAAGTTCTGGCCCACTAAACCTGCAGCTGTGAGCATCAGCTCCACTGCTCCTGCTCTGTGCTCAGGTAGACAGAATACTCTTGCCCACCCCCAGGTGAATAGTTTCTACCTGGATATACTGCCTATGGCTACTTGAGTAGCACCCTGAATTGCAATAGGAAGATATTTGGAATGAAGAAGGTGTGAGCAAAAGCCTCACTCTGTTAATGCTTTTGGTCTTTGTCGATGTATCTTTTGGGAATTGAGGAACTACTTTGCCTTCAGATTACCTGTACTGCCATCATATTCTGATCTTAGATTTCTAAAATCAGTGAAAGCAATGAGCTGTGGCCTGAATGCCTGCACTTGTTCACACGGGGAAGCATGTGTCCTGTATCTTGTCAGCTTCTTCTCCCACGGAGTTAGAGTCACAGAAGTGTTTTTTTACCAGTGCCAAGCCCTCAGTGGAAAATGAGGACACTCACAGCATCCTATTCTGCAGTACACAGAAAGGAAACGAGGAGAGATGACATGTCGCATGTACAGCACCTTAAGTACAAAAGATTGTACCTGCAAGGAATACTGTCAAGATGCGTCTGTTGAAATGCTGCTCTTCTCTGTTTTACCTTACTGGCTCAGCCCCCACCCTGCAGGCACAAACATGCAGCCTTAGATGTGGTTCCCCAGCACCAGAAACGCAAAGACATTTTTGTCAGCCTTGCTTCTAAAAATAGATGTTGGGAATCCACCTGGGCTGTGCGAAGCTGTTTGGTTGAGGGTTTTTTTCTTTCCTCTTGGATTTCCTTTCTCATAAGGCAGAAATAGCAGCAGATGATGTGGAAAGACATGATATGTCAGTGGCAAGTCCTGCATCCACAGCAACACCAGGTCTGGAAATGCCCCACTCAAAATCTCTTCCCAGAAGTTCATTCTGTTAGGCAATTGAAAAACAAAAACCTCACTTTGACAAAGAAACTCCTGAAATGTCTGTGGTCCTGCCACCTTAAAAAATAGAATAGTTGTTTGTGTAGAGCAAACATGAAAATTTATTTGTTTTCATTTTGCAAATACATTAGAATTTGTTCATGACAAAATCTTAATGAAGTTTTTTGCTTTTTGTGATTTTTGAATGCTGGATGTGCACCCATTCAGTCTGTGAATTTATATTCATCCCACTGCAATGAAAATGCAGTCTGTATATGCTGTTAGCAGATCATTTATTTTTAATCATTCATTCAAGGATAATTTCTGCTTTCATCAGAGTCAAACTCTGTAATTTAAATAAATATAGTCCTTGCAGAAATAGGGTCCAAATGTAGACTTTAAAAAATATATTCTTGTTTTGGTCGTTCAAAAAAAATGGAGTGTTAAATAACATTCAAAAATTGAGTCCCTTGTGACTTTCCTGAAGAATGCTCACAGTCAAATCGTGTCCCTTAGCTAAATAATAGTCATGAGTATGTGAAAATACAGTGGGATACAAACGTGTAAAATGGGGGAAGTTCCGGCTTCTTTACCTTGCCTTTAATTTTAGCTTATGCCACAATATTTAAAGGCACAGGTGTTCTAAAAAGTAAAGATTTGTCTCTAAACTATCTTGGAGCTGGGTCTTCACTCAGTTATTTGGTAACCTCCCAGCTCTCTTCTCACTCCCTTCTTATCTCATTTTCCCTGACATGTCTGGCTGACTGGACCTGCCTCCCCTCATCATAAAAGGGGGTTCTGCAGAAAAGCTCCTCCCTTGCTTCTGCCTCCTAGGAGCAGGGTCAGCCAGAGCTGCCCTCTTTTGTGCTTGGCCTAGATGAAGAGCATTGAGTTGATTGGAACATTTTCAGAGAAATGTATTTCTGCTGGAACATGGGGCTTAGCTAAAGCTTTTCATGAGGACACAATAAATTCACCTTTTCTCTTTTGTGAGACTTCTCAGAGCAGCAGTCTATTATCAATTTTTGTTTGAAAGCAGGAGAGAGAGAAAGAAGCAGAGGCTGGGGGAAAGAAGGAGAATAATAAAAACCCCTTATATTTTCAATCAAAAGATGGATATTTCATGAAAGTGCTGGAAAGTGTCCAGGTTTTGTTTCCATGTGGAAAATACCCATGAAATGAAATGGCATTCTTCTGGTTCTGCCCCATTGTGAGGAGCACAGCCGATGAAGAAAACGTGCAGACTCCTCTCAGGACATTTATTTGGTTGCTGTTATTCTCAGAACTGTTTTAATTCAGCTCCTCACCTTTGTGCCCCTGCTTGTGCATCTCTCTGCAGGCCCTTAATACTGTGTGGCTTTTTCCCTTTAGAATAAGCTAAAATTGGTCATTTAATGAAGCTCACCAATCTCTACCTTGCCTACCAGACAGCGTCTAAAGGCTTTGTGCTTTCCCATGGCTCATATTTCCCATTATCCAATTTATCACTCATTGCTGGGAAAATTTACCCACAGCTGGAGCATGCTGGCTGTTTGTCAGCTATGTGAACATGGAGATGCCACTCGCTGCTGCGCAGGCTGCCCTGTGCTGAGAGCCCCATGAACGCTGCCTGCAGTCCTCAGAGGACTTTTGCTCTTCCGTTGCAGGCTTCATTTTACTCTGTTTTTCTGATTCTAACAGACTGGGAGCTTAACTTTGATATTTAACTTCTGTTTCCAAAGCAAAGCTTTGTGCTAGTGTGTTTTTAGAAACAGAGGAGAATGATCTGGTCCTGATTTTGCATTTTCTCTAGTGAAAAGATAAGCCTAGGTTTTTATTTACATGGATTAGCAGTCAGGAAAAGGATCCGCTTTCACAGGTTTATGACGTCTCCCTTTCTCTATTACTGTGCAGTTTTCTCAGGGCCTTCCCAAATGACCTGCTGTACAGGCAATACCAGATATTGTGCAAAATGTTCCTGCCAAGTGCTCCAAGTCCTCCATAGAGCAGTAAAATGATGTCAAAGAGAGGAATGAAAGCTGTGCTGAATGATTTGTTCAAAGTATTTGCCTTCTGTTCAAAAAGGTCAGAAAGGAAAAATCTAAAAATGGTATGTCTATTTTTAAACTGTCTTATCTCCTGGGATTATATAAAAAACTTCTTAGGTTTTCTATGGTAGGAGGTGATTAAATGAGCACTGAGATGGTAAATGAATAATGATGCTTAGCTGGTTGCAGAGAGCAGCTGTGCCCGTTGAACAATTATTGACATGAAAAGAAACTCAAAGGTTTATGTGCAACTGGATTCTATTTGTAGTCTGCTTTCCTAAGAAAATGAGAGTAAAAAAGAATATATTCATGTGTCCAGCCATTCATCTGTACCTCAGTCCTTCTCATAATAGGTTTTGAAACGGTTAATGAAATGTCTGCGGTCTTGTTTGAAATGACGATTTGGATACTGAAGGTCTTTTAAGTATTTGTTGAAAATCAGTACCTGGGTGAGGACTGAGAGAGACATCCCAGCCCACCTAAAACAAAGGAAGGCAGAAATGCTGCCTTTATGCATGGGGGGTCGCTGTGGATGAAGTCCCTTGCCAGCCTCAGCGTGGCTGCTTCCAGTAGCATCAGTGACGTGTCCACATACCAGTAAAGGAATGAGCTGAGGTATTTGTGCCAGGGGAGTAGGAGACAGGAGAAATGCTCATTCAATTCTGGCACAGTGTTGCTTTGTGGACATCCTAAATCAGAATAAGGGGCTTTCAATTTAAGTGGTTGATCTAAAAAACTTACCCATGCGTTTTCTCCCAAGGGTGAAGTCTAAATCATGAGCTTTGAACTTCTGCTCTAAGGTTTTCCTTGACTATCTATTTCCCTCAGACACTGCATCACAGAAGGGTAGGGTGATGTATTTAGCGTGTGAGGTTTAGTCTTCTTTGCCTTGAAGGCATAGAATTTGCCAGAAAATTGACCTGCTTAAAATTGACCCACGAAGTAACTTTCTAAAATTAATGATTGCATTTAAAACAATTACACCGTAGTCCTTCAGGTCTCCACAGCATTTTGATAATACTGCAATGCTGCCATCGTTTTGAAACGGTTATCCTCACAAAACGTAACTCTGGGATACCACATTACCAGAAACTGGCAACACTTAGTGGTCTGTTAACTCTTTAATTGTTGATCACTTCAGAATATACACTATGGTAACACATTTTTTGACAATTTGTTGTTCCTGAAGTTTTTACATGGCGTCTCTGAGGCTGTCAAAATATTTACCCTACCATATACACTCCCTGACAGTATTCATGCTTCCCTTACCCTCTTTCAACAATAAAGAGTGCAGTGCACCAGTCTGGAAAAAAACTCAAACCCAATCAGAAAATATGTCATACAATAGTAAATGAAGTAACAGGAGAAATATCCCGGATTTTATTTACTGGTTGGATGGCACAGGCTCCTGGGTACTTGTCCTGAAGCTTCAGCAACGCCTTCTTATTCATATGATGACCCAGAACTTGACTGCAGTAGAGACTCAACAATTTTTTCTAAGTATAATTGTAAGGTATATGAATTTGTGTAAAGGAAATATATTTGGTCAAGAGATAGGAAAGGTATCAGAGTTGCATCCTAAATCCTAAACCTTTTTTTTTCAAGTCCTGTTGCTCCAATCCTGAGCTGGCACTTGCAATGACACTAAGGTGGCTTACCACTGGGAGCAGTGGTAAGTAGCAAACTGATATACAAAAATGCCACTTTTATGGCACCACACTGCTTTTGGTTTTTTTTCAGGAGTATGGGAAGTAGATCTGAAAAGGGGTGTTAAAAAATAAAGAAATATATTCTTCATCTTCATAATCATATTGAAATAAACCTGAAAGTATTGCTACCACCCTCACTGCATCCTGTAGCAGAGTACAACTGAGCACCCCTTTCAAAAAAACCCCAACCCAACCAAACTCCCCCCCCCACCCAAAAAAGCCAATCCCCAAACCAAACAAAAAATCCCAACAAGAAAAAAAAAACCAAAACCAAAACCAAAGCCCCCAAACAATCATGAAAACCAAGAGATAGCACTTAGGGATAAAAACATTTTTCCTATAACAAGACACTTCCGGAAAGTACCAAAGCAGTAACAATAAAAATGATTTATTAAAACTCTCATTTAGTGCCAAAGTATTGAGAAGAAGAAATTGTCTTATTTTGAATGTATAATTGCACTTTAGAACGAGAGCATAAATAAAACAGTACTGATCCTTCAGTCAGCGCATGAGCACATGTCTATAATGAGTGAAGAATATTGATCAGAGGAGAAGCCGAGTATGCTCACTGCTTTTAAGATGTATGTTCTCCCAGACAACCTCTGTGTGCATTCAGGAAGCTCACATATTGTCATAAACAGAAAACTCACATTTACTGACACTTACTTATGCAAATCAGTCTATTAATCTTAACTTCAAATCATTATCAGATGTGAAGGAATGTCTTGTAATGTATATTAAAGTGTGTGAAGTCGTCAAAAAGGTTCGCTTAACATTTGGAGTATGAATGCAGGCAACACTGTCAACTAGGATGCCCAGCTAGGATGGAAAAAACCATTTGCCTAGGTGCTGAGTGTGGTGGAGAGACAGTCAGGCTGGCTGTCTGAAGATTCTTAGCTACATCACAGTCCCTAATTTTTGTGGTATGAGAGTTGGGATGAAGCATTACTGGAGGCAGCTCTGTGTGCTACATTTCTGATGTGATAAACTCAGGCCTTTGTGCTACCCCCAAACCAGCTAAAAGGTTCTTAGTCATGATCTGGCTCAGAAAACTCAGCAACAATCTTGATGCTCCGAAGATAATGATGCAAAAAGCCAAGAGCCCCAGGGCAGAATCCCTGCCTGCTTGCAATAAATTCTTCAGAGTTTATTGAGAGTTAGCTGCGAGCATCAGGTTATTACTGAGGCTTTTTGATCAGTAGCTGCATTTTGGGGTGGTGGTACTTGAATTCACTGTTTTGGGAAACTACCAAGAAGAGGAAAACAATGAAAATCCTGTTGCAGAGGATGAGGGTTTTGCTAATTTAAGCTATTTCTGTTTCATTACCTCCTACACAGCCCATCATGGGCTGCATTGTCTTGGGAAGGGGCACAACATTTCAGCAGTGTTTCAAGGACCCTGAACATCCTCATGTCAGGGGATCCTTCAGGGGCAGCTGAGGCTTGCTTAGCTTTCTGAGCAAACTAAAATGTCTTCTGGCAGTTCCCAGGGCTGGCAGAGAGAGTCTCTTTCCTGGAGAGGCCATGTTGAAAGCCAGAGGATAGCTCATAACGAGCTTGTATGGAAATGAAGGGCACTGAGGTAGATGTATGAGAGCAAAGCATTAGTTCTGTTTTATGGCTGGGGACTAGAGTCTAATGAATTTCATAACACATGGGGGAGACTGTGGTGACTCACACTAGGATTGTGCATTTGTGCCTAAATTACATAAACACAGCAGGATGTCCGTACGGCTGTGTGGAAAGAGCTATTTGTAACTGAATGCGCAAACAAGGTCCCCCCGACAGCAATCTCCATAGATTGTTGCTCTCTTCTGATGCCTAATGTCCTGACTGGATCTCCCGTATTGCAGCAAGACCAAAAGGGAAACGTTCTATTTAATCCTTTCTTTTTTTTATCTCCAAGAGGCAGCACAAGCAATGTTAACATTTTCTTTAGGAACAGCGCTATTTTTCAGGGCCTTGTCCATTCTGCAACATATCTCCTGGCCAGTGGATGTGGTTCTCGTTTCTCCTAGTGTCTGATCCTGGGATTAGAAAGCACTCAGAGGGCTGACTTCGGTGGGTAAATCGGTGCTGGGCAGTTGTGAAACTTCCAGGTCTTGGGAAAACGTTGTCTAATGAATATTGAATTGACTCCCTTGCACTCTTCCATTTTCTAGTCTGATCTATGATGCATGCAAAGCATTACATATTAATGGTTATCAACATAATGAACAAAAGGCTATCAAAAGACTATTATTAGGACCATTAGAGGTGATGCTTGGGGACATTATGTCCACAGCTTCTGTCTCCTGCACTGCTGAGCATCAGTGTTTACACAGTTTAGTAAGGTATCATATTTATGTTGCACCTGATTAGTCATTTATTCTAATGATTTGTTTGTTCTTTAGAATTGCTGTTTAAAGTAGATTACCCTTTCATTTTGCCATTAAAAAATTAATATTAAACTCGGTGTAAAAATGTCATGAGAATTTCAAGCTCCAAATAGTTCCCTTTTTTTTTCAAACGTGTAGTCTTCATCTGGTGAGTATGCCCACATACTAATGCTAATAGATGCAAAAGCATGTGGAAGGTTGACATTTTGTACCTTTGCTTCAGCGTAAGCCTTTTTTTTTTTTTTTAAAGAAATATAATTTAATCTCTGGCTGTAATCTTCGCTTTCTTAAAAAACACTCTTTCTATTGTTTTTTCCCCCCAATGAGGTTGGAATTTCCAAGGGAATTTACTTTCGTTGTGATAATGGTTAAGGATTGGGTAGAAAGATGATTAAAGGGTTATCTTGGTGTTGTCCCTTTGTAGTAGATGGATGACCAGAATTCAACCACCACAGTATCCTTAGCACATACCAGCCGGTTGGAAGCTAGTCCGGCCCTTTCAATTTATTGAAGGTGTCACTATCAAACAATTCTTTTCTGGTGAAAATATCTGGCTTTCTGACGTGAATGGTAGGATTTATGGTAAAGCTCAGAAACGACTTTGAAAAGTAAAGAATGTAATTGTACTTCCTGATTTTTCAGCTACAAAAATGCCTTTCAAATAGGATTTTTCCAGATTCCACACAGCTTGAACTACAGTGACATTCACCGCATCACTTCCTCAGCTCTTCTGAAGTCACTGCAGCAAATGTTCATGCCGAAAAATGTCCTTGAAGGTAATTTAACAGCTGGAGAAATAGAGGAAGAACCATTCCCTTGTGAGCAATAAGCTCTCAGCAAAGAGAATTTGAAGCAATTTGCCACTTCTTCAGTGGTTCAGCTATGAGCGTGTTCTGGGGGAGTAATGGGATAGTTATATTCATATTATCTAAATGGCAGTCATAATGCTAGAGAATGCCAGGCTCCCCTGTGGCTGCAGGGAGCTCTCCTGGTCACTTCATGCTGCCAGTCAGCTCTCCCTGAGGGGCACAATGCCCAGCATCTTCTGGGCTTTCTCCTGGGGATGGTGTAGCTATGGGTCACCTTTCCCTATGGAAACCTACCTGTTCCCAAACCAGCACCAGCTATTTACTGCACAAGGTGAAGAGTCTGAAATGATTTTCCCTGTTTATCTGGGCTTCATTTTGTTTTTCTTGAAATAGTCTCCGAAATTTTGTTGAATAACTTTCCTTCTTCGGTCTTTTTTGTGGACTATTTTTAACCTGATCGCTGATGTAGGGATTTCCAACTAGCAAAATGCTTTTTTTTTGTTGTTGGTGTCATTTTGAAATAGAACTTGCATTTTCTGTTCATAAAGTCTTCGTATTTTCATAAATAATAGGCTTCTATTTCTGAAGTTTGAAAATGAAATGACTTCCATGTAGGTATAAGCCTGTGCTTGTGTTCCCTATATGCAAAGAAAGCAATGAGTTTGGTGGTATAACACAGAGACAGAAGGAGTTGTCAAAATTAGGAGCATGGCAGAACTACAATCCAAAAACTCTTGTTAGGTATGGTACTTTTCTGTCAAAAATGAGGATTCACTGAAAAAGTATCTTGACTAACCCAGTAATTACTGAAGTCCTTCGGAGTTGCCTTGTCTTAATGGGGAAAGCTCTGCAGACCCCACACTGCCCTGGTTAGTTACTGTCTGTGACAGAAAATGCCCATACCACTCCAAAGGGGTTGCATTGCTGGTGTGAAGCGTTAAGACACTAGGAATCATTATAGCCACACTACTCTACATGGAAGAACTCGATTTATATAATTTGATGTGACAGACAGTGATATGGATTTGCGTATTGTCTGTGGTTCAGGAAGTCTGAATAAAGGCACAGGTCTACGAGAAGGACTCCATGTTCTGCAGTAGACTTTACAATGTTTTCTGAGTTGATTGAATTTCAGGCACGACAGTAAGACCCATGTCAAGGCAAGTGAAGGACCGAAGAGAATGATGTAACTGGAGTCCCTTCACTACAGATCCCACCCAGAGCCGAAGCCGGGGTTCCGTGCCACGTTCTCGAAGGAGGCCCTTTCTGTTCCTCTGTGCAAAACTCTCTTGATGTAAAAAGCAGTAGGGGTCCTGGGGAGAGTGAGAAAGGGAAGGATTGGGGGATGGGAGGCTCTACTACCTGTCCTGTGGAATTTTGTGTCATTTATGTCAGATAGCCATTGGGAAAACAACAGTAGCATTGGAGAGGGGAGGAGGAATTCTCGTGTGAGAGCCTATTTGTCAAGGTATGAAATTATGCTTCTGCTGAGATGTCCCCTCTGGTTTTGGGTTCCTTTGCATCCCTGTCTGTTGAGTGGTGCAGTTGCAACCAAGAACATTTGAAAAGTCTCTCACTGTCTATTGTGTCACTGAGTAATTAGGAGATTCTCTGCAAAGTGACTGGGGGGAAAGGAACTAACTCCCACTTTATGTCCGATGCCATTAAACATCACCTGCTGTTTCATTTAAATGATGATGAGTGGGACTGCTGAATCCTCTGCCTCTGCATCAGAATTCAGTATACACCAAGCAATTCTGGACATTCCGGGCACATAACTCTAAGAAACATTTAGTTTGTGAATCACAAAATATTACGTAGGAGAAAAGTTTCAGCAGCCTAAGCAACAGATTCTTTTAGTACGTGCAAAAGCACAGCTTCACAGACAGAAAGGAGTTTTCACTGAAAAATGCAAATATATATATTGATTCAAGTATCTGAAAGAGCAAAGTAGAGATTTTCTAGTTTGCTTCTCTGAATTTAGAAATTCAGCAGATTAGGCACATAAGTAATATTTTAGATCCTGTAAGGTGTCTTTGGGTTCTTAAAAAAAAACTTACATTATTTATGAAGGTTATTTACCTGCTGTGAATCACTTTTTCTACTCAGTTCTCAAGCTGCCCACAAGATGAACAGTTGACAGCTCTCTATTGTCAATAAATAAGAATTCATATTATTATTTGATGTAAGAAGCAAGTAGAAAGGAAATCATTATTGCAAAACCACCAGGAAACACACAGATGGGTTTGTGGCATCAGCAATTGCAGGTTTCAAAATTATGTCCAAAGAGCTATGTGAGGAGGAAAGGGTTAAAAATGGAAGACTTCTGAGGAAAAAAGGTTGGGTTTTGAATTTTTTTCTCTCAAGATGACCTTGCAGCTGGAGGGTGCTAAGAATATTCAGCGTGGGAAAATTCACATTGTTTTCTGTCTGTCTCGAGAAGTCAGCTAACAGAATGCTGTAAAGGACTTACAAACCATTCTTCAAAGGTCTAGAGGAAAGGGGGGAAGGCAGATTAGAAGCTTGGAGATTGTAAAACACAGCCTTGTGAAGATTTGTGCCTGCACCAGGCCTTTGATATGTAACAGGCAGGGTTCAGGCCTCTCCGCTTTTTGCCCCTGCTAAGATGAAATAAACTTAGTATATATGTCCCTGTTTTGCCAGAAAAATAATGGAATAAATCTTTTCTTTGCACTTCAGCTGTGCATTGTGGCTGTCTTGATGTTACCTGCACATATTCGGTTCACACGAGGTAACAGCTCAGAGAATAATTCACAGTGCAGATTGCATTTTGTGTAATATGTTCGGGTCTTACTTGCTTCTGAGATCTTTACAGTTAGAACTAGGCAAGAAATGATGGTGCTATTCATTTAAGGTACTTTTATTAAGGGATAGCATTTAAAAGTTCTAGATTAAAAATAGCCAAGGGCATTTTTAATAACATAAATTTTATGACTGCAAGTATAAACCATAATGAGGTGACAGAAATATCTTGGTTTTGATTAGATAATGGTAGCAATGTACTTTAGACACCCAAAGCATTTTTCTGGGAACAAAACATTTTTTGATAATCTTGTGCTAATTTTAGGTTTTAAAGGTGAACAAAGTACTTTAAAAATAAACACTCATTGTTACACAGCAGCTGAGAGAAAATAATTGGTGTCGTAGTTCTGTGCTTTGTTTTGCATTACTCTGATATGACTTGAAAGAAAAGCCATAGTTTTTTTTTGAAAAGAGACAAACACGAATGGTAAAAAATATTTTAGGCATGGTATTTAAAAATTTACTTTATAAGAAAGAACTCTGCATTCTGGAGATAGTTTAATGAGACCGTATCCTTCCTTAAAGCCACAAAGTCATATAAAAATGGTCATAGAGGAATGGTTCTGTTTACATCTGTCACTATAGTTGAAATTTCAGTTGGTATTTTACCGTTCAATAATTTCAATAACAAATACAGTGACATCTTTTACAGCTTACGAAAAACGTCATTATTAAATAAGCAGAACATGGTGGTCTAAGTCTAAAGAATGAATTTGGAAATTCTTATATTTTACTAAGATTTATGAGATTGTGGCTTATAAAACTATACAAGAGAGAGAAAAAAGTAACCATAAAAGTCTTTGTATGTGAGATGATGCTAAGCCCTGGATTTTAGACAGCCAGGCTATCTTCCTTTCATGGCTACTTTAGAGTTTTGGAAATCTTTTCCATGACTGTTAAGCAATGAAAAATTAGGGTTATATAAAATTAAGACACTTTTGGTATAATCATAAAATAGTATTTTTGGAAACACTCATGAATTTTCTGTCACAGAAGAGAGCTGCTCTTGTTTCTCGCACAGTCCTAGTATGCAGAAAAAAGTCACCAAAATAGAATAAAAGGACATATGCACAGGAAAAGTCCACAAAAGGAAAATGTTTGCATGGCCTTTGAACATTGGGATATGTATTACATACATCGATTAAAAAGAAACCATTAATAATATATAAGCAAAGAAAGCTTCTCTTAAAAAATACAGCTAAAGAACAAACCAGAATAAAATAAAATGGTACTGAAGAGAAATAGAGAAAGAAGGAAAACATTCTGTCTTTCCTTTTTCTTTCTCCTCCTTCTCCTGTGGATCCTTTTTGTGTCTCTCAGCTTCTCTCGGATCCTTTATGATTCTCTCAGTTTCTCAGTTTCCTGAGAGTCATAGTTGAATCTGGAACTAGAACAAGAAATTTGTACTCGGTTTTCCATCAATAACCTGACAGAACCCAGGTTTGCCATTTAAATGTCTCCAATACATGCTGCCAGTGGAAAGAAATTAATCTTTTAGATAGCATTGCGCAGTTCAAATAGGCACTGGAGGGAGAGGAAAGTACCTCCCGTGGAAGAAATTCATTATTTATATAGTACCACAGGTGCACATGACCTTATGCACTAAATCAGCAGCCCTGGGCAAATGTGCCTTGCCTCAGAGAGCTGCTAAGCCTGTGTGCCTCCAAACAGCCACTGATGCAGGGAAGGAGAAGTTCGTCACTGCCTAGGGGGATCAGGAAATTGCTGATTGGGGTGGCAGAGGAGGCAGGGAGGGACAGGGGGTGCTGGTTAGTGAAATATGTGCAAACACAGCTCCTACTTCTGCGTTCAAGGTACGGGATTACACATCTCTACTGAAATCTGGAGAAAGCTCAAGAAGGAAAGGATATCTACTGGCATTTCCTCCCTGTAGCTATTGCCAGATTGGTGGTAATTCACTTAACCCATGACAACAGCCTGGCTTGAAATGTAGGTTAAAAATGTTCGTCTGCAGCAGAGTAAGGGAGCAGCTAAGAACTAAATAATGAACTAGTCACTCTGTGGCCTTCTGAATAGGAAAGGTAGTCAGTGTGGCTGTGTTCAAGGGAATAGAGACCCATATTTTTCCAGCAGATTCCCAGCCTCTGTGAGTGGCGATGCCTTCGTGATCTTTCATCCTTTGCATAGGTCCTTGTTAAGATCTGAACAGTGAGAACTGCTTCTGCTCAATTTAAAGTGCAAACAAGATCATATGCTGAAGTCAATAATACAGATTCTATTTAACAATGAATGTGAGGCAGAGAGATAGAAAGAAATAGAAAAGGTGGGGGGAAGTGGGGGGTGGAGAGAGAGAGAGAATGATCAAGCAGAAGATTGTCACCACCCACAGATCCATTGACATCCTGTTGGTCCTTTTCCGCCCTGGACTTCTTGGTGGTGGGGGTCCCAATGTAATTCGAAACTTTTCACTATTTATAGATCTTAGCAAACAAAGGAATTAATGCTCGTTGGCTACACAGTTCTCTTGTTCTATTGGTTAAATGATTCCCTCACTTCTAATGCTAGTTAGTCTACATCCTCAGTCTTTCTCTTGAGTCGATGGGTTTCTTGAGTCAGTGGGCGATAAGTCAGTGGTCACGATCTTCCCCCTGCTGGAATTACCTTTTACCCAGTTGGAGCTGATTTCAGCACAGTTGCCTAGTTGACTTTCCTTGTGAACCACAAATTGTGCATTCTTTGTGTCCATTATCAGCAATACATTCTTCTCCCTCAGCTTTGCTAAGCTCCCCCTAGGTCTGGGATAACACCCAGGCAATAGTACCACCTTTATCTTACCTCAGGCTCCTGCTGTGGGGGCTTATTTTACAGTCCAAATTCCAGGTATCTGTGGAGGCATATTTGGGGGTCTTTGAGGGTTGGTTGTTATGGAACAGATGCCATCTGTTCCATAACTTGGGGTGGATCCTTTTTCGATTGGTTATACGCGTCTGAGCAGTTGCTTCTTTACTCTGGTTTGCCACAGTGGGAATTTTTGTCCAGACATGTTCACCAGGATGTGTTAACCAGATCGCCCCTCCACTAGGCCTGGAGCTAGTGCTATCCTGTTGCTCCATTCTGTGCTTATCTCATGGCAAAGTCCTTCTGTGGCCTTGTTTGAGACAGGCAACAGTGCTCTTTAGGTCCTTACATTTGTCATTTAGCAGAGGTTGATCAACCATGGATTTGGCTTCTTGCAGTGAATTTGGAGAATATGCCCTGCACCTGCAAATTTTTGCTAGGGCAAGTGATACTAAGTGATGATGGGTGTAAGTAGATAGAGCTAGCTGGTGAAGGTTGAGTGGTAGATGTTCTCATATTAGGATGAACTGTGCAGATCTACTCTGCCTAGCTGTGCAGTAGTCCATCTATAGTCACTCCAGTTAATCTTTCAAGTTAGTCATTTAGAATAGTAAATAACCTGTGTAGCCAGGAATATCCAACCTTTAAACCTGACATAATGGCAGATTTTCTGCGAGGTACCTGTAAAATCCCTGGACACTGCCTTTTAAGAGTTGTTGAGCAGAGTAAAATTCCCAAAAGCCTGGCTGCATAGGACTGAACTTGCCAAAGTGGTCACGTTCTTCCAAGTGCTGTTTCCCGTACACAGTGGCTGAAATAGGCTGATGTGTAGTAGGATACTGTACAGGTGTTTTTCAGACCATGGTAGAAGAACAAATGGCTTCCCTAACAGGAACTACTTCTTTGTATTTCATCCATCCTTTGAAGTTAGAAGTATAAGACTTTGCATCTGTTTTAGAAGGGCTGCTGACCAACGCCTCCACTGAATTCAAGAAGGACTACAGATGCTTGTACTTTTTCAAACAGGATTGAGATATTGTATGTCAGGCAGGAAAACTCAGCTGCTCTGAAAACACACTTTTACAGATTTTTTCTTCTTCATAAATATTACCTCACACATGTGCTGCAGTGATTAGTAATCCACAGCACAGAAAGCTCTTTGAAAACCTCATACCAATATCAGTACTAGTATTGCAACTGTTGCTGTACAGTAAAGGCATTGATCACTTAATTGACTGTAAATATCTGTAATCTGTGATATTTTAGCAGGGTGATAATAACCCTCTCCATTATTTCCTGTTCTGAACTCCACTTGATATTACAGGAATGCTTGGTAGTTGTGGCAGCTTCCGTGCTGCTCATAGTTGTTACAACATCTTCCCTTGTGCTAAGTTTTGAATTTTTCATTATTCACAGTGTACTTTGTTACGCGGTTATAGTTATACCTAGTTATTAATGTTCTTCATTTTTTTTGTGCAGTTACTGCTACTGTAACAACTTTGTTTTCAAGTTTTGTAAAGTAAAGTGCTTGGGACTGATTTAAAGACTCTAAAATTATTGATCCCAGTATGAAGCTCAATTTTTATTTCCTTCACATGACAAAAAAGGTAGAAAGTCATAATTATTTTCCTTCAGATACACCTTTGGAAATTCCAGCGGCTTCAGATCTCTGTGGAATTATACCATGGTGTGGGCAAACGAGCAAGCATCTAGTTTGTCTCCCAATGAAGAAAGCATTTCTGTAACAGTTAGCTTTCACAGTCAAAATGTAATTAGAGGCTTGATGTCCATTGTATAGTGCAGAAAGCTCTTATCACTTGTGTATTAACAATTCTGTAAATGAGTTACAAAAATCTGCTGAAAAATAAAGTATACTAAAGGTTTTATCTTGTTGTGACTGTTTAAGAAGACAATTAGCTTGATTCCGTAGGGAATCCTTAATAAGGCAGGATTTTGTTCAAAGGCAGAGCTAAATGGAGGGCAGAGAGCAGCAGCAGTGTATGGGTAGGGACCTTGCCCCTGCGCAGTGTGCTGGTGCTTCACCTTTCCAATGGTCAACTGTACCCCACATGTTCAAGTCCCTGTTAACTCTTCTTGAGGCTCAGTTATTCCCTGATGTCCAAAACAGCATTATGTCTATACTCTGCTACGTTTTCTTGATGGTTTTACAACTCTCTGGGATTGCAATTATTTCCATATTACATAGTATGAAAATGAGACTAGGGTCAACATCAAGATTTTCAAGTAACCTGTATTTCAATAATACTTTTAAATTTACCAGTAACTAGGAAAATATCATAAAAACTTTGTGTTCAGAGGGAATTTGGAGCCTGGATCGCATCTGTTGCTTAAAGCAGAAGAGAGACACACTGATGGCTCCTAACAAAACACATCTTCCATCTCCTCTTTCTCCGCTGGTAGTGGAGAAACCTATTGCCCAAATAGAGAGAATGTATAGCCAGCAATTTGTTCTCTGAGCTCCTATAGGAGTTTGCCTTTGTGCGGGAGAGTAGTCCACTTTGAGTTGCCTTAGTAGTGGTAACTTGGACATCAACATTTATATGTTCCCCTTTCACCAAAGGCTGAACAGGTACGATGCAAGGACTCCTGAATACTTGCCAACAAGGCAAGCACACCCTTTAAGGGATCTGTGTATTTGTTTGAACATGGTGGGAGGATTTCACCATGCACTTGCATTCTAGAAGTAATAAAGTAAGGAGAGGAAAATTCTTGCAGTATCAAAAAGTAGACACATACCACAGCTGGGATTTTGATAAAGAGAAGAAGGCCTTTGTAAGACCCAAGAGAGGATTTATTACCCAGGGGTCTACTACTGCATGTGGAAGTGGCCATTAGAGATGCAGCCCAGAGTTTATGAAAAAATGCATGAAGGGCAGGAAATCAACATCTACCCTATGATTAGTTCAGTATTATTTGAAGAGAGGTATTAGTAGAAAAGAGCCCTGGTGCTATCTGTCTTCCAACTGTCAAGAACATATTTACTCTTTTAGGATGAAAATTCCAAGCTGCACAAATATGCTCATCAAAGGCTGGGGCACATTTGTTTGCCATTGCCATCAATCTGAAATCAGTTAGATGCGTTTTTGTAAAGTGAAGCTGCTCATTATAATTTCCACAGGTGAAAACTGACAGCGTGTGACAGTTTGTTGTGATTAAGAGATACAGTTTGGAGAGAAACCAAGGTGGTAAAATATTTAAAGTCAGCACTAGAACTGTGAAAAAGCCTTTAAATGATTTTCAAGGAATAATATTGGAGAGTCTCAAACTTTCTTCTGGATTTCAGCACCTGAAGGACTTATCACTAAGGGGAAATACAAACTTGGGCTTACATTTTGCAGTCTCACAGGTTGTGTTCCTCATTTGTCTTTGTTTTCCTTAAAGCTGTCCTTTGAAGAAAAATCTCAGCATGATCTAATGCTTTCTGCTGTAAAAAGACACAGTGTCTAAGGCTCCCAGGTTCTGCCAAATATGCTACAGGAAAGACTGAAGAAATGTGTGTAAACTTCAGACTGCAGAGCGGTGTGAGACCATGTGTCAGGGTCATACCAATTTACAAAACCCAATTATACTATAAAAGTGATACTATATTAATATCATATTAAAGATACTGTGGGTTAGTCCTTTGGGATCAAGCACACGGATTTTTCTGGTGATCGTCATACAATATTTACTATTTTATTAGAATTTTTATTTATACATTAGTATTTTCATTTTATTTCAGGTTGTTGTCCTTCACTTACCTGTTTCTTCAGCTGAAATGCTGAAAAAGTCCCCTTTATGCTTTCCTGAAGGCAAAGGACTGTTCAAGTCTTTGATCATATCTTCAGCGCTCTCCATTGCCCTGATGCTGTGCTATCTGACCTTCCCCTTCAAAGAAAAAATGTCAGTCTTCTGCGTCTTTGACTTCATGAATTTGTAATATGGGCCTGGAATAGGTCAGGGTTCCATTACACAGCAGAGACCACAGTCAGTTGCATTGACACAAGAAGATACAAAGATGGTTGCAGTCCCAAGACTCAATTTTGGATAAGTCAGAGTTCCTTTTTTAGGTGATGTACTCTTAAATTTCGCCTAATTTTCCTCTGTCTTTCTGGGAAGTTATTCCAGGCCCCTTTAGGAAGGTTTCCAGGTGGTTTTGTCTGCATGATGTTGGCCATGTGTCGTCATTGCTGTGTGAACAGTCTACCTGGGGCAGTCAGTGCTGGCAAGGAAAACCTCGTTTCATCCACACTGGCATAAAAGTATATTTAAATGAATGGCAAAGCTAATAAAACTGAAGAATATTTTCCTTGACATTCAGCTGTTTGCTTTGAGATGGGCAAACAGATGAATTAACTCCTGAATGTAGTGAAATAGAGTTTATCCATGAAACTATCGATCCCAAGGATTCTATGGTAATCACTTACTCATGATGGTGCTGATAATGCTTCTGTCTGCTGAATCAGGATCTGTGAAATGAATTGATAGGCTTGAAGCCAGCTCCTACAGCAGTGTTTGCATTCTTTCCCAGACTCGTTGTTCAGACTTCAGTATTAAACTCCATGAAACTGAGAGATGGTGTGAAGAAAAGCATATAGAAACACTTTAGATAAAAAACCTAATGTTTTTAAAAATATAACATAGGAATAAACTATTTAGAATCCTGCAGCTGAATTATGTTCCCGGGAGAGTTACAGAGATAGCTGATGTCTTCAGTCCCCAGTTTATCACTAATTAATCTCACCTCATTTAACTCAGGTGGGAGCTTAGTTGTCTTATGTTTTCTGCAAAGTCCATGGAGGGAGAGAGAGATTTTCTGAAAGTGATTCAGCCTACCTAAACAGAACTTTGCAAATTCAGGGGACAGGGTCTTTTTGAAACAGAGGTTTCTAGCTACAGTGTACAATTATTACTTCATTAAAATATCATGCACAACACTCATGATTTGATACGAGAGGTCGCCTTAGTAATCTGTTAATACACCTGGGTTTATATTTTCAAATCAATCAATGGGTGCTCTACCTAAGTATGAATTAAAGACATCATCCCACATTAATTTAAGACTAGATGTTTAAAGGTGTTTAAATGTCTTACTATTGTTGGAATCAATAACTTCTGAAGTTCTGGACCCTTATGAGAAAGAAGTTCTATTAAAGTCAACCTTTATTTGATGGCCTATTGCACATTATGCTCATGTAGGTTATTGCAAAAGTCTGAGTTATATAATTTGTGTCCTTCCTCTATGACTATAAATCAAATACAATCAGCACAACCATGTTTCTTACCCTTCCATATTCTATTAGAGACAGAGTTACTGCTCTGAATTATTCCTGCTGAGCAGTCCAGTTATCATCATACAACATATTTCACCTTGACAAGGCTCTTGTGAAAGCCTCAGCAGGTCATTTGGATGCAGGCAAACACTATTTTCATAGAATCATAGAATCATTTCATCTGGAAAAGACCTCTAAGATCATTGGGTCTATCCATTAACTCAACACTGTCAAATCCACCACTAAACCATGTCCCCAGCTGCCACATCTTACATGTCTTTTAAATTCCTCCAGGGTTGCTAACTCACCACTTCCCTGGGCAGCCTGTTCCAGTGCTTGACACCCATTTGGGAGAAAAAATTTTTTCTAATATCCAATCTAAGACTCCAGTGGTCCATCTTGAGGCCATTTCCTCTTGTCCTGTTGCTTGTTACTTGGGAGAAAAGACTGACACCCACCTCACTATTGAGTTCCAGCTAGACAATGTGTATGGCATCTCTTTGACTTTTGGGTTGCCCTATACAGCATCAATTTAACTTGTTTATTGTTTTGACTAATCTCCCCACTTTTCTTGTTGAAGGGATCACCAGCAAACCTTGTGCCTGTCAGCTGCCTTATACTTGAATATCTTAAGAAAAAAGTGACACTGGGAATTTACCCAGTGTATGGAGTTTTTCTGTTTGAAAATCTTAGTGGGAATAGAGAAAGAACAATGGGGTTTTTTTCTGTAGACAAAAATCCTTGATGTATATTTCCTTAAAAGGCAAAAACAGTTCTCATCATGCCTAGTTAAAAATAAGAGAACAAGAAAATGAAGCAAAAAGAAAAGTAATGCTAATGAACTGAATAACTATTTATCTGTTATGTCTTTCTCGTACAAGGTTAATAATGCTCTTCAAGAAGCAAATCACTCTAGAAAAGCAGTGTTCTACTGGCACAGGGAAGTGCTTTATTTTTAAGCTTCACCGCTCTCTGGCTCATATCATTCCTCTAAGTCACTTTACACATATCTTCATTGCTTTACCTCAAAGCCACTGCAATAAAACTGACGACCCTGCAGTTGGGAGAGATGTAAGGAAGAGCAGAAAGTAACTGATGAGTTTTATTTTACCAATTTATCTGTCCAAGAATTTGCCCGAATATGGAGGATATTCTTTTGGTTTTTTCAAAAGTTTAAAAAGGTCTTTAGATTTACACTTATGCTGCAAAATGACAGGCAGAAAACTGGCTGCATGAGTTCTCTGTTTCTTTCAATATGACATTCATGCAAGCTTCTCTTCCTTTTCCCTACTGTAAATCTGCAAAATTCTTAGAAAAGAGGGCAGTCCACCAGCTCTGGACTTAAACTCAGTGTCATTCACATATCTACCAAAAGCCCAGTCTCCCTTTCAATCACTTATGCAACTCTAACTCAGTGTTTCTTACATATTCATTATGTTTATTTTGGTCACAGTGGTCAGTTTTTGTGTCTCTTTCCGAAAGATGAAATAAAAGAACTGCTTTTATTATATCAATTCTATACTCCTGAAAATAATGCCTGTATACTGTATTTTCTTCACGTCCTCTGTCCCTATCTATGAATTGTGGCTATTCGAAAAACAACTGTAAGAGGAAATAATTTAATTTTGTCTTATTGATTTGTGTGTCTTTCCACAAGATTAATTTCCTATTACCTTCTGGGTTGCTATGTGTTATTCAGACTCCGAGACCCATCAGTAAATCTACACTTTGCAGTGACTGTATGCTTCATTTTGTCTTGGCTGAGCTGTTAACATACAGTCCTGTCATAAATATTCTGCAGCTTTGCCAACTTAATCAAAGGCAGCTTGACTGCTTAGTAGGAACTGTTCTAAATGTGTCTCATCTGGAAATCACTTCCTCTGACAAGAGAAAATGTCTGGGCTGTAATATCAAAATTTAGTAAAGATTAATAATTTAGTTCGCATTTAGTTTGATTGCAAATTCTGTTCTCGTTATTCATAAGTTTTCTGTAAAGGAGCTTTATATTTTGTAGATTCATAACCTAAATGCATTCTCAAAATGTGAAAAATGTATGTCACACAGACATGTTCAGTTTTTTTGGTACATTTTAGTCTTTCCAGTCATATTGTAAAAAGTATTCAAAAGTGATTTATGTAAAAGGAGTAAATGCAATTAGCAACTCAAGTCCCCTGTGTGTTACCCAAACAGTGTAAAATGGCTTCAGAATATTTAAGATTCAAACTCAATGGTTTTTATGAAAACTGATACAGATTTTATTTACATTTTCAGCTTTCACATAAGACTGTATTTCTGCAATTGATGGTATTTGGAGTGATTATTATTCTAAATAGAAGCAGCTAATTTGTCTGTTAAAATAACTCCTTGTTGGGATATGACTGCATAGACGAGGCAGTAGGGTGTAAGATTCATCTGTTTTATTTTGTTTACATTTTAATTTAACACCTTCCCAAGACACCCAGAGAACCACAACGGGGAGTCCTCAGTGAAGGCAAAAAACTGCAACCATTTGAATGTCTTATGTTTCAAAATAGAAAGAAAAATTAATTTTCAAAACTCCTCATTCTAAGAATTCTGATACATTCACAAAATCTCATTTTCACACCTGAAACATTTTTTTCTTCCTGAATTGCATTCATAAAAGCTTGTCCTGCTCCTGTCTGAATATAATGTTTAACTAATATTCACATGGAGTGAAAATCATGCTCTATTTGAAAAGAAAAGAAGAACAACATTGAAAACTGAAATGAGTTCAAGTAAAACCAAAACATCTGCAGGGAGGTTGAAATGACTCACATGTACAGCACCTGATTTGCAGTTATCATTTTTCTTTTTTTTTTTTTTTCTGAAGACCTATCCCATAGAATGAAGATTAACAAAGTGCTTGGTTTTTGATGAAATAAAATTACTTATCTCAAAGCACACTAGCAAGGCTGACGTGAATATAAACTGCCAGTTTCAGAGGCAAACTTGGTTCAGCTGATTGGATCTCCTCATTTCACCCCCAGACGTGCCTGTAATATGCACATGCAGGACCACGGATGGAAAAATAATACATTTTAGACTAACAGAGACTGGAGGTACAGCCACCTGTGTTAGACCATGGCCCCCATGGTCCCATCTTTCTCTTCCTCATCAGGCAAAATCTTGCTAAGCTGAGGTTTGACCAAATATGTCCAGCAGTAGTTCTATGCTGTCATTAGTTATATTCACATTATGCTCATGTCAAAAGGCCAAACATCCCCAAGAAAATGGGAAGATAACCATGTGGGAGAAAAAAATCAAGTGAATACGGCAATTGTTTCTTTACTACATATTCTATAAATAAGGGGGTTTTTTTGTTGTAGAAAATTAGATTGCCTGCCATAGCAGAAAGTCTTAACAGAAACCTGAAGTTGTCCTTGGTCTACATTTTGTCATTGTGAAGGCTGTTTCCTATACTGGGAGATTTCATCACATCTGTGTTGAGTGCCGAAGTACCCAAGATCTGAAGTACTCTGCATAGCAGTAATAGGATCCTTATAAATGAGGGGTTTTCCATGAACTCATAATCAGGAAATGTATTTCAGCAACCCCAGATTTCATACAGACCTAGAGGACACTCAAGAAAGTGAATTCAGGTGGAGCTTTCTTTTCATTGTCTCACAAATATAACCCAAAGGGGAAAAACTGCTTTAAGACGTATCTAAATACACAGACATTTGCACATTTCCACCAGTTAGTGTAAAACATCAATGTCAAGCAAGGACAAAATGTGAACCCTTGAGCAAGGCTGAGGCTGTGTCTGTATGAATAAACCACACAGTGCTGGAGAAGAGGTTCTGGGACACAGCTGGGGCTGTACCTCTGGGACATCTCCTGCAAGCTGGCCCCGCTCTGGCCGCATGGACTGTGCTGCCATCAGCAGTGGGAGCACAGGCGGCGGTCACTCCTGGTGCACGTCCCCCCATCTCAGCCCGGTGGAGTCTCACTCCTGCGCGCTCCCTCAGAGAACCCCACACCATGAATTGAAGCATGGTAAGTGGGTTCCCTGAAAATCAATTTCCTACACTGTTATAGGTTCTTCCAAAGTGTTCCACAGCATTAGATGGGGCTTGCTAATCAAAGCAGCAGATAGAAACATTACATGAAAAATGTGACACTTTTTCTATAAGCCTTTTTTGCTCCAAACAGTGACCACAATACTTTCCAAAATACTTTTCAGACCGCAGTCAATTTCAAGAGAGATCTGTATTTTTACTCGGGGTAGACCTCAGCTTGAGCAGCTTTAACTTGAGTTGACAGCACTGCTTTAGATTGCTTAGATTTAGATTGCATATGCTTGTACCAATGCCTTGAGTACATTTTATTAAATTCCTGACATTTTGGCATGGGAGAGGAGGCTCTTAGTGATTGTACCTGCCTAACTGCAAGTAGAATAAACACTCCCTCATGTTGAGCTTAACAGAAATTTAAACTATAGTTGCATGAAGTTACAGGAGTCCAATTAAATAATTATTCCCAAATTCTACAGCCTTTCCAGAGTTTTTTCATGTCTTCTCTTGGAGTTCTTCCTTTCTTTAAAATATAAAGCATTACAATCTCATCAATGTTGTCTCTTCCAGGGATAGGTAAACAGGAATGAAAATTAATTTCTTTCTAAGAGGCAGAATCTTTAAAATGTACTTTATCTTCTCTTTGGTTTGTTGAGATACTTTCTGGTGTGTGCCAACATGAGTTGAATCAGATTACCAAAGAAGTTGTATTGATTTGAGTGGGAAAAGTTTCAGCTTTGGTTTTGAGTATTTAAGAAATAAATAAATATATAAATAAATTAAATTTCCCTTCTTGATATAAATCCTTAGGAATTCCCACCCTGCTCCCTTCCTTTCTGTCTTTCTGCTTGAACTAGGCAGATTTCCAGTCCGTATCTTGGTTTCAAACACCCAGTACCTCATAACTAATGAGTGAAGAGAATATTTTTACAGAATTCAGTATTTGTAGGGTTCTAGTTATAAATTCTGTGGATTCCTTCTAAATTATAGAATTTGATCCTTTTTCTTATTAACTTTTTAAGCATTCTTTTAACTACAGTACACATTACACTAACCGCAAGATGTCTGAAGAAGATTGTGGCATCTAAGAAATGTTTAATGATAGCCAGACATAGAGAATATCTCAGTATGTAGCTACAGAAAGAATTTCTGAAAGTAAAAAAATAGTTTTTTCCTTTTACAGCAGATTTTACTTTTTTAAGAAAACTAGATTTTTCAGTCAGTCTTCCATAAACTAATTCTTTTATGAGAACCTGAGAGAAAAATAGCTTCTACTGAAATTTGAACTATCTGATTTTTAAAAGATTTTCTCAATTACAGCAATTGTTTTCTGCAGGCTTTAATAATATACTCACTGTGTATGACCTATAAAAACTTGCTTCTACTGGTAGCTTTTGTTTGAAATTGACATAAATATTTTCTAAATTATTTTCCTAATCAGCCGTAGTTCTTTTTTATGTAATTTCTTATCATCTTAATTTAGGAAGATTTTCCTTTAATTGAATGTCCATGATCTTTCTGGATCTTGATTTCTAATCTCTTATTTCTTATTTTAAATCTTCTTTCCTCCTTTGGTAAGCTTGACCCTTTTAAGTCTTTGTCTCGCTCAGTCTTCAATACCGTTAAGACTTTCTTTCTTTCTTTCCTTCTAGGCATGTACTCGTGTTTCCTGTTTTAAAAGCTCTCTTTTAGTCCAAAACACAGCTGGATGAATTCACCTCTAGGTCAATCTCTGGATATAGGTTAAAACGACTCACAACAAACCTTGACCAGCAAAGAATGATACTGACTTCTTGCTTTGGGCAAAATAGTGTTCATTATTCAGTCATGTTCTATTACTTCAGTGTTTAGTAAGCACGCCCAAACTAGATGTAAATTGCCTAATCTGAGCATAAATAACAGAACACCAGTAGTTCCCAATATTTTCTGTATTTAGAATCTCTTCTGAGGCACTGGCCCCTTTGCGGTTCATTTAGCCTACTAACAACAGGCTTCCTTTTTTAGATGCCTTTTACTGAACAGCTTTTACTGAACAGTTTTTCCATTGCTCATGGATTGCAATTTGCAAGTCACTGACTGTTCCAGTATTTTTCATGTATTTAAATTGTAAACTCTGCACATGTTCATGGTTTCATTTTTTCTACAATTACAACGGCACTGGTTTAGAAATAGATTTTGATAAACTGCCATTGTTGCAGATCTCACACCGACTTCCATATTGCACAGACTTACAAAAACAGCAGAATGGCATCATGAGTGACCTGAAGAACAATCCAGGCAGAAATGGTTAGGGTATTGTTATTCTACCTTGCAATAAGAATACAGGCTTGATGATCTACACCCTTTGTTTAGTGATTTCAGTTGTTAAAATTTTCTCTCTAGGTAGGGACATGGATATGAAGAGCTTTGTAATTAATGATAGTGCCTATTTCACAAGCAGAAGTGTCTTCACTAAAGAGCTACACAGGTAAACTTCTAATTTTTTTCCTAAGTGATATTTATCTCTCTGCACCTAAGAGAGTTTGCTGGCATTGGCATATCCTAGCAGAGATGTAGTTTATAGTACCCAGAATCATTCAAATTTTGGTTGGAAAGATACCACTGGATGGTACTTTTCAACATAGTACTTCTCTATATTTGGAGCATTTCTCTTAGTGACATTATATATTTACATACTGGAGTAATTATGTAAAGAGATGTAATATTTTACTAGTAACTTCTGCCTACGAGACCCCTTTTTCTTGTACCTACCTTTTTGGGACTTGGGTTATGTGGGTTTTTTTAATACTTAACTAACATAGGCCAGCCAGCGAGGCATATAAACAAAGGCCTAGCCTGTCACATCAATACAAAATTCCATGTGCAGAGAAGTTCTCTGACCAGCAAGTGCCATGCATACCCCCTTTTAAGTTTACTGGTGTAACTAAAGGGGCAATTCAGCCATTTTTTCTGAACCTACCTGAGAAGCCAAATTCCTCAAAGCAGGGCTCTTAAGGCATCTGGATAGAGTGCAGCGTAGATATCCCTGATCTCACCCTCCCAAGGGCATGGCTACACCCTTTCTCAACAGTTCTCCTGAGAGCCTCCTCAGCAGAAGATAACGAGCTTGATGTTGTACCACTTGCAGAGCTCAGCTCCTCCCTGCACCCACCCTTGTGTCTTCGTAGGATGCTGCTTCCAAGGATGCTGCTGTACCCTGCGAGCTCGCGACACTCTATCCCTCTGTGTGCCCTGCAGGCATACCTTTGGGTGTCTTCAGAGAAGCTTTCCCAGTCACAAACCATGAGGGAAGTGCAATCATGAAGCTTGATGGGTTAATCTTTGCAAAGTGTCACATACAACAGAGAGTTGCTATTTTCTGCCATATTTGTAAAGTGAGAGGAGTAAACCTAGCAAAATTACGTCAAAAAAATGTAAAGAATTTTTGTTACATTCCTTTGTGCCAACAACAAATAAATTGCAGAATTGTTTACAAACTAAGTCTTAAGAACTTAACATATCTATGTTTTTATTCTGCTGGCCTGGGAAAAAAAGTTAATAAAACTATTCACGGTGTCATTACACGTGTGCATATACATATAAATTTAATGTGTTTGCATATATCTACATATATGGACATATATGTTCATGTATATGCGCATGGGTATTTTAAACATGTAAATTCTTTCACTTAGGGAAGGAGCATATGAAGCGGAACTGTCACTGCCCAAAAGACATACCGCTGATGTTAGCAAAGCTAAGCAACTCCATGGCCTGAAGCAGATAAATCCTATTGATAAGCAAGTAAGACAAATAATGCAGAACAGAAAGAACATCCTCGAGCCACGATTTATGCTCCATCCTGTGCTAAATGTAACCTATCAGGTAAAAAAGCCTTGAAATCATTCTGAAAATCTCTTCTTTACTGACAAAAGCAAAATTCTTCAGTGTTCTTTTGTAGCAGATACAAACGATCTTTTTTTATTCTTCTTTTTGAGAACTGCTAACATGTCCACTGTTTGAAGCAAGGCTTTGAAATTTTGCTGAAAGGAAGAAAAGTCTTTTCTTTCTTCCAGGAAATTCTCTTTCAGTTTCAGGGAGCTATCACCTGTTAAACCAAATCACCGGCCCCTGCAGAACAGGCTGTACTAAGAACCTCTCAGAAGTGTGAGATCAGCAAAGGAAAAGAGTCAGCCCAGTTATTGACTGTACACCTTTGGCCCACGCAATGAGCCTCAGCTTCCCTCCTTATTCCTGCCCCCACTGTGCCTACATATAACGGTACAGAGTTGAGCCGCAGGATTACCTGTTTTGTTTTGTTTTTTCTAAGTGACTTGAACCCATTCACAAAAAAAGATACACACAAGCTGGAGTTAAATTAGTGTTGCTCCTACATGTTATATAAAATTTTCGCTTACTCTGATTCTGAATATCTGACTTTACAATATGCGTAATTTATAATTGTTTGCTGTGGATGTATGTAAACATGAGGATGCAAGAAAATACGAAAAAAATCTTCTGGTGTCTTTATAGACTTTGCTGCAGTGATTGTATAAGGTACCAAGGATGTTCAGTTCTCATTATTCCGTTTCAAAAAAACAACAAAAAGACTGCAGGAGCAGAAGTTCTGAAAGGCAGCTTGTTAAAGTCTGCTATTTTTCTTTCTGCTCTCAAGTCTCTGAACTAGCAGCAGGTTATTTTATATTTATATGCTCTGGAAATGCTTTTGACTTTTTTCAAATTATGAGCAGTTGTTAAGGCTGGTCTCAGGACTGGAGGGACAATTGCACTTTGTGGGTTTAAGAAGTCATTTATTATTCAACTGGACTTAAAACATGCTGACATGGCTGATTACAAAGATACAGTTTAATAGGATAATTTTCAGTCATATAACTAAAACTTTTATGATAGTTAATCGCATAAATCTGATGTAAATTTTAATCAGTTTAGACTTTCTCCTGTAAGCTGATTCAGAGGTCCTTGGCCATCTGCACCGTTCACTGTAATACGGTAAATCACACATTTGCATCCACAGGCTGCTGCATCCATGGATTTACACTCATTATTTTTCCCCTAGATATTTGAGTACTTGGGTAATACTTCTTGTGAAAAGGGATTCAGAAGTTTTCCTTCAGAGGAGAGATGCACAAAACTTAGAGTTATAAAGAGCTTCAGAGAACCAGGATGATACCCCAGAGGATGATAAAAGCCTACAAAGAAATCTCTACTAACTGTTGCAAAGGTAATGATATCCAGAGTGAAAACTGGTAAGCTCCCCTTCATTGCCTATGCATCTTATAGCCTAAAAGACTTGGCACAGGCATTTGAAGAACTTGTGCAGAATAATGGTCCTTATAATACCATCCTTTTAATGACAACTTTTTAATTATTTTATGATTTTTGAGAGGACTTTGCTGGGTAAAGCCAGATGCAGGTAAACTCTAGGCACCTGAATCCTAGGCTGGCAGTCAAACACACTCCAGCCTTCCTTCCAACTGCAATCTCATGCAGGAAACATCTGGCGTGCTGTGTGCTGAGCGTCCCACTTCTCACATGCTGCCCCAGCCTGAATGCCTTGGGGATTCCTCTGAAGTGTCATTTGATATACTCAGTCTAAAGGAGTGAAACAGATCCTTCCCTACTAAGAGCTCAAATTCCCTAAGAATTAGATCCCACAGAAAAGGATTTATAACATCAGTTGAATGATGGGGAACATCATGAGCCCACCACTAGAAAAAGCTTGTCTATTTTCTAGGTTTAAACATAAATCCATAAATATATTCTGGACTTAAGTACAAAGTATTCCAGTAAAAGCAGAGCTGGTGCAGAAAACATAAAGGGCCCATCCTCGGCTTTCATGCATAAGCAAGTAGCCATGCTTGTACTATTAGAGATTTTCACTTCCATTTTCTCACTCAAATTCAGCTTGAGAAGATCCAGATCTGACAGATTGTTTGTAACAAATCAGGAACCCATTTTGTGTTTGGCAGTGCTGGGTTTGAGGAGATGATGTCTAACTATGTCTGTAGGGCTTATACCTGCCTAGGCCATGGTTCTCAGTGGTTTTACAGCATAAACAAAAGGAAAACCCGAGGTTTAGGGGACAGGACTTCCAATCTAACCTTAACATTCTTGGTGTCATTTCTTATGAGTTTATGCTGAATGTGTGTATGTTTCACCATCTGCTTGATCTCACTTTGCTTTGATAGGAATAAACTCTGGAAAATTTCGTTTATCACCTTGTAGAATTAGAGTTGCAGTCAGAAGCATTTCTATTGATTTCCACTGTCTTCCTTCAATCCAGTGTTAGAGAAGAACATAGGTTTTCTTCACAGTCTTGCCCTGCCTTGCCTACCTTCTGCTGCAGCAAATGACCTCAATTCCTTTTTTGTCCTAATCCTAACATAAGAGAGGGCAGAAATGATCTTTTCAAGAGAGCTGAGATCCATTGGTTTGCCAGCCTTCAGATCTCTGGAAAACAGATTGTTACTTCACATTCCCTGCAAGAGGATTAGTCTTTAGAAACGTTTTTCATCCAGCTGCAAAAGCATTCACTTTTGGTTTCCTTAGATAAGAAAGAGGTTGTCTGAGGTTAAAAAATAAGAGCGTAATAAAATAAACCCTATATGGCACATAAATTCCTTCCCTGTTGGAGAAAGAGGGAGATTGTGGAATGTGTGCACTCAAATCTCAGCACTTATTCACTCTCTAGACCCATCTAGCACTTTCTACTGTGTTTACTGTATGTTTACAAAAATTGGCCAGTAATAATGGAAAGCTTTAAGATTGATTTTTTTTCAGAAATTTTGAGCATTTGGAAGTTCAGGCAATGTCAATGGAAGGTGATTGGTTGACAACAAACTTCAAATCAGTCCTGCAATGAACAAATTCTTTCCTGCTAATTTTTTCCTGTTAACAATGTGTCCTTACAAGGCTTTGTGAGTGTGAATGGGATCCTGGGCTTACTTCCTCATTTATGTCAATCTTACAGTGGTGCCAATCCATTGACTTTCACTGGGTTACTTTTGACTTAGTGGAATGGAACATTAAATTTAACAATGTGCCTGTTACCTGCACAAGGCCTTCAAAAGTGATGTTTGTCTCTCCTGCTGTCTTAGTTGATATGCAGGCAGCAAAGAAAAAAAAATTGTATTATCAGTTGTTCCATGGTAATTGTCCTTGTGTTACTCTATGGCTAACATGATGTAGGTAACTATTCTCCACAATCTTTCTTACAGGAAAGGATGACATGAATAGGTTGAGGGACATGGTCATTCCCACACAGAAACTTCTCAAGTCTCTGGCCTCTCAAAAACTCACGTATGGCTTCTCAAGAAGATAAAAACCCAAATACTTCATGTCGAAGCTGTCAGAACATTTCAGCAAAATAAAAGCATTCCATTCAGTGTTGACACTGGTAATTCCTCTAATTTTAAAAGAAATCTCATATTTCTAAAGTAGCAGAATGAAAAGCTATTTCGAGCTGAGAAGTTAAAACAGGCTGAAAGAGTTGGTTTTGTTTTGCATTCCACAAAACAAAATGTTGCCATGATTTCTTGATGTCATCTGATTTTGAATGAGCTCTATTGCCTGATAGAGTTCTGCCTTTCTTTTTTTCTTACTTGCTCTGACTTTTTCTATTCATTGACAAGCACAGACAGCACATCTGTGTAGTATTAAATTGGTTTAAGTGTAGTCTTGAAACTGTCCTTCACAGTATTTTCCATTATAATTCTGAAATATATATTTTTTAATATTTGATCTTGATCAGAATTCTATCCATGTTATAAGGGGAAAAACAGCTTTGAAAATATTCTGTAAAATTACATGTCTGTGTTAAATTGACAAAGAGCAAAGTCCATGGCAGTCATAAATGAATATAGGTCTGATTCTTTAGATGCCTTTTACAATGATGTAAATTAAGCACTGAAGCATCTCCTCAACAGGCAACTAATACATACACTTTCCACCTAGCCACATTAATTCGATAAACAATATGGAGTTCCATGCTTTATCTTTTCCTTCACTTGACAGTCAAAGTACACCTATACCATGCTCATTTTATTTATTTCCAAGAGGCTGACAAAAGTGAACACTGGTATTGCAATTTAAGTGCTTATTGCATGGTCTCACAAGCATAATGAGCTTACAGTATTGCGACCACATGGAGGAAAAGTAACATATCCAAAAAGCTCTTGACCATGGAACTAATTGAAACTTAGATTCTTGCAGTGAGAAGGAACAAAAGAGGGGAAATTTGTGGAAATCAAAAGATCAGACAGACTTCTGGGAAAACTTCCAATCACGTGGAGAAAAATAGGCTCATTAGCACTGAGTGCTGAGCCAGGATGAACTTGTTCATAGTGCTCTCACTCAGCAGTGTACAAGCACTTCCCCTAGCTGACCTTGAGAGAGTTGCTGGGACATAAAGCATTTCATTATCTTTAAGCTCCAGTTACTTGCAATGAAACTCAGGGAAGGATGATGTCACAATCATCTGTCACAAAGACTTATATTCCAAATTAGAGTTAACTACAATATATGTATGATTTAACAGATTGTCTTTACTATATTGCAATGTCAATGCTGGACCTTCCATGCTTCATTTGCCTCTAGCTAGAAGATTTAAGGAGTAATAGTGCCTGTAGAGGTCTATAAATCATGCACTTTTTTAATTGCCATTTTTTCAGTCCTGAGGTAAAATAGAGCTTGAAAATGCACTGTGGCTGACCTGACCTGACTTCATTTCCCTGTTAAAGGGCATATACTCCTCTTCCCTTACTATGGTCTGTATCAAATGAAAAACGTAGCTGTACCTTATGAATTGAATTTATTTGGGTAATCATGGAACCAAAATCTTTCATGGGAGATTTCACTCATTTTTTAGTGTTGGTTATTAAGAGAATACATCAATAACTGTTATTGATGGTTATTAAAAAATACATCAATAACACAAGTGATCATTCTCTTCTGGCAAATATGATTTTGTTGTTTGGAAGATGTTCAGAAACTGTATAATGTCTGGCACAAAGTAGGCTGTTGTACTAAGGAACTTAAAACTATATCTCATTTCTATGTGACACACCAATCTCATCAGTCCTGCTCTTTGCTCAGCTGGTTTCCATTGCTTCCATCTGAGCCACTGTATGAAAAACAGATATCTTAAGTCAGCAGTCATCTATCTAGAAAATAGACTAATTCTTCTGAGGCTGAGAGAGAAAGAGGTTCCTGAAAATGTTTTATCTGGTGAAGAAGTACACAGCATCTATAAAGAATGCAAAATCTGCACCATGCCTGCACACCAGAAAAATCTTCACTGAAAAATTAATTTGAACAGGTTTTGGTAGAAACATTGACATTCAGGCAAACAAGTCTCTCTTGGAATACAAGTGGCTTGTAAAGATCACCCCTCTCAGGTGTGGGAGGACATGAGAAAGAGATCGGGTTATGCCAGGGCTCATTTAAACATTTTTTGTAAGTGTTCTGGTAGACTCAATTAATTCAGTAATTAATTGAATTAATTAAATAAAGCCAATTATCGACCTTACATGGACCATCATGTCTATAAACTGTCTAATGGTGCATACACAAGTCACTGCCGCAAGCCATTGGTGAATTTCCAAGATTTCAGGAAGAATGGAGCCAAGGAAATGTCCAAAATTTTTGGGACACTGACCAGCTATTTTAGAAAGAACTTTATTCCAAGGGAAATTTTCTTTATCATTGTTCAGGATGAAGTTCTTCATACTTACCCCAGAGGCTTCTGACATCAGTGTGCTGGAGATAGGAAAATATCCAAGACAAACCACCAGTCTTCTTACATGCACAGACTGATTTGGGCTGCGGGCAGGGAGTAAAAAACCAAAATCTATTTTGCTTGGGGCAAAGTTCTCTCAAAGTAGTTATTCTACAGTAGAAAATAATTTAGAAAGGCACGAGGGTATGCATATTATAACAGTCCGGAAATCTGTTTTGTACAAGAAGGTCATGTCATCCAGAATAGACATATTACATTGCAATGCCTTTCAGATATTCAAATGCTTGATTATCCACTCCTTTTCAAGGTCCACTGTGACATTTAGAGAGACAGGTTGTGCAGTAACTCCAAAACATGAGCACTCAGGGCAAATCAAAATTATTCAGTACTCAAGGAGGTGTAATAGCACATATTTCACAGTGAATGAAGTGAGAACATTGAGCTTAGTCGAACCACAAAATGCTTAGCGGAATCCAGTCAGTCAGTGGAAATAAACAGCCTTCCCTAAAATTAAAAGTTCCCATTCCTAAGCTTTCACAGTAAAGAGCATAGTATTTAACACCCCAGTAAATTCAAGCCAATTATCATAAGCCAATAGCAATTTTTTATGTGCTATCTCGCTCTTAAAATAACTAGTGTCAAAATCTCTAACCTGCAGCACATAGATAAGGTGTAGAGTAGATTAATAAAAGCCTTCACATGGCAGTAATAGATGATAACTATCTAGGTGAGAGTGCTCAAAAATGAAAATTCACTCCAAATTAATTCCCATACCTGTGACTAGGATAGGATAATGGCATGTGTCACATTAGGTAAGCTGGTCCTTTGCCAAGGCTGCCAAGGCTGCCAAGGCTTGGCACTGTTATCAGATCTTTGTATTCATTTCCACAGGGCGAGGTTTCTAATTACGATCTATAATGATAAGAAAATTATCATTGACCGTGTCTCCAGTGAAGTGCCTTGATTTTTATGTTCAGGAAGGTATAATGCCAGTCTCCATTTATAAAGAAATAAGACATACAGAAGTCTATGAAAAGATGCTGTTTTCTGCAGGCTTGCCGGTACTGCTTCAGTAAAGAGGAACTGCAACATTCAGATGGCAAATAAATCATCTTTTGGTCTAGTGGATGTGTGATAGATAGATTCAAAATTGCAGCTTAATAGCTAGGAAGTGGAAAAATGCAATTAATTCACTAAGTTCTCTAGAATGAAGGATTCCTAATTATTTTTTTTTAGTTGAAGTATTGAGCTATGCTGTTTCCAATATTCACTGGCATGTCCATTTGTTTTTGTACAGATCAAGTCTGAACAGCAACAGTAACTCTGTTAACGCTAAACTCTCAAATGGAGTGATTTACTCAAGTGAAACAAAATTCCACTGGTTTTGTTAGAAATTAAATGATGAGTCAATACAGATATCCTAAAAAATGCCCATTTTCTTTATCTCTTTGGTTTTTCTCTTAAGATCCTGTTTTTAATTTCAAAAATACCTGTGAAATAGAAATTGCACTAGGACAGGCTAACAGCTGCTCCCACAAAATTGCAGCTGAGGCCTGGAGTCAGGGAAAGCTCATGTAGGGATGAGGAGCAGGCATCTGTCTGCCTTAGGTCTGCTAGATGCATCCCTAAGAAATCTACTATGGTTAGATTTTTTTTAAAAGCACCTCAAGACACTGACTCCCCAAATGGATGTTTTGCTGTGCTCACAAGAGACTGTGCCTTTTCTCTGCAGTTCTCTGTCCCTCCATTCAGGATGTGCCAAAGTAAATTCGCTTCTCTCAAAAAGCCTGGGAGACTCTTCTGTGGTCAACGAACGCTGGGTGGCAGCTGGAAAGTGATGCCACAGCCTGGGTTTTGGTGCTTAAAATAAGACTAGGTGTATATGAACATTTGTAAATGCAGCTGGGAAGCAAGTCTGGTCTTATTGAAAGGATTCAGCCTGAACCTTACCAATGAGGTAGTGGTACCCTTATTTCCAGACTGCCACTTCAGGGGTCCTTTTTCCATCAATTCTAAGAGATTTCTCTGGGAGATCCTCTTCCTCATTCCTGATGTTCCATTGCTGGAAATTGGTGCCGTGCCCAAAGCACACAACTGCAGAAAGGAATGGCCTTACAACAGAGTATCATCTGGAGGCCAAGTTTGCCTGTATGTTTCTAACAGGGTGAGAAATTAACACAGTAGTTTTCACTTCTTCAGAGCTACCACTAAGCACAGTTCTGAGGGAAGGGACCATTAGGGACCATTAATAGCAAATAAGACAAGTGAACACTACAAGTCTTCAGTATTATTGGTGTAGAACTCCTTGCAGCATCTAATATCCTTATTTTTCTCTCCATGAACTGTGCTGATATTTTATTTCTAAAATATGCAGCACTGACTTCAGCTCTTCAACAATTTACAAAGTAGATTTTTTATTTTGAATACCAGATGCTTAAGAAGGCCAGTGGAAGCAAGCTGGTTATGGTTTTGGTTCACAACAATGTCACTCAACTTTCTTTCAAATTAGTTTGTGTAATGGGGCAATGTTTTTTAACATATAGGTCAGAATTCAAGTCTGGATAACTGGCTATTGCTGCTCAGTCAAGAATTGATGGAGACAGAAGCAAAGAGGCATCAGTCTTCTGGGCAAAATTATTTACTGGCTACTTCCACACTGCTAGTGTCTGTTCCGCTGCTGGAGAATGTTTTGGGTCCTTGGGCACATTGGACTCCTCGGACATTAAGTATGGCCACAAATTCATCTTTAAGTCTGTGCTGTGTAAACACATTTTTTATTCAAAGTAGTCAGAAAATCTCTGAAAAAGCACTTCTATCTGCTGTGCCTGCACCTATATCTTAAGACTATACAGAATCCTTAGCAATGGCATATTTAGTTCATTTCCAGGAACAACTCAGGATTTCAGTTTCAACCAATAAATTTTTACAGCTGGCTGCTAACTTTTGAGATGTCCCTCTTTGCTTTTGTGTCATGCCAAGTAAACTCTCAAGAGGGCCAGCACCTGAGCTGATAGTCACCTCTTTAACATGGGAAATATTTGTTCTAAGTATTCCCCTCAGGTTTTCATTCTACACCTTACTCTCACTTTGGTTACACACACATGTTCATTGATGTGAAAGTAAATCACAAGGCTTATTTTTTTCAAGGAGATATTTTTTTCAGAGGAATATCAATATAGTAACATTTTGAAATGGGACAACAGATATTTAGGAATTAAACCCCCATTGGCTTTAAATGCACTCTTGAAAATAAGAGTGAAGATTCTAGTTAATTTTAGTGATTTGGTGAATCTTACCATAGGTTCTGGGTTTATGCATGCCCTTTATCACCTTTGAGAGACCTGAACAGACTGTTCACGGCACCGGAACTTACTTTTATTTGCATGAGGTGGTTTCTCTTCCCTATGAATAAAGAAGAAATACCTGCAGAGAGTGATTCAGAGCAGCAGCCTAACTGTACGTGCTCTGGTTCACCTGCTGGAGGAGTGCGTCTCTCTCGGGCGACTCCAGATGGAATTCATGGACCTGCCTCCCCAGTCTAAAGTTAGCCTGCATGGATCTTACCTGCTTACTTTTCTTGTGAGTTCAGTTCTTCTGAGTTCATAAAATATTTAAAACTTTTTTCAGAGTATTTGTGGTAAATTCAGTTATGTGGGTCTCTCCTTTTATTGCAGAAAACAGAGCAGTCACCTCTCAGACTTGGGCATGCAAATGAAAAAATGATTTTTGGGTGAAGGCAGTGAAACTGTCCTACCCAGCTCTACAAGAAACTAAAATGTTATACAGACTTGACAAGAAAACATACCTTTGTTTTCAAATAAGTTATAATTTTGAAGGAAGATGATAAAATAGTATTAGAGA
The DNA here is from genome assembly GCA_013398855.1 of Mohoua ochrocephala. Classification (NCBI taxonomy): domain Eukaryota; kingdom Metazoa; phylum Chordata; class Aves; order Passeriformes; family Acanthizidae; genus Mohoua; species Mohoua ochrocephala. The sequence continues at coordinate 49,528 of VZTA01018366.1, forward strand.
AAGCAGGGGAAAAGAACCTTACAAATTACCAAAATAGGATTTAGCTCTTCAGATTCCTTAATTAGCATGCCTTGCTAGTTTTGTTTTCAGTTCTCTTGTTTCTTCTTCTATGATATATCATCACTACTGGTAGCAAGGAAATTAATTGCTCCTGAAGCTTATACAGCAGAAGTTAGAGACAATCCATTCAAATTTAATGAATCTGTCACTCAGTTGCTTCTTCTTCTTCTTTCACTTATAGTTTTTAACGAATATTCACTCTCCCCATGGTTTATCTGGGCTTTTTTGGTGTGCAGTCTTCCCTGAAATACTGAAATGTTCAAAATAAAATTTTAGTCTCAAATATTCAGCTTCCTAATTGGTATCTTTTATTGTGTTTTTTCTAACAACTTTATTGTTCTCGGTGAACCACTCTGAACTGTTTTGAAGGGTGCACTGTGAAGAACAAGCTTCATTTAGGAAAAAAAATTCAAACGGTATGTGAGAAATGATTGCGGCTTATCTAAAAGGATCTCTCTAATTGCATGTTCTCCAGATAAATGGAAGTTCTAGGAAATTATGGTACAAAGAAAAATAAAGGTCAGAACAACAGGTGAACGTATCGCATTCCATCGCCTGCAGTACTAAAATATTAACTATGCCTGCCAGGGTACTTCTTGTATGTTAATAAATCATTATGTTTGACTCTGGTGAAGTATTCCTGTGTAAAAAACCAGACCATATCCTCAGAGAATGACATCATTCTCTTTCAGATCAATGTATAATCCCAATTCCTTGGTTTGTCTTAAACATATATTGTACAGAACACTTTGCTATTGTCAGGTATTGGATGGAAATTAATTACTCTGACAGTTCAGCGATAGAAGCCTCTGATACTGTTATACTGAATTCAATTGACTTTCCACAAGAGTTGTTTTCTGCCTTGTTCTTCTTAGCACCACATGTCCCAAAGATCAAATTGCCATCTAAAATTGCCAGTTTACTAATTTGATTTTTTCCTTTTTCTGCTAAGATAATTGATCTCTTCATTGTTAGATCATTTCCTTCCTGAGCTCAAATTGATGATAATTAGATGCAAGAACTATAGAGAAAAGACCAGCTTTAGAGGAAAATCAATTGCAAGTGTATGGGTGGATGATAATTTTAGTTACATTATCACTATAATATGTATCTATTCAAAAGCTCTTTCTAGATGCAGAAAAAAATTGAGAAAAGGATATTCTAGAGAAAATTGAGGTACTGGGGTTTTGTGAGGTATTTGATAGAACAAAACAACCTGAATAGAGAGCAACTTTTTTCAGAACCACTCCATTTCAAAGGTAAGTAGAAGCACTTTTGCTTGGCATCCACAAGACCATTTCCATATGGTCATTTCTATATGGCCGTTAAAATTTTGACAACTGCCCCTAGTTCCTCAGAGTTGCTGGGGTTGTGCCCCATTTTAGAGAGCACTTCTGTCAGCAGATTTCCAGATTCCATTGTCATGTCTTGCGTGCTGAATGTGAGACTCAGTATGATTTACCCCTTTTCACACTCCTCTGTAGCAGTGCATAGATCAAGCATGTTTTCCATGCAGGTCCCTGGTATCTGCCTGTTCTCAGGACCTCACAGATCAGACAGGAATACTTGGCGTGTCCCTGTCTGCCAGACCCCGAGGCCCAAATGGGAGTGATTGAACAGGGCTGTGCTGTAACCAGGACTGGTAGAAAGCACCTATCCACCAGAAGTCAGGTGCTGCAAAACCGCTGCCTGCCCCGTGCCTCAAGCCCTTCCCATGATTGCTGCGTTTAGTTGCCAGTCAACAACTGAGATATCCTTCCCATGGTCTTGTGGCAAGTGAGTTCTATGCATCATGATCTTTTTCAGCTGAGAAGTCTGAATTCACAGTGTTTATCTGCTTGAAACCTCTTTTACTTGTATGAGCTGACTGGAAAGAGCCAGGTCTAAAGTGAGGTTGAGAAGAAAAATCAACACTTTTTCATACATCATATTATCGAGCAGGTGAAATAGTTCCTTCAGATCATTATAATGTGATATTTTTAAGAGCTAGAAATAGTTTTAATCGTATTTCTGAAGGATAGAGACATTTTAGGACACTTAAAAATAGGCTAAATTAGCTTCAGATTACGTGCCTATATTCTAAGAACTTTAAGGACGGACTGGGAAAGACCCTCTTTTCTTAGTGCCTTTTCCTTGCTATCTGTGCCTAGCTAATCTCAGAAGGATGTGGGCCTAGATGGCTCTTTTATCTGATACGGTATAGCAGTTCTTGTGCACCCAAGATGGGATGGGATTCACTGTACGTAGTGAAAATTCTCTCTACTCCTACCCACATTTGCTGGTTAAACTTCTAGGAATGACATTGTGCCCCAAAACCTTGAAATGGATGAACTAGCCCTAAGGAAGGTGCAACAGAGAACCAGCTATTTTTATACACACAACGAAACACCTCCTTTCTTCTAAGAACTTGGAATGGGAATGACTCAAGGAGTCACAGAAATGTCGCATTCTGCCTTTCTGCAGGTAATGTTAATTTCAGCCAATGGTTTTATTTCAGGCCAAACCCTATCAACAGGTTTTTCCCGTTAATTTTAATTACAGTTCCTCAAAGGAAGGACAGCTGCTTAATAGCCTCCAGAGCTATTAAGTTCTGGAGACCAATTGCAGTGAAAAGAATAGCAAACTAGCAGTACAGTATATTAAGAAGGGGATTCTAAAATGCTGAATTTTGGTACCTTGCATTGTTAGTGATAACAAATTCAAAAGTCGGAGTAAAATTTACCTCCTTGCTGCATGAATCCTTTTTCTCCCTCTGGTAAATGACAAGGTTTCTCCTTTTCTTTGTGAAGAAAAATTTCTAATATGGATCTAATTTGGCGGCATCTCCTTTGGCTCAATTTATCACCAATGTACTTACTCGCCATTGTCAGCACAACACTGCACATCAGGACCGATTAACTACATTCCCTCTTCTGCCTGGCACACTGTGTCCTGAAAATACAACCAAATATATCACAAATAACTAGTCATTACCTTTTTACACTAAAATTTATTATAATGCATCTGTATACAATTAAGGATATGTGATTTAGGCTAGTTCTGAGTATTCTTCTTGTGCTTTTTGTCTATGAAAGATATATGAATATGATATTTTGATATGAAGTACTTCCTTCTCCTTCTCTCAGGAAGAGAATATTGTATTAAACTGCTGATAGATCCTTGTCACAGCAGCACTACCATGATTCCCTGTAATTTCAGCTTTGATATATTTTTTAATTAAGAAGGCACCTTTGTTTTAAAAAAGATCCCAAAGCCTTCCAGAAACGGTTACATATTAAAACACAAATTAGGTATAAAGATATCAACTCTCAGGTGGAAACATCTTTCTGGGGATGAGATGGGGGGAATTAGAAGCTACTTGTTTGATTTTAAAAGAAGATTGCAAAACAAAAAAGGATAGGAAAGGATATGAGGATTTTAGGGAGCTTTCAGTAGCAAGCTGGAAACTCAACATAATTGTGTTTGGCGCTTTACCAATGAGGATTGGGGGTTTATGTTTTAGGAAGAATCAGAGTGAACAGCTGTCAGCAAGTCCTTACATGAAAAGATAAGCCAAAGCTATATATCTTCTGGGTATTTCTCAAACCCTCCCTTGAAATTACTCTGTCACCATAGTAACCTTATAATGGCTAAATGGTGCCTAAGTGTCCCACATTACCAGAGCGTCTTCTTGATCCCGGAACTCTGCCTTTCTCAGTTATGGAGTTTCCTGGCTTAAGGGGATTTTGATTATTCTCTGAAATGAACATACATGAGTAAACATTAGAAAACAGAAAGACACAATCAAGGTAAAGTAAAAGGTTTTACATAACTGATTAGAATAATCTGTCCAGAAAAGGTACAGATATGGAGAGGCCTGTCAAATTCAGCCACAATTTTCCAGAACAATTTCTAATAAGTACTGTGAACCCAGAGGGTCTTATGGTGAAGTACACAACGTAGTTACCTGCTGAAATGGTAATTTCCCTCCTTCTTGTCCAAGGTTATCAAGCACAGTCTATATACTGCAAACTGAAGACTGCCAGCAGAAAAAACCAAATTAAATTAATTCTCTGTGTTATTTCTCAGAAACCTCTTGGGGCATTCAGAGTACAAGCCTTATAAAGCCAGCAGGCAAATTTCTCTTGCCAGTTTTTCCTAAGGACTTTATGGTTGCTGCTGCCTTGCTGGAAATGTCTGGACAACACTCCATCAAAATGCAAGCATTGCATAATTGGATGCGTGACCCTGGTCTGGCACACGTGTGCACACACACACACGTGCAAGCACACACGCACTCAAGAGGTCATGCAAGGAGACATCACAGCCGAAGCTCCAACATGTGCACACGGATGCAGCTTCAGGTGGAAATCCCAGCTTGATTCGCACGTGCAGCCCTTTGGGGGACTGGATGCATTTTTGAGGTCATGCGCCCATGCTCAGTTCATAATGCTCATGCAGCTGGTTCATGTTCAGTGAAGAGAAGGGACAAGGAGGTAGCCAAAATACCCAGTGTTTCTCTCTTATGCATATCTTGCATTAGTAATTCTATCTTGCTGAACCCCAGCAAATAAACACTCAAAAGGAAAGTGAATCTTTTCTCCTTCGCCTTCAATCAGTACAAGGAAGTATTTCACTACAGTTTTGAGAGTCTCATCAAGCCTTTGAACAAACTTGAGCCTAGACTTGGTGGTACTTCAAAATTTAAAATGCAGAAGAAGGCCCTTTGAAATTTTGCTGATCAAAAACATTAAAAGGCCACAAAACCTCTTAAAATTTTTATTTACAGTTCCCATTTAATTCAGGTTATTAGGAGAAGTTATAGATTAGTATACCCTGCTGTTACAAAATACATATTTATAAGGTTTAGATGAATAATTCACAGAACCAGTGTACTGCTCTGCTCCTGAAAAAATATTTGCAATCACATCATGTTTTGGAGCATTTCTTTGTTACTTGAGATTACTCAAACAATGTGATTAAAATTTTTATTCTGTGGCTTGCCTGTGACTGGTTCTCAGAATATTTGATATTCTAGTCATAGTGATAGGTCAGGTAAGTCATGTGCTATTTCCTTGCTCTGATTTGATTGATAAAAGAACTTCTCTAAAACAGATTGCCACGTAGGAGGACAGAATATTCAGTTTCTGTGAATGCTTGTGCATGTGATTTTGAAAAACATTTCTACTATTGTGATTTGATGGTGTAAATATTTGAACAAAAGAAATATGAGCCAATACCAAACATGACAAAGCAAAATATGAACAAATATTTTTAAAAAGATTTTTCCTCTATATTGTCTCTACTTGAAATAATAAAAAAGAAACTAGAGAATTTTTGGAATTCTTTTCTATGTAATGAGACTAGAAGCCAGCTTCTATTCTGCTCTGACAGAGCTACCTACTAGTCTTTATTTCTTTGGAAAACTAAATAAAATGTTTGCATCTGTAGGTACCTCATTTACCACAGTCATTTCACAAGGAGGAAAAGGGCCATTAATAGCACCTCTTCCAAATGAACAGTTAAGCCAGGACTGCAAACAAATATTTTTTTCCTCTCATTGCTGAAACTTAGGGAACAAACTTCTATTGATGATAATTGACAAGATTAACAATATTTCTTCAATTTTATTGCCCAAAGGATGATATAACATGGCACAGAACACTGGAGAATTGTTTTTCTGCGTTTGAGAGTGTTGTTGTGCAGGTTCTGCTCTGTGTTTGTGCCCTTTTCTCTCCCTTGGCTCTGAGTTCCGGCAGCTGGTTACAGGCCATTGGAAGATGGTACATTCAGCTTTCCAAAGACTGGAACATCATTCTAAGATGGACAATGGATGTCCAGCAGATGAGGCTGAGCCAAGGCTCAGCTTCTCTGGTTTCAGTCCATAGTCTCACCTCAAATCTTTATGTTAATTTGGGCATATCACTTTCTTTACTTTTATTTGTCTGTAAAACAATTAAAATAATGCTTCCTTATTTTTTGCAAGAACAACCTCATATTAGTGTGGTGGTTTTCCAAGTGATACAAAAGGGACCACAGAATGGATCCAGATGATAAACACAAGCAAAACCTGCGCAGATGTCATTGTCTGACTCAGAGACAGGTGAGTATTATACTGTCTGTGTGTCATACCATCAATCTCTAAATGTCAAACTGTCAGTATTGCACGAAACAAGAATTTCAGAGTGCTGTAGAGTGCAATACATTTTTCTAGCATATAAAAAAAACTTTATTAAATCCCCCTTTATACTAGCTGACATTCTAATAAAAGCCACTGAAACATGAAGGCTTGCGCTCTAGTCATGTAACAAAGGCAGATGGTACAAAGAGCCATTTCTCTCTTTTGTGACTGTTACAAATTGCTCTTCTGTCTTTGAATGATAAACATCCATTATGAACATTCAGGAGGAAGATCAGCCTTTCTCAGGAAACCTAGGCTTGGAGTACTGCAGAGAACTCTCTCTACAAATGGGAGAACACATTGAAAACTTTTGCAAAGGGCAGCAGAGTGGTTGTTCTCCCCAAGGCTCTGCAAATTTCTGTGGGAAGGATGAGAAAGAGGCTCTTTGTGACACCTCCTGTGGGCAATGCCCTTCTCTGTGACAGTCACCTAGCTAAGAACATTAAATGAAACGTGACGAGCTGGTCCTGTCATGGGAAATAGCACAAAGTACCAGGACATTTTCATGAAAACTGGCTTCAGCTGTTTACCTGAAAGAAACGTATTTTACAGAATGAGATCATTAAAAATGTTTTTCTTCTAAAAAAAAGACAATGATAGTAAGAGCTTTATATTTTATATTAGACTATGAAGGTGGCAATAACATTAACTGATACTAAATAGCCTTTTTCATAACGGGGTCATGAGATAGTTTATTACAGAAAATCACTACAAAATATACAAAATCAAGTATATGCATGTCTTTACCCTTATGACCGAGCAGTGTGCATATGTACATATGTGATGTGCACGTGTATGTCTATGTGTGTGAAGGTGACATGCATATTTGGTGAATAAAATAGAAATCTAGAAGCCCTGATGTGAGCTGATTTTCATCCATTTCCTCTTTGGAAAAGAGCCAGTATATATCTGGTAGGTAAATATAGTGTAGCGGTCTATTTTTGCGTGTGTATGTGCATGTGTATGGGGAATACATAAAAATAATCATCCTCAGAGTCATTCCTATATATGCGTGGGAACATACCCCAGATGTGCACCTCTTAAGCCTTTAGGCTGACTGTTCCCACTCCGTGGGAGAAAGGATGATGGAATATGCATGAGCTTTTTCCTCGATTATGTTTCTTACAATGTCAAAGTACTGGCAGCTGTCCTAGTGGAGATATGAGTAAATCTGGCAGACCATAGTCTAAAATTAGTTCTCCCTACACGTAATTGTCTTGTTTTTAAAATTTTTTAAAATATTTTTTTGCATTCATCCCAGCCACACCAAGTTGGACATGTGTCATGTAACCACCACAGCTTTACAGGCTGCTGAACTTACTTTCTTTGGTGAGGTGGACAATTAGAAGTCCACAGTTTGGGGTTTTTTTAATTTCATAGGTGTTCCTAGGCAAGTACTTCTATTTTTGAATAAGTTTAAGGATGTTTATTATATTAGCACAAAAAATGTGTTGCCCTCAATGAACTCTGAATTTTTGCCTCTGTATTTAGTGACTTAAAACAGAATGAAGGCTGTGAAGGATGTTGGCTCTCAGTCCATCAGTGGTACAACAGAATGATTCATGTCAGACTCTTGCATTATGCTTATAAATCGTTCTTGTCCATCTGCACTTCTGGGCATCTGCCTGTTATTTCTCTACCTGAAAGAGATAACTTCAAATTAAAATTAGTGCTTCTTCCAGTAACTGTAAATCTTGCTGTTTTCAGACTGTTTGGAACATAAAAAAATGTCTGCTTCTTTGTCTGCATATTCTCTACTACTTTGCAGAGACTACCTGCTCAGAAATCATGGATCAGACTTAAAAATTATTATATTTCAGATGGGAGGGGAAAAGAAAAGATCACATCGGTTTTCATTTTCCATGACTTTATTTGATTTCTCAGGGTAAACTTCCTATTTGCATGAACATCCAGCCCATCATTAACTGCATGTGCACACACTCACGCCTACACATATACGCAAGCCTACCTCATTCGTAGCTGGTGGAGGTTCCAGTGAGACAGCAGTAAGGCTGCCTACAGTCTTGCACATTTAAGACCTGAATCTACATAATTAAATTTGGTCTTGTAAGTGAATCTTAAAAGAAAAATAGAAGGAACAGAATAAGTAGCTTTCCTAGCGCCTGTACAGTGAGAAGTTGGTACCTCCTATCTAGTACTTATGCGTGCAGTCCCTAAAAGAGACATTCTCCATTTCTGCAGAATGCTGCTTGCCAGAGAAACAACCATAGCTTTTTGACTTCTGTGTGCAATATCTAGGGAATCTCCAGACAGCCCACATATCTAGTGGGTAGCTGTCTACTGAACTTCAAGAGAAGCTTGGTTTGTCTTTGCTCATCTGATACAGAAAAAAGTTTGTATGGAACTTCAAGTGGTGTGTTTCACAGCTTTCAGAGTTAATGGAGTATCCTGAAGTCCTGTAAAGTTGATGGAATAATCAAAGGTAAAACAAGGCAAATAATTCTCTTTGAGCCAGATTTTAAGGAAAAAAAACATTAAAATCTCATAAGTGTTGTTTAGATAGTATTATAATAATGAAAGGATAATATAGAAAGGCAAAATATTTTCATTAATGATAAATTTTAGAGTCATTTAGAAAGTCAGATCACCTGGATTTATGGTCAGCTTGTTTTAACAAGTAACATGAAACCAAATTAACGAGGAAATGTGTAGCTAACAAAATTGGTGGGTCATATTTGCGCATGCATTGTTTCCATGTGTTGTCCGACTGAAGTTTATTTACAGAGAACCTGTGAGTTCTATGCCATTTACTCATTTATCCTTTTGCTCAGTGTGAACTGAACTATTGTAAGTAGCTACACCAATACATCCTTATTCTCCAAACAACTCAAGTTTCTGCTAGTTTAGTGAGATTCAGAATGTACTTAATTTCTTTAGTGTATAGCAAGGGTTGTACCTCATGCTAATGTTTAAAAACATGCAAATTTTTCATTGCATTAAGGAATTAGGTACCAAAAGGCCATTCCTGATTGTGGTGCTTGCTTTCCTTAATACCAAATTTCTGCTGTTACTTAGTTGTTCATTATGAAAAAAAACATCACTGTGAGAGAGTAAGCAGCCTCATTTTTCTACAATTAGAGAAGAGTAACTGTGTAGGCTGGCTTAATTTGCAGGCAGGTGAATTAATAGTAGCATGATACTCAGATTTTTGTCTTTATGCTTCCCATACTCAGAAACTGAGTGTCTCTAGTCTGGTAGTTTCTACTGCTGAGCAGCTCTCATTCTAGTATTTCATACAAGATCTTCCAACACTTTAACACCTTCTGCATTAGGATTTAAGGTCCAGAATATTGCAGAATGTCAGCAAATAAGAAGATTGTTATCTGTCTGTTTGATATATACACAACAAATTCCACAAGGAAGAGTTGCCACGATCTAGCCAGGTAACAGTTTTGAGCTGTTTCATTTTATCTGGGCACTAACTGGAAAGTTATGCCATACATGACTGATTCAGAAGATAAGCTTTGCACAAGAATTCAAATTTTTAATCTGTATGATAATATAACAACACAGGCTAAGTTTTCCTTATGTGTACACAGAGGTGCCTTGAGGTTTTGCCTCCCCTAGACCTAGAGGTACTGAAGGATTACAAAATTATTTTAACTGTCAAACATTTAAAGGTGATCTTATTATTATTTACCTCTGCGTCAGGTCTCTGTCTGGGTGGCTTTTGAGTTCAAAAGGCACAACCAGCTGCATAATTTAATTTTTTTTTTCCCCTCCCAGGTGTTGACCATACAGGTGTTTTTGATTATTTTTTTTCCTTTCCTTTTTTTAATTTTTTTTTTTTTTTTAATTTACCCTGTGGACTATTAAATATATACCGCTGTGCACAGCCTGTTTGGCTCAACACTCAGTCCAGTGGCTGATGGATGCTTGGGTGGTTTGCTTAAAGCAAAAACAGAAATAAGGATTGATTACAAGCTAAACAAAACTAACCCGCTTCCCTCACACTGTGCAGCCCATTCCAGCCCCTCGCCCTCCGGTGCAAATTGCTCGGCCCTGCGGAGGGGCGTGAGCGAGGATTCTGATTTTGAGCTTCCCCTGGAGCCAGGGATGGGAAGCCAGTCCCGGATACCGGGACTGAGGATCTTCAGCACGACGGACAGCGCCGCATGCCTCGGCTCCGCCCTCCGGGCCGCAGCTGGCCGCCTGCGACAGGCGGGATCTGAAGAGGCATCCTTTTCCTTCACTACCAGCTGTGATCATCACTATCCTCTCTAATTCATGGCCTCGACCAATAAAACACATTTGGAGGGCCAAGAAGAAGCTCCTGTTTCTCTGAGTCTCTTTGATAAAGGCTTTATATTTATTTTCAAAATTAGAAGGTTGGAAATTTGAGGTTGAGGGACACTGGACATACTGAGCATAATGTTTGCCTAAAGATTCCATTTGTCAAAGAAATATTTTGTAAGTCTGATGGCACTGTCTGCAAGGACCATTCCTTCCTGTGATAGTAGGGCAATACTTAGGCATTGCAAAGGATTATACACTTGCATCTCAAAATATCATGGAGAAATTTGGCCTTATGGTGTTTTTCCTGAGATATTGCCAGTGTTGAGTGCATAGCTCAAAGGAATTAGCCTTTGGTCTCACAGTATTTTAAAAATGAGATCTGAGTATATCTTATGTATAATGCAAACCTGTAAGACTATACAGTACAGGCTACCTAGCCTTTTTGGGATTTGGGAGGGGTTTTTTCGATTGATTGGGGTTTCTTTTGGTTCTGTTGTTATTCTTTCCTCTATCTTTTTATTTATTTTTTTAAATCCTCCTGTTCCATTAACCCCATCTAGTAACTATATAGATGTGCACCAAACTGGATGCAATACCATTTGAAGAGGAGAAACATATTTCTCAAGTAAGAATGCTCTCCTTTGATAGCTCTAGAATCCAGGTTTCACTTTCGCATCCTCCCCTTCCACCCCTTCAGGCTTTGATGCTGCCAATAGCAGACTCTCTTCCTGGCCACTTCTAACAGGAGAAGGTGGAGGAGAAGGAATGCTTCCAGCACACTCTTTCCCCTCATGGCAGCAGAAGCTTCTCATTGATTTAGCTGTTAAATAATTCAGAGGCAACAACCATCTGTTTAAGTGAATGTCCTGTTTCATGTCTCTCCAGGGAAAAGGCAGCAATCTGGAAAGAAACATCAAATGTGACTTGCTGATTTCTTACATAAAGACTAACAATTAAGATGTTTTGCTCCTTCATTTTCTTTCCCCTGAGCTGGAACTTGCTAATTCAGAATTTGGTACACCAGAGACTAATTATAAATGGGAGACAGTGGTCTTTCCATGAACCAACTTCTAGGAAAAACAACTGTAAAGATCAAAAAGGTTCAGTTCCATAAACAGTCTTGAGTTTAAAGAATAAAAGTAGACACGGGAGATTTGGTTTCAGGGACTTTCAGATACCTACTGCATATGTGCACTTCAGATTTTCCACATGCCTACTGGCTTAGTTCTTCTGAATCTGTGTCAAATTTAAACCATTTTAACAACTGGTTCACTCTATCACAATTAGGAAGCAGCTTTTTAAAGCTAATTAATGATTAATGATCCAAAATTTCATGGACTAATAGCAGTCTGAGTCCACACTCAGATTAATTACTCGGTTTAATAATTCTACATCCTCAGCAATCCCAAAATACTGCATTTCAGTCTAGGATTCACCTCGCCTAAATGAATTTGCTTAATTGGAAGGTATCAAACCTTGTCTAGTTGCTTGCCATCAGTAGTTAATGAGGACAGACACTTTCAGAAGGTGACCCATCGCATCCTACGCCCAAGGGCCCAATGTAGAGGAGCTGAGTTTCATTCAGGAGTTGCCTGTCTCTCTATATGGGAGACTTTCCAGAACATGTATAACTGTCTTAACCTAGACCACTCAATTTCAGAAGTACAGCATTATATAGGGTAGTCCTACTTGTTTCCAGGTCCATGGTTGGCATGCAAATCAACGGACTGAAAAGGGTGGCATCAGAACTATTGAAGCATTAAACTTCAAAGTGATTCCTTTGGTTTTCCTTGTAGCTTAAACTCAGATTTTCTCAGAGCTTCAGTGTTATGGGTTATACGTGGTTAAACAGATACAAGCAAATTCACATGTCAGCACCTGCTGCTTTCTTTACAGGACTGGCATGTGCTAGTGCCCATTCAGGTTTCTAAACCATTTCTTTTGAGTGTCTTCCCTCATTGCAACTGCTTTGAAAGCTGAACTGTTATGACCCTGCCTTTCAATCAGCTTATTTTAACTTTGTCCCATGATCCAACAGAATATCTCTATTTTGAAAAGTTTTCACATTTGTTTCCCACTTTTTGTGGGATCCTCTCCATGGGCTTCATTTTCCTTAAGGGTGTATCTGCCTCCTGCAGAGTAGAGTCCTCCACAGGCTGCAGGAGAATCTGTGCTCTGGCACCTGGAGCACCTCCTTCTTCTCTGACCTTGGTACCTGCACGGTTGTTTCTCTTGCATTTTCTCACTCCTCTCTCTCACAACTGCTGCATAGCAATTTTACTCTTTCTTAAATAGGTTATCCCAGAGATACCACCAGCATCATTGACGGGCTCAGCTTTGGCCAGCAGTGGGCCCATCTCAGAGATACCTGGACCTGTCTCTGTCTGACAAGGGGGAAGCCGCTTGTCTCTCCTCACCGAGCCCATTCCTGCAGTTCTCCTCCACCCTCTTCCCCTGCCAACAACAGGACAAGTAAACCCAATATAACTTCTAGTATTATAACTCTCTTGTGCTGGAAGATAACAGCAGCTGAGTATCTCTAAGATGTTAGATGGAAGTACTTTTCCGTATTAGAATGATATAAGGATTGATTGTACCACTTCTCACACTTTTTGCTGAAGAATATAGGTGAGGATTTGGTATCTACTTTGAGAAACTTCAATGTTAACATTGCCCACTGATTATTTTGAGTATAGAAAATTGTTTTCAACAGGTCTGAATAAGTATTGTAAAATGATTTACTGCCTTCTGTCTGCACCAAAAAAAAAAAAAAAAAAAAAAAAAAAAAAAATTCCCTTCCCTAGAAATCATCCCAGTCTTCTTCATTTGCAGAAAATTTCACAAATAAACTTTGAGAAGGTGATAAGTGTTACTCCTAAGCAGGTAATGTTCTGGTCTGCCATACAGTCATACTGGGGATGATGTCCATGTGTAACCTTATCTTTACCATCCCCCAATGATGAGAACTTGCAGTTCAGTTGTAACAATTGAAGAGTTCAAAGTAGGTGTCATCAGCTTATTCTATAATATATCTAAGCATAAGCTCGAACAAAGATGTCATTTGTGTCAAACTCATATTAAGATCTTTTACAGGACAAATTTGTCTTTTACATTTTTTTGATAGATCTTCTGAAAAAATAAAAATTTTAAATGCACACTGGATTATAACATAACTGATGCACATCAGTGCTGGTGCTGATCTCAGCATTTTCTGGTTTACTCATGGTTTTGGCATTCCTTGTCTGTCTGCAGATACCAATTACTTACTTAATGTAGTCTCTTATTTTGGCAGTCGAGTGAATGTTGCAGATCGTCAATCTGAATATAATGAAAAGTTAAGTGGCTTTGGTTTCCATGAGAACGCTTTTAGTCAGACTTGTCACCTGGCAGTTCATCATGTGTAGTTAAAAAGTGCTATCTTCCTTGATTGAATGATGCTATAACAATTGACAGCCAAAAATCAACAAAATCAATCAATAAATACATAAATACATAAATAAACCCAGCAACAGAACTGTGGTTTTTTTTCCCTTGGATATGCCTGCCTACATCCTTATCACTCCATGAAGTCCCATATGCTAAACACCCTTTCACATAATAAAAAATAAATATTTACTGCTTCCTCAAGTTTGCAGTCTAGTAGTGATTTGTTGTATACAGAAATGACACATTTTGAAGTGTGATGCTCTGTAAACTCATTGAAAGGAAGAGCATTTGAGGTTAGCCCAGAATATTGTTTATCTTCTTTCTGCAGCATGTTGCATGATTTCCATGCTTTCAAGTCCTTTCATTAGTAATAAAATCATCAGAATTTCTCTTACACAATACATTTCTGTTAATTCAAGTCTTTTTTTCATCTCATACTTTCATTACAATTTACAGCTAACTCTAACTATATAAAATTATCTTTATTTTCTCTCTTTCCTGCTGCGTGAGTTTTGATGTATTATATAGCTTAATCTCCTTCTGGGAAGGTTTTGCTTACTGTCAGCATGTCAGAGGTGGAAAGATCCATGAGTCAGTGCAAGACACCTATATAGAGAGAAGGAGCGTTCAGTATAAGAAAGGGTCGCAAAACTTGACTTGTTATTAGCAAAAACTAGAAAAAAACCCAAATAACTTGAAGTTTTATTCCTACAAATTAGACTATAGAAAAGAGAAATTTCTATTAAAAGGAAAGCTTAGAAAGGTCAAATTTTCTGTTGTAGCACTAAAAAATCCTGGTCTTTGATGGGGAGATCACTGAAGAGTTAATGGGAAAGTGCAAGTGGTTGTCTCACAATATCACTATCACTCAAGGTCCTTTGGGTAGAGCCACGGCTACAAGCACAGAATAATGAAAAAGGAAAGAGGAGCTACCTAATGTTTTATAGCAAAGACTATCAATTTAAAAACCAACTGATTAATCTTAGGAATGCCATAGTTGTCCAGATGAAAATATGAGGATATGCAACTGAATTTTAAGAAATTATTGAAACAATATAAAAAATCAAGTTTTCTTATTAAGAATGCAATCAATATTATCTTATTTACCAAGCATTAGAGGTAAAGAAGCTAGAAGAGGCTTTTCAGCTTCCATGGAATTGAAATAAGACTCTATTAGAAATGACTCTGAAACAAAAAGGACTCATGGAGAAAACATTTTCTTTGTGTGGGGTTTATAACCTCTTTAGAGAGTGTTGCAGGAGGAACTTGCTATGATTTGGTATAATTCACTAGGTCCAAACTAGCTCTGGTATCAATATGATTTTAATAGAAAGAGAATATTGTGGATGAACAGAGCTTGGCATTTGCTGGACAGAATAATAAAATCAAAATACTGGGTGAAAGGAGAGGGTTTCCCAAATACCTCTTGTAGAGAATATGCACTTTACAACTTAATGAGAATCAAGGTTAATCTGAAATTGATTTAGTTTAGTTTCTACTGTCTGTAGAGTTTGAGGAATATTATTGGAAAATACAGACTGCTAGAGTTACACATAAGGCTGCTGTGGGTGAAGACATGGAATGAGGTATATTAGGTGAAAAGGTCTCTCGGAAAACCTTGTGTGATTACAAATGATGTATTGAAAGTCAAGAAGAGGACTCAAGAAGAAAAAAACATTAAGAAGAAGGAAAGAGTTGGTTAAAAGTTAAAGAAATGCATCATCAATTTAATTCTTTCTGTCTCTTAAATCTAAAATTGAAGATACACTGTTACCCTATAAATCCTGCACGGCATCTGCTTTTCATACTCTTCACGGGAAGTTTTCTGATCTGAACTGAATTATTTCAGCTGCACCTGCCAAAGTTTCACTCCTAGATTTGTCCCTTTTCCACAAGATTTGTCAATCTGTGTTAAGGAAACACAGCTGTTCCCCATATCCTGTAAGGTGATACACTTCTCTCTTTATTAATTAATACAGGAAACTCTGAAAGACCTTTCAGAAGGTCTCTAATTGATCATGACACAACATTTTCTGTGCCACAGCTACTTTCTGTGTTTGAAAGCAATCAGTGTGTAATTATTGGTACTGGTTCTAGATGAGACTATGGAACTAGATGGACAAATTAATTTGCATTTCTGAAACTACAGTTGATGTATATTAAAATTGCCTTAAAATTATGGGTTAATAACATAGATATGGGATATTTTACCTCCTTATGGAATTTCATAGAAAGATATGATTTTTGTTGAATTCAAATGTATATCTAAAAAATTATTTTCTGATGTAAAGCTGTATAGGATGCTTTCATAATCTTCAGCGACAAATGAAATACATCTTTTAGGTCAATCAGACATACGACTGTGGAAAAGTCAGAATGTGTTATCCTTTATTATTGCTTATCTGGATAAGCTGTGTATTCAAAGATACCAAATATATCGGTACTGTCCTCCTCTATCACATGAAATATAAGTGAAAGACATGCATGCTGTTTTGGTTTTTCATGTGGTGTCTTTGTAATTGCTAATAGAGTAGCGTTTATTTTTTCTCGATTTGAATGAATAAACACTTACATTCAGATGTCTGTATTCCGCTGATATGCCACTAATATGCATAATGCATATACAGCATGAATTATAATCTGTATTTGAGTGGGAGATGTTTTATGATATTAATCTACTTTCTTTGAGTATGAAGCCTTGCAATGTATACTGTGCATAATCAGGCAACTGTTTATCCTGCTGTGCATATCATCAGCAGTTTTAAAAGTTGCCAGTCAAGAGGGTTTTCATTTGCCTCAAACATTTCCTCTGTCTATGTAGCCAAGAAACAAAGGAAAAAGAATATTTTGAGCATCTCCCTGTGTTTCCCTGTTCTTCTCACCCCACTTTTCAGCACGCAGATGGAACGGAACTATTCCTTGTCTGGTTATATTGTAGAAAAAGGCAGGACAGACTTGGGACTGGGCTGAGTGAGCCACGACCTTGCAAGCATTGTGCTTGTGAATGGATTATGGTGGCAGGGAATAGGAAACTGTTAGCATTCCCATCCTTCACATTTTACTGACAGAGGGATGGTTCGCAGCTCTCCAAACTTTTCGCAACGTGTTGAGGCTTGCAGGTCCAGATTGAAAATACTGGGGTTTTTTTACACCTAGATGATTCCATAAATCTTGATGGGATTTAATTTCCATAAAAATTCTAAAGAACAACCTAAATGATTTGTTATCAAATATATCCAGTTGCACTCTGCCAACCTGAATTTTGTGCTGTCACTCCAAGGTGAAGTCACCAGCCCCAGAACCCCTGCAGCCAAGCACCCTTGCAAAGATCACCAGCTACTGCTTTCTACCAGGAGGCCAAGAATGCCCATGGACATAGCACACTACAGAGGGACTGACTCTGATAATAAACCTGTCAGTAAGTGTTACTTAGTCAGATTATGACGGAGTAGTTGTGCCAGAAGACAATAGCAGTTTGTGCTGCAGAATTCAGAGGATCAGCACCTGGCTGGATGATGTTTTTGTCCTGGACATCTGAATACTTATTTTGTAAGTAAGAATTTCAGTATTTTTGTTTTGTTTCCACTTAGTGCATACCTATCATCGTTAAAAATACTGCAAATAAGTGATTTTCCTTTAAATAGAAATGAATGTTGGAGTTGAGGCATTTAGGAGCTCTGCCAGGAGTGTAGCTGTGTGAAAAACACAGTTCTAGCCTGTATATATTTGATAATTATGGTTATGTTCTTACAATCTTATACCATGTAATTCTCCATAGAAGGTTCTTGATGAAAATTCTGAACTGCAATATTGTCAGTTTCAATTTCATTAATTTTTTAAAAGGGAAAAAATCTTCCCCATGAGAAAATTGTGAATTTCTGCAGATGTGAAATAAATCCCAAACCCTTTATAACAGTAAGCCTTTATTTTATATTCCTCAAGAGCACCAGCACTTTCTGTCACCTTTTAAAGTTAATGTTTAAAATGGTACTAAATGTTCTTTTCTTTAGATGTGTTTTTCAGCCTGGGTGTAGATGAACAGCTTTTACAGTATCTTCTTAATCAGTACCTACATATCGTGGTGGATTTAACCCTTCTGTCAAGTGTGTTCCCTGGTGTAGAAAATTCTGTCTATTTGTACCATTACAATAGCCAGGAAATTAATGGAATTCAGATCTCCTGTGCTCATCTTCTAAGCCTACAATACTAACCGTACCATACACACTAATAATACAAAAAAGACAACCTGTTTATCATCATCTGAGATTTCTTTTTATCAACCAAGTTCCTACATTAATAAATACAGCAAAATTCATTTGTTTCATGCCAGTGCTTCCATAACACAATTTTTTTTCTGAGCACATAGTGCAGCTCGCACACTGACTGGGCCTTAGGTTCCTATTGCATTCCTTGTCTGTCTTCATTGTCCAGTGCTGAGCTCTACAGACAAACATGCTGTTTCCTCCAAAGAAAAAGAGCTCTAAGGACTTTAATGGTAAGCCAAAGTCTGCTGTCAAATTATTTCTTCATACTCCATCTCTATTATAGATGCACATGGTGAAGATTCAGGCTTAGCTCTGACTTCCCCTGGAGTCCTAGCGTAGGTCCAAGTGCCTGTTCAAGGAGCAGGTCACTCTGATCAGGCTACTTACAAGTCGAGCAAAGCATGCACAGATTTATCCTGGGGCACCTATCCCGTCCCGGGCTTTTCCTAAGCCAAATACACATCTTTTGAGGTGAAAATCAATTCCAGCAAACAGGTAGTAATAGAGATGGAAAATGACTAGGAGATAGTGATACACTCTCATGACTGTTTTTAATTTTGTGCAGACAATGCCCACTTGTGAGTGCAGTCAGTGTATGAATATAAAGGTCTTGATATTCAGCACTCCTCCCTCTATTGTGACAAGGCCGAAGAGGGGGATTTTGCACATCGAGTCCTTAGATTCAGAGAATGGTTTTCATTCTTCGCGAAGAACTCCAGGCTTGAATCATCTGCTTGGAAAGCTCTCATGAGCTCTCATGAGAATTTTAGTGATTCTACTGAAGGTAAATAGTTCATGAGGACTGTTAAACTGACCTTTCTTGTTAAGAAGAGGTATGCTGAAGCATCCCCACTAACTGCTGAGTGGTGTTATAGTGAGAGTCTGTCTGAGAAAGTTGGTACATTTTGGTCTGGCTGAAGTTTTTGGAAGGTTAGAATACCCAGTCTCGAATTCAATAAACTTCAGGAATTCAGGTGTCTCTCATAGTATGCCAATTTGGCAAAAATTATGTCTGGTCCATTATGCAAATAAAACCACTTTTTTTGAAAGGTGAAAAAACATTCGTGATTAATACCCCACAAAATGAACTGTTGAAAAGCTGTCATGACAAAAAGCAGGCTGCCCTTTTTTGCCAGCTACTCTAGCAAGGGGTAAAGGCTGTGTTTAATGATGTGGAAGGTAGTTCTTAGTATCTCAGCATCACTGCCTTGGCTGTCAAAATAACCATTCATTTCCATGGCTTGAAATGGACTCTATGCAGCTTTTTATGAAATGCTTTGAAAGCCAAGCATTGTTGCCTTGTGAGTTTATGGAATTCACATGGCAGCTTCAAAGAAGGATTATATGAATTTGAACGGCATGAAGCCCTAACTGGAATGAACATGATGATTCAGATAGTTCCTGACGATGCTCTCCTATAGAAAATCGAACATTGCATAGATTTTTGCACCACAAAGCCACCCAGTTACTTCTATTCTTCGAGCATTAATCTGCAGCAGAGCAGTTTTTGCTTGAAGCACTGCTGTACTCTAGGGCTGACAATTTGGATGTGATTGCAATGTGCCGGTCTTTAATGCTATAATTGTCATATGGTACTTTGTGCTCCTGTAGCAGGCCTCCATGATACTGGAAGGGAATAGAGACAATGAATATCCCATGGAAACTGAGTAACCCACCTATGTTATGCTGGATGCTGCTCCTACTGAATTCAGCGGCAGTGTTTTCAATTATATCAATGTGAGCAGTATTGTGCCTGTCTGTGTGGGAATAAAAATGAGAGGCAAAGAAGAAAAGATCTGCATGAATCACATACAAATTAGCTTCTCAGTGTTTGATTTTAATAAAAGGTTGTTGGAAAAAGGAAAGAAAGGTAAGACCAGGAATGTAATTTGGTTGCGGTTAAACTGTTCTCGTCAGTATAATTTCATCACATGAACTTTCTTTTGTATTAAAACATTAACAATTGTCCTGCCTGAGGTCTGCCTTCCTCTCCCTCCAGAGCATCTGGCTTATCAGCTTCGGGACTGTGTCCTTTAGTGTCTGGCTTTGTGAAAAGCTACCTGGTGCTCCTATGTTTGTTATTGGGGCTGTGTGGGTTGGACCTATGATCGACTTCCAGCCCATCCTGGGAAATGCCCTTGCCTCCACCTGTGGTCCTCATTACCAGAGATCTGCCTGGTCAGCCTTTCTTACATCCCTTTCTTGCCAGCTATCTTCAAACTTTCCTCTCCTCAGATTCACGAATCCGTGTATTCTCTCGCACAGACAATTGTTTTATGTTTTCGTATTTTGGTTCCTATTCTTTTACTGCAGTGATCTGCTGTCTGCTTTTGGCATCTGCCTTCCATCTGGGTGCACTGCTATTTTTAATGCAGTACCTTTCAAGAATACAGAAGAGCTTGCATGTAGGACAAGACCATTTGTAAACCTGTAGTTTTCCGTACTTATGATAAGCTGCTCTATATAATATGTGTCAAATTCTTATCTCATGCTAAATTAATGCAAAATGTAACTAAAAAGTGAAAATCAAGTCAGCGTTAGCATTCAGGCCACACTCATAGTTTTGCATCTTTACTTTCAGAATTCCTTAATAGCAAAATATCATGAAGAGAAGTTCAAAAATCAGAGATGGCAGAAGTACATGGATGCAGGAACTCAGAACAGATGAGATTTTAATGAAGAAAAAGAGGGAATTCAAATGTGATTCTAATTAATCAAAATGGGAATTGTAACACAAAAAGAATCGGCCAAAAGATCAGAAATTCATGCCATTTGCTTTCTTACCTTCCTAGCTGTTGAGGTGTAGTACTTTAGAAAGTTCTACAGCTTTCAGATATGAAGTATCATTAAAGTACAAAGCAAGAATTTAATCTTAACTTCAAAGTGTTGATAAGGTACTGTAGACTCAAGAACATACTGAATATGAAATACGGGATAATATTTTTAAAGGATAATGTAATAGTAGTGTAATTATTTTCTTTTATTTCATAATAGATTCCTAAATTATAATATAAGTTTTATATATTCTACTTAGTGATTCAAGTATTTGACTATCAAACTGAAAAAAGGAAGAAAAAAGAAAAGGAGAAATGGGAATGATTTATTTTATCTGAACTGTGTGAAACTTCCATTTAAAAATAATAATTATAATAAAAATGTGCCTTTAGAGATTTTTTGTACTTATTAAAAAAATACAGATCAAAGGATCTACAGTAAACTCGCTGTGTTTAACAACATTTATGCATCATTTATGTCAACCACAAAGGTATTAAAACCAGTTATGTTTCTTTATGAAATTAAATTAAAAGAAACATTCATCTCAACCACAAAGGTGGATGTTGTTGTTCAAACCAAAGTCATGCACAGAAAAGGATTTTCCTGCATACTTGTTTGTGGAGGGTTTTGCCTTATTTTAGGAGCAAGTGTCTGTGATTGCAGTTACATAATT
Source organism: Mohoua ochrocephala (assembly GCA_013398855.1). Lineage (NCBI taxonomy): Eukaryota > Metazoa > Chordata > Aves > Passeriformes > Acanthizidae > Mohoua > Mohoua ochrocephala. The sequence goes on from VZTA01018366.1 coordinate 71,144, forward strand.
TAACTCTGGGATTAAATTATTTCTGGTGTTTTTTCTGATTTCCCTGTGATAGCCTTTTCTGTTGAAGACAAGTAGAAATGCCAACAAAGGCGTGTTTGCAGTAGTAGAAGCAAATGGGAGTTTGGAGCAGGGTGAGCAGTAGTGGACAGAGAGCTGTGCAAGTCCTGCAGGTGGTGCTGTGAGGGAAAGAGCAATGCAAAGTGAAACACAAGAAGAGCAGACGGCTGGTAATAGGGACAATGAATGAAAAAAACAGGAGTGTGAGGGTTGGGGCCTCAGACATGGGTGTCAGAGGATAAGTGATACTCAGCGAAACACATCCGAGAGCACCCACTTGTCCTGGAAGGCATCCATGGAGCTGGGGACATAGTACTGCTTGGAGGCATGACTAGCAAGGGAGAAGAATTTCTTTAGAAAACCCCCTTGCCCATTGTTTTTCCTCCTCCAGGTGGCAGGAATGGACAGCATAGACAGAGCCAGGATGAGAAGATGGGTTGAGTTGGTTTAGCCTCTGACAGAGGAAGAAGGAGGTGAGAACACATGCGCAGCCAAAGTCTCAGCAGGAGGATCTGGAGCAGTTGGAAGAGTGACAGTGACCTGAAGCACTGGGAGTACAAGTCTGTCACGATGCACCTTTTGCCACAGAAGGCTCATGAGTCCATGGAGAGAGGGATGTGCCCATGCCCAAACACCTGTGAAGGAAATTTCTGCATGTGCTGCCCATGGCCTGAGGTGCAAGTGGAGGATGGCTCTGAGGGGTTCATTACCCACACCCCACAACTCTCCCTTCCTCCCCAGATGAGAAGATGTCCCATCTCTTGGTGATGGGCAAAAGGTAAGGGTGAGAAAATGGAGGGACTGGAGAACAGGCATGAACAGAGGATTGTGGATCCCAGATCGGGGATGGTTGGGCTCTAAGTGAGACTGACAACTTGAGGGATATGCAGGGACAGAGGACTGAGGAGAAGGTCTGGACAACAGGCGCTGGATGGGCAGGGGCTGCCCTAGGGCAGGCCACCCAGGGCAGGGGGAAGCACAGGAGGCCCCCACAGCAGCAAACGAGGTGGGTGGGCTACCCTGTGCACCAGCGGGAGAGAGAGAAGGCAAATGTACTCTTTACCAAGACGAAAGAAGAGATGAGGTCATTAGGAAGACAAGGGTGCCAAAGCTATCAAAAATATAGGATAGAGAGAAACTGAAATTCAGGACAGGTCCAGTGGGGATCTTTCAAGATTTACAGCTTTCATCCTGACCAAGGGTTGTGACTGAGCAGGACTTGGCTGGTTTTGTTGTGAGGGAAAACTAAGTGAGCCCAGTGGTGTAACCTGAGATCAAAACAGTCAGATAAGCCTCGAGCTCTTTCAGATGAGTTGCCTTTGTTCCAATGTTTTGTCTGAACATGAAAGACAATCAAAATTCAAATTAAGCAGAGTCCCACAAGTCTGCAAGGCTAATCCCATGCTTTGACAATGTCCAGAGCAAATTCCCCCTAGACAATTCACATGTTACCTCTCTGATTTAGTGACAAGACATGTTCAGCAGGATCCCCTCTGCTCCAAAATTAAACCCAAACAGTGTAAAGATCATTCTTCCATCCCCTGCAAGGATCAGAGAATTGGCTGATGGTAAAATCCCTTTGAAGCAGGAGTTGGATGCAGCTACACTGTGGATAGAGGAAGGGAAATTGTAGTGATACAGCAGCTTCATTATCTTGTGAAAGAAAATGTAGGCCATGTTCTGAAACACTGTGGGAAAGTCCAAGTATTCTCCATACTGGGGTTTCAAATTTTCAGACCGCTTCATGATTCCCTGATGTAGCACTGCCAGATTGGTGACTTCTAGAAAGAGGCTGCATCTGCATCTTTTCTCTATCCCGTGAATGCATCTGGCTGCCACCACATGCTTCCCGCCTTAACTTTCCCTATTTCTTTAATATACTGAGAACATAAAATAATACAGAGCATACTCTGTCACTGACACATACTCTGTCACTGACAAGTGGCAAAACCTGGCATTTATTTCCCATAAAAACACTCTTGCATAATAGCAAGCGGACTAGGAAACCGCGACGTGCTTTCCATCGTTACCTATTTTTCTTTCAAAGTGCCAAAATTTTGTTGTGGTTACTGGTGGGACTGCAGTATTTTGGAAAGACAGACCCTGTAATATGAAGTGCCTGGCACTTACTCTTGTGCACTCAGCTGGACCTTTCATGGGAATCAGGTTAAGGTGACATATAAAACTGGGTGGAAACTGGGTGCCTCATTTGCTCAGTGGGAGCTGTTATACCCTCAAAATGCTCAGGGAGCTCTGGGTGCAAGGAGAGTTTTCCAGCACCTTTAGGTAGAGCACTGAGGACTGTTGTTTTCAATGTAGCGTCTGAGATAGGATTGTAATTTTGGCGTTGACATCCCAGTTGTGGTAAATTCTACCTTAACTTTAGCCATCTGAAAGTCAAGTGTCTAGTCTAATGTTTCTTGAGACTCACTTTTACTAGGCCCAGTTCTTCATGCATCTCACAGATGTATAATGCAGTTTAACTGCTTGGCTACAGCTCCGCTACTGCAAGATCTAAATTACTCTGTGTTTCTCTGGCTGTTATTTCTCTGTGGTCATATCCTATGCAATCTGGAATAAAAATGCTCTGCAGAGAAGGATCAAGCTAACATCAAAAAATATCCTGAAAAGTCTCACATACAAACTAGATGGAGTCTTGCAATGCTTTGTAAAGAATATATTGACAACCATTCTTAGGCCCCTGATTTTATCTGTGCGATAGCTCAAGGAATCTAGAAACCTCACTTCAAGCTCCAGATGATGAAAGATGTTATATTTCTGTTCATGTGGATTATTTTCCTTGATTTACAGCATTATCTTTTTATCTCAAAGTTAAAGTTGAAACAATTCCTCCTGCTCCCTTAATATCTAGAGTCTGAGAACAGCAATAATGAAAGTTTGATATGGTCTTAATGAACCAAATTGATCAAGGTTGCTTGTTGATGAGACAGCTCTGCAATCCATTTTATCTTCAGTTTCCAGAAGCTTATTAAACTAACTTGAGAACAGAGAAGACAGCTCCAAAATGCAAAGACGGACATGATTGTTCCCAGAGGAGAAAAGAGAAAATTCACAATATCTTCAGCCAAAATTTGGTGATATTCAGAGTTAGGCTTTGATTCAGACCCACCTAGTTATTTCCAGAAAGTCTCTGGTGGAATACTGATGAAGGTGTCCCTTTGTAAAACGCACAGTATTTTTCATTTAATTCCTTAGCAGTTGAGTAGCGTTGTAGAAACTGTACACATAGTAACAATGGCTTCACAGAAGGGTAATTTCTTTTATTGTGTATTACTTCCTTGAATCCAATGTTCCAGTTGTGTGGGCCACGTCAGGCTAGCAATACCTCCATTTTCTGAATTCAGAATTTTTTTATTTACCATAATTGCCTTACAAGTAATTGATTTCTGTCAAGAACAGACGTCAGCTTTGGAAATCCTCCAGTTGCCACTGGTAGCCATTTCCTCAAAGCAGTCATTAGCCTAGCAATAATGATTCTTAGCTCTTGGAAGAAAATGGAAATCTTTCTCTGCATGTCAGTAAACCCATCAGACCCCTTTGTGAGCGATGAATAATGTGGCTATTAAATCAACATTTTTGCATAATATTGAAGCTTTCACATGTCGACATAACACTTAACACTGCCTCCTAAAAATTACTTTTGAGGAAATTGCCTCAGTACATTCAGTTACATAAAAAGGAAAGAACATTTTGATGACTCCAGTGCTTCTGTTTGGCACATATGTGACACAACATGTAAAGACAGTGATGGATTCCTTTGCTTTCTGCCTGTTAGAGACCCCAGAGTCATTAAAATGCTAAATTAATACCTGTTTATTTTGTACTCCTATGCACAGCAACACAGTAAACTTAAATGCTGAGTAGGTGGGAAGGTGTTCTTTTGGATCCACGCCAAGCAGTCTTCCATGACTGACGCAAAGTGCTGTGATTAGCCGGAATAAGAAAATCCACTAGCACTTTTGTGCTTATAAAAGGAGCAGCTCCTGCTTTCACCAGTGAGAAGATGCATTCTGAATTTATGCATGTCTTGCTTGCAGAGTCTCTTTGCACACAGCTCTTTAGCTGGCTCCTTCAAGATCCTTTGAGCCTGAGCAAAGCTACCCAAGAGAGTGTTGCAGAGGTGCAAAGTGAAACCTTGAGCTAAGTCCATCAAATCTATCTCATCCCTTGAAAAGATGTATACAAAGAGGAGACAAACATTTTTGGGAGAATAGGTTGCTTCACGTTCCCGCCATTACTCCTTGCCTCTTCTTTATTACGATTGACTGCTACTCAAAAATGTTTGGTTCAAACCTTTTTCTCTCCCCAGATGTGTGTAAGGAGGAGTTAAGCTATGAGAGCTGGTAATGGGGTAACTTAGGTTGGAGAACTAGGAACTCTTGTGAACATAGTTCAGGTGTAAAAATGTAGTTCAGGACAAAATGTCGAGTCAGAGTTTGCTACCATTTTGACTGGGTCTTAGAGACTTCAGTCTCCTCCCGATCATCCATCTAGTTCTTACACAGGAGGCACCTGCCAGTATGAGCTTTATGGAGCACAAAATTCCTTATATACCAAGATGTGACAAAATGGATTTCAGAAACACAGAGATACTAAAGCGGCAATCCTCCCCTCTCTTTCTCTTCAGGAGTACTCCCTGATTATATTTGCACAGCACCAACACAGAAGACAAGGCAAAATCTGCAAGCAAAGACATGTTGTTTTCCAGTTATTGAAAATATTAATGGCTTTTAATTACTTTTTTTTAGTACCGTTAAAACATGACAGCCACATCCAGTAAGTCTCTTCATAATTATTCATGTTTTTTTCTGTTCCAATTACATAAATTAAACGCATGACATGACAAAGTCATATATTTGGAAGGTCTTTTAAACTAAGTATTGTTAGGAATGGGAGGTTGTTGATTATATTCCCACAGCTCAGCTGGGTCTAATTAGAGGGTTTTTCTGTTATGAATATTCAGTCATATGTCATTTGGTGAACCTCTGCTATGTCTTGAACATTTCACAACTTCCACTAGCTGAAGAGCTTCTGATTTTTCACTTACTATTTATAAATTTCTATGAGATTGCAAATGACATTCAGTGCCAATTAGAAGAAGTTCATGGATCAGAAATGATGACTAATGGAGACAAATTAGACATTGCGTAGAGCTTTAAAAATAAAACCCACCAATATTAGCCTAGTCAATATTGTTTACAGAGAAATTACTTGCCTACTACAAAAATCCCAACTTACAATAAGAGATGTCTTCCTAGGACAAATGTGTTCTATATCAATAGACAAAATAATTGCATATAAAATATGCCACCAAACAGCATTTTCAACATGTGAGAATAATTCAAGAGCAAACAATTCTCACAAAACTCTAACAGCAGTGGTTCATTGTAATCAGCAAGTCAATCACCCAATTAGCATCACTGATGCTGACAATTAGTCTTTTGTCTTTTTTTGCATCTGGTGCTTTTAAAAAGATTCATTTAATCAAGAAGTTTATCTAGATACTAATTTATTTACCCTCTTGCTTTATATTGCAACTTGCATTCATGGTCAAAAGATCCTAATTCTTTCATTTTCAAGGAACTCTAATTAAGGCTGTATGATTTAAATAAGTACATGGATATACTAAAAATATGCATAAAGAAAAATTATATGTTTCTTTACACTTACTTTAAAGTAGGTGATATTAGGAATATATCTCAGGATGTGATCTTTAATTATTTTTGCCACAGATCTGAGTAAAATTCAATGCAGTTTTGCATGAACAAAACAAGGTAGGTCTTGATTAACGACCAGGTGTTGCTCTCCTTCATTACTCTGGGAAACAGCATGACTGTGGGTGACAGACTTAGGCTCATTATCAGTCCCAGTATCGTAAAATTTTATTTTCTTTTTAGTCAATGGTAAAACAGAAGAAAAAAACAATCCTTTAACATAGAGAAGTTTCTTCTCTTTGGTTTATAAATTATGTTTTCTCCCTGCTCCTTGAAAAATAATTATCAGTTTGAAAATGAGTTATCCAGTGTAGAGCAATCAAAATAGCTTTTGTTTTCATAGTTATATGTAATTATATTTAATTAAACATACTTTTAAAATGCAGTATCAAAAATACTGAATAAAATGTTTTGACTTCAATTTTTTTCCTATGGATTAAGAGAACTCAAATTTTGATGTTGGCTGTATTGTACCAAGCAAAAAGTTTGTCCAGTGCACTTTGCCATTTCATAATCTGCAACACTTTTCAAAATAGCTAAGTCTCACACCTGTTATTCTTCTAGCAGTGCTCTCTCAGTGCCACATGGCATGACCTCTTCAGTAAGGCTGTAGAAACATTTTCTGCACTTAGGCAAATTGCTTACAGCAGATGCCCAACAATGGTTGTAACCTGGACATCTCAAAATGTAACTTTTGAGTTTATATTGATCTTCATACAAATAACTACATTTCATGATCAGAAGTGTTGTTGTTTCCTTTGTAAGAAAGCAATTTACGCAATTCAAGGAGCTCAAGTAAAAATAAGCTTCTTTTAAAAGAAACATATTGTTTGTGGGCCACAAAAGAAATATAAATTGAAAGTCAGTCTTTTTTTGGTGAAATATCCTTGATGCCTCTTTTGCTAGCAACAGGAATTGCGGCCTGAGATAGGAAATACAAAAGTGGAAAGAAATGGTTTCTGAATAAGCCATCTCTCTCCAAATCCTACTCTTTCTGTGGCAGAATTTACTTTTCCAGACACACCCCATCCTTCTTCTATTGTGCGATTTTTATGCATATTGGGCTGGACAGGTGATAGCTTGTCAAGAGACTAGATTCATTTGCAAAAGAAATTAGAATACGAAACAAAGAGGTCTGACAACAATTCTCCTTACTTGACATTTTCCCACCCTATCACCTAGTAGAATTCCCAATAAGACGCTGTGCTGGTTTCAGGCAGTAGGGTTTACATTACCGTGGGAAGAGCTTAGGGCCTGTATGTAGTTTGGGTCTGTAGGACTACATCTATAAATCTGCTTTAGTAAAATACCAGCAAGGAGGAAGTGCTGTTAGACAGTGCTCCTGGCATGGTTTTGGTGTAGACATAGTGACTTAAATTGTCCCAGGACAGCATCAAACGGAGCTGGCAGTGGCAGCCTGCCTGTAGCCTGGCTACTGAGGAGGAAGCGAGTTTTGCTGTCACATTCTGCTACCATCTGGCTGCATAGCAAACCACAGTCTCCAGGCTATACTGTAGCAACATAACCATGACTTCCACCCCTGGCATGTGCCTGGAGTTTTAAACTGGTTGGCTCTGCCCAGCTCCCATTCAAGCTCCTGAATCCTTCTCAACATAAATGGACATTTCTTATCCTTCACCATCACTCAAACACAGCAAAGTGAATTTTATTTTCGCCTGAAAAGGTATGCAGTTCTCGAAGGACAGAACAAAACCCAAAAAGGGAAAAAAAAACCCCAAAACCAAAAACATCAACCAGGAAACCAACCCACTTTGGAAATGCTGTACTTGGTTACACTGCCTGGCCATGCAGAAAGGTACATTTCTTTCCCTTTCAGTGCTAGAAGTCCCTACTGGGAGTTCTAACACTCAAAGTATTATTGTGAAACCAGCTCATATAACAGCTGCTATTTTTAAGGGTTCAGAAGATAAAGCCATGTCTCTTTTCTTAAAAAAATAAAAAAAGGGAAAACAACATTAGTTTTGTACTGACTAGCAGCTGTCAGCTCAAGGATAACTTCTCATTACTAGCTAATGTAACTTACTCTTTCAAAAAAATAATGTAGCCAGCTAATTTTTGGGTCTGTAAAGTTTGCATTTGGTCTTTAATGGCATTTTTTTAATCAGACATGTTTTTTATGTCAAAGAGGAAATACCTTATGTATCTTCTGGCTATGGAAATGTGTGCTATTTCTTAGTCATGTTTAGACTAGGCTCATATCCCACATTAAAAATTTAATTCCCTCAACATCGGCATAAACAAATGTGGGAAATGTATTCTGGGTGATATAAGGAGATATTCTTTTCAGGATTATTCCCTTAAGAAGCTAATATGTGTTACATGAGACAGAAGAGGGTGTATGAAATGACTCATTTGCAGAGTTTGAAGGTTTAAAAATAAAATTACCTGGGTATCCGCAGGCTTCTTCAACTTGTAAAGTAGCAAAGTTTCAGAAGAGCGACTCCATTAATTTAAATATTTCAGTGAAGTGCAACAAACTGACTTCACAATAAATAGAATTTTTAAAATTGTAACCTGACAAATGCACTTATAGAAGCTAGAGGAAGATTTAAATATCGCCTAATGAAATAATGTCTATGTTACAGTATCACATATTGTATGAAAGCAATAGACCAGCATTTACAGATTTTCAGTAAATGACAGCTTATTAGGGAAAAACTGGCACTCTCTTTATCATATCTTCACTTGCTCCAACAGTGTTAAACAAGGAGCTTGCTTAATACTGACACAAAGCAGCTAAAATAAATCCCAGGAGATAAGCATATCTTTGGCTGGACAGGACCGGGATTTTGAATGAACATATCTTGCATAGCTGATACACATGTGGGAGTATAAGAATTAATAACTACAATTTTAGACAAAGACTCTTCCATTAGATCAATCCTTCTATTATGTAATGGCTCTCAATTGCTTTTTTCAGTAGTTTATGTCATGATATACCAGAATAAATGCAGTATAACCTGCATGCTGATTTAACTCACTGTAAGAGCAAGCAGCAGCTTGCACGGGAGTGATGGAGAGTGATGGAGGGTTTCCTCCTCCTCTGCTGCCATCAGGCCTTCCATGGTGCTAGGCATTTCCTACCAGATGGGAAATAACTAAGGATCTCACTCTAAAAGTGCTATTTTTCTTCTTTTTCCCTTCACTCTGTGAGCGTGGGTGGTGATTTGCACATACTCAAGCAGGTTAAAATGAGATGGCTGTGTACTGTTTACTCACCAGCCCCTCTCGTGGCCATGCCACCTCTATGGCAACAACCGAACGGTGTGTGTAGCTCCTGACTGTCAGCCCACACAACCAAAGCAAAGCTTCTCATGGGCTGTGTGAACCCACCATTCTGCAGGCTGAAGAGGTTCAGGAGCTGCTCTGCATGTGATGAGATGCTTCTGCTGAAAGACAACTTAGTCTAATAGCTCCTGGACAGCTTGAAGCCTCCCAGCATTGTCTGAAGTCCTTGAGAAATAAGTTCTCCGTCCTATTGATACTCGCATGGGTATCACACACGTTGGCGACATTTGTTTAGCAGTTTGACAGGTCTGGTGATCTGACTGGAAGAAGTTTGGTAGCACATATAAGTTTTCTAGCTTCATTTCTCACATTTTGCAAGACTGACATCCAAATATATTTTGTGTTGGCACAGCAATACATTACTTGAGAGCAAACCTGCTCCCACTGAGACCATTAAAAATTCTGAGTTGTGGGGAATAACTCAGGAATGACATTTACTCCTTCAATAGTATGCTAAAGAAATTGCAATATGAGGGTTGAAAATAACTTTCAGAAAGTCAAAGAAATGGCTATGGAATTGCTTAGGTGTTTTTGGCCAATGTTGCAGATTCTCCATCTCAAAAAAACACTGATTTTTTATTTGAAATCTTGCAGATAGTTTAAGGAAATAAGGTTTCAGTTTTAACAACATAATATTTCAGAATAATTTCTGTAAGGCTCCCTTCACAATTTATTTTTGCAAGAATTAATTTTGACACAAAAATAATATACAGAGAAGGTGTCTCTGATATGTTTTGGGAGCTGTTTGTTATATTCTGTAATGTGAAAATTGCTCATGAAGTGATCTGATAGCATCACATATAACAGCAATGCAAAAACACTTCAAATGGGTAAACTATGTGTTGGTGAAGGGTAAGAGGTAAAAATCAGATCTGGTGACAAATATGAGCCTACTCTTTGTTTTGTGGTCTGGTTTATTTTTATACCATTTGATCTGTGTCTGCTCTTCCAAATTACGTTATTTTAGTTAAGCAGAACTGCTCTGTCAGAAAGCAGAGTCCGTCTCACAATCCTCAGACCTAAAATAATTGAGGATAGCATGAGGACAGCAGGATGCTCTTCTAAAAATACCCTCATGAATGACTTTCCTTCAGTGAGATTTTTTAATAATTACTATATTACAGCACTAAGCATATGGAGATGTCTTAGTGAGAAATTTGCTCTTGTGAAGAAGACTTGAACAAATATATTCAGTTTCAGGTCTGGTCTGAGTGTAATGAATCATCTGACTGGAGAAAAGCTCTAGCCAGGGTGGGTTAGAATGCAAAGATGACCTTATCTTGTTTTCTTTTTCTTTTAAATTCAATTGTTCTGAAGTGAGAGGAGTCACACGGGACATGAAATCTCTAGACTACTCCCTGTTTCCTTGAGGAAATTCAGTTTCCATATCTCATCTGATCATTGAACTCTGAGCCACCCTGACAAACAGGTCAGAGAAAGAGGTTCCTCACCTCTTTTGTTAACCGCATCCCATTTCAAACAGAGTAATTGAAGCTTTATTAAATGAAAGGAGGAGAGAACAGTCAGACAACAACTAGGACATTGACCTGGAAATGATGAGAAATTATTTTCAATCCCTACCTCCCAGGCCAGAGGACAGATTTTAACTTCTTCTCTACGCTCCAGCCATAGAAGGTCGTGTGTTTGCCTTTGGCATGCCTTGTGGGAAAACTGCTATAGGCATCCAAGTCTGAAAGAGGTTCATGGTGATGAAACCAAACCTTCAAATGGAGGGGAAGAGGTGATCAGGGAAACGTTTTCTTAGTTTTTTCTGTGGTTCCTGAAGCTCCCTACCAACCCTTTGCAAGGCACTGAACAACAAACCCTGATTATAAAAAGACTGTAATTTTTTTCTGATGCTAGCAGAGAACCCCAGCAAAGTACTGTCTTTTTCTGGCTTGGTTCATGGCATCTGCCTGTTGTTTAATTGAAACAGAATGTATCTTTCCAGTACTATTTTCAAAAAGAGAGACTGAAGACAAAACTTCCATTTGTTATACTGCTTGTTTTATGGACAGGCAAAGTGAGGGTTACTAGGCCTGTGCCTGTGCAGTGTGTTATTTTTGTGCCACACTCAGTTTCCAAAAGGTTAAGGAGACTGCCAAGGAGGAACAGAGCTATGTAAACACAGCTTTGGCTTTTGCAGTGCCCCCAAGGGAGATACAGAGAGGAGCCAAACAAGTCAAGGGTGATAATTGATTGCTTGTAAGAACTTACACTTCCAGTTGTCAAGAGCACTCCAAACTGAGCTCTTGACTGAGCATAGCTGCTCCATCTTGGACCATCTCCTGAATCCAGGAGCACTCATTCAGAAACACCCCAGCCAGCCCCAGCCCAGCTCGATACATCGACATCCACATCGACATCCACATCCACATCCACATCCGGATACACATCCACCTCCACATCCGCACGCACACCTACATACATGTGGCACTGTGCAGTCAGACAGATTTCAGTCAGAAGACTGTGTCTGTGCCAGCTGGCTGTTCTTGCCAGTGAAGATGAGGGTCTGGGATGCAGAGCCAGCACTACACCTTTGTGGTGTTTGCCTGATCTCTGCTAACACGTGGCCGGCTGTCCTGCCCTGCAGCTGGGTGTGGGCACCTGCCGGAGGTGGTGCTGGGCACCTGAAGAAACACAGCGATGTCTCTTAGTGTGGGACACAAGCTCAACACACAGCTTAGATTAAAGTCACACTGTCCCATGATATATGTCAGCCCAAGCATTATGCTGCTGTGCATGGCATGAACTAAAAGAGGTATTTAAAAGATAGGTTTCCCACTAGTCCTGAGGCTTTTAAGACTGAATGCAATCAAATACGCTTTAAACTTTATACCTTACTTGATTTCTCATCTTATAGTCTCATACAATAAACCCAATTATCTCAATGGTCTTTTTCAATGTAAATGAGTCTGTGATTCTATGCTCCCTGACAAGAAAACCGTTATGTTAAATATCAAAATGTTGAGGTGAAAAAGATGCTGTATGGAAACACTGTAAGAGGCTGTCAAGCTCACCAAACTTGACAAGACAGTTTAAAAATCACCAATGAGTACTTTGGGGAGACGAGAATCAGAGGTACTTAAGAGCTCATTAACCTACCCTAATAAAAACTAATATCTGGAAGTTAAGCTGTATTCCAGCTAGAGCTTAAGTACTGCTAGAACTTAGGAGGTCATTTCAATGATGAACTGGAATTTAGAAACCACAACAAGAGAGCAGGCAGTTCTCCTTCTCCTGCAATCTCTGGATCACATCCTGATGCTGTCATCTGCTCTGTCTGAATATAATTATTGGTCTCGATACAGAGACAGGAAAGATAAATCAAGTTTCCTGTACATGGGATGTCTCATGGGGTGATAGGAAAAACCAGAGCAGTCCTGAGCCACACAGCTGCAGCCTCGGTGGCTGAGATTTACTGGAATGAGGTGCAACTGTGGGAGGAAACTGTGAGAACCAGCTCCAGCCAGGTGTGACGATGGGCATGGTTATGTAATGGTGCACAATGCAGAGATAAGACGCTCAAGCCTACAGTCAGCCTTGCTGAGAGAAATTTGGCAGCTGCCTTTGGCTGCCTGGGTCAGACTGCTGCACTTACACTGCTTCAGGGGTCAATGCAGCACTTTTGGAAAGTGCTCGTATACCTGGTGACTGGCTTCTTTAAAAAGGTCCTCAAATTCCCCCTATACCACAAAAAAAAAAAAAAAGGATAAAACTAATTTAAATTTATATTGTTTATCATGTGTAAATAGAGACTAGAAAACCAATTTATGTAGCAAAAAGTGTGAGTCTTCTGATTATTTTCATATTCAGCTGAAGACTAAATTTCACCCACAATCCCATATGCATTTTTAGAGGTGTGGCAAGTAATGGTGGGCAAGGGGAGAAAGAAGCTGGATGTTTTTGCTGCAGTGCAGTTTAGAACCGTTTTCCTCTCTTTGCAATGGCTTACAACCAATGGATGCACACAGAGTGGAGGGATGCTGCACATTTTAACCAGGAGGGATGTATTCTTGGCTCAGTACATTTCTGTGATTTTTTTTTCAATGCAAACTGTAGTGTATGTCTAAGAGATTAATCAAAAAGACGAAGTAATTTCAGTATCCATTCAGGAAATGCTACATTAATCACATATTTTTATTTACATTACAAAAAGAAATTTTCTGAGACCTGACTACAGGCATTCAGTCAGAATTTCATATATTTGTTGCCAATAGCCTAATAAAAAGACCAAAATTGGTTCTTTTGTTTTGCTGTTGTCCCACACCAGACTATTTCTTCAGGGCAGTACCTGGTTGATATACTTAATACTTTGTATTTAAATCAATATTTTTGTTCCACTTACATTAAAATAAAAATATTCAGAGACTTGACCTGTTCTTCTGGGCAAAATGACTCCTTCAGATGCCTCTATTAAAATATTAATGAAAATATAACATTTTCTTATAACTATAACTTCTGTCTGCACTTTTGATTTTAATTAAAAACAGTAAATCTGTCAGAAAAATCTTATTGTGTAACTCCAGAATCGTCATAAAATGGAAACATTTCATACCTCAATATTGTTTTCCAGAAACTCCGCTTTAAAATAGGAAATAAAATTGTTTTAAATGACATCATCATAAAGAATTCATGTTAGTCCTGTTCTTAAGGGTTCATTAATAGTAGCTTTGTATACTGAATTACCCGTGGGTTTTATTTGAAACTTTTTCCATTAAGTTTGTCCATCCAAGAGTCCAATGAATTGAGGCAAAGTGGAAAAAGCCCAATGTGTCCACAGTAGCCATACTCAGTGAGGTTTTAGATAATATTTTCAACAAAATTTGAAGTAAATCACTCATTTTAAACAACTTCTCCTACAATGTCTGAGAAGAAGGGTGCTAGGAGGGATTAAACATTATAGCTGCTTCTCCTGCTACCTTGTTTTGTATTCATATTAATTGTTGCTGCTATGTATTTATCATCTGTGACTCTGGAGAGCTTTTTCAAAGCCAGAGGGGTAAATGTGGAACAATACTTTCCAGAAACTTGACATAGAATCATAGAATCATGGAATTCTTAAGGCTGGAAAAGAACTCCAAGATGATCAAGTCCAACCTTTGACAGAACACCACCGTGTCAACTAAACCATAGCACTAAGTGCCACATCCAGTCATTTCTTGAATACCTCCAGGGACAGTCACTTCACCACTTCCATGGGCAGCCTTTCCCAAAGCTTAATCACCCTTTCAGTGAAAAAATTCTTCCTGAGGGGTTCAAATGAGTTTTATCTACTTTTGAGGCACATCCACTTATTGCAGCCTTACCATCCAGACTACGCCTCCTGAGTAAGCCAGACCTAAGGAAGTCTGGCTTCAAGAGGAAAAATGGAAATTGCATCTTTCCTCCATTAATTTCTCCTGTTTCTTTTTGTCTTTAGTGAAGATCTCTTACTGTAGGTGAGTGTTGTAGCCTCCTGGTCTTATATAAAAGGTGACTGGCAAAATGGATTTTTGCTATAATTTTTGAATGAAAGAGACTGTAATACAGTGCTGTTGCTGTAAATCCAGGGAGGTCTAAGTACACCGACGGTAGTAAAGACATCTGCTCACTGTGCTATATTTGAGCTATATTGAGGCTCTCCCACGCACTGAACATGGCTTTGATGCTGAGGTATTTTCTCTCTCTGATAATTTATGTCTGTGCATGGATTCCTACTGTGCCTACAACACATTGGACAACCCATACTCTTCGTCTCCAGCATGTTTCAGTTTTTCATCAACCCTCTTCCTTCACATTTTTTGGAGATAGATGGGGGAATCTACCCTGGGAATGTGGACTTTGTGCTACAATGCAGGTGGAGCCCTCAGTGATTTCCCCAAGAAAATTATTTAACAGGTTTTCCAGCAGAGGACCACCACACCTAGTAGTTTGGGATTTGACCATCCAGATTGGAGGTCTGCCTGTAAGCTACTGCATGTTCCTTTCCCCCTGAATCTGGGTTTTATTTCCACAGGAGGAAGAAGTGAGATGAGAGGGTAAGATCGTTATATACACCCAAGTAAAAAAAGCCAGTATGCACACCGAGATTGACTGCTACAAGCACAACTAATATTAAGGCAAGGGAACGTTCAGATAACACTGTGTTTTGTTTTCCTCGGTTTTAGTACAGGATTTTACAGAGGTTTTGTGGCCCACCTGCTGGAGATTGCTCCTGTAGCAATCAATCCAGCATTTATGCAGTTACGAACTAGTTATGAAACTGGTTCCCAGCAGCTGAAGAGAGATCAAGTTTTGTATCTTTGTATTCTACCATATTCTTCCACTTTTTTTTCAAAGCAGACAATAATCCAATGATCTAATCAGGTCATTTAAAGTTGAGTTTTCAGAGGCATTTAGGACCCACTGCCCAGGATGTTCTAGGGCACTGGCTTGTGCTGTAAGGATGAGAAAGGTATTTGAACCAGGATTTTTCCTTCTGATGCTCATCCACACTTATGGAGTGTGTAGGGGCACCAAGTTTTCTCTTGAGGTATGGTCAAACTAATGGATTAAGCCCTGTTGGCAGGGGAGATGCACTGCAAACTGGTTTCAGCATCAGCTAAGGGTTGTGCAACTCTATCCTTCCCAGGTTTTGGTAGCCTGCATGTACCCACTGTGAGGAACTTCAGCTGACCGTGAAAATTCAGTAGTGAAATTGATGTGCTGGAGATATTTTACCCCATAGGGTAGATGAGAAGAAGATCTGCTATAATGATTTGGGTCCCAAATCCTCTTGTGTTGTTGAACCTTCAAAAAGCCTCTCTTCCCATCATTATTTTATGTGGAAAAGCCAAGACTGAAGACTGTTTATATTTCTTCTACTGCTGAGAATATACATATATCGTACTGTTCAAATCCCCAACATGCTGATGAACTTGCTGAATGTAAATTACAATCATTTCAATAATTAAACCACAGAATTATTAAACAACTTGAGAGACTCCAGCAGGAATATTGTAATTTTAATGCCTTAGGATGAAAAGCCCTCTTAAATAAGAATGTGAAATAGCAAGAGTTATGCTCACGAGTGCAAGTTGTACAAGTCAAGAGTGTAGAACAGTTTGAAAAGGAAAAAGCCAGACTTTATTTTTACCTTAATTTGCATTCAAAGTCTGAGCTTTTGGGCACACTGCACTGTGCTCAGTCTGTTTTATTGGTTTTATTGCTGTTCATTATGTCAGTTTTTCCACTGGTGCTTTTTTCCTTTTTTTTTTTTTTTGTCAAGACTAGTTCTTATTTGAAAATTTATTTATTTATTCTATTTATTTTTTTATATATTTCTTGAAGAAAATTTAGGAAAAAAGTTACAGGCTACAAATATAATTACGAGGCTAGCAGTCAGGTCATTCTGAATGGACATTCCTCTCCATGTGTTTATTTTCTACACCAGGTTTAATGCCGGCTTTTCCAGCACAGCGTACCAGTCAAATAGAAAGCCATAGGGTACTTCTTGGTGTGACCACACATGCTTAATCTCATCCTCCTCTTTTAATTTCCCTTCGGTGGAAGCTTTTCTATGAAGCTATTCATTGCTTTGCTTTTCTTCCACTAATGTTCACACATAAAAGAGCATTATGAGAAAAAAATCAGTGTTGCTCTAACCTTGTTTTTCTTTGTGTCATGAACAAGACTGTAGTGTGAAGTCCAAAGAAGCACCAAAGAATCATGAAAGATTCATATTTGTCATGTTTTCACATGGTGTCTTTAACTGACGAAAAGGGATGTTAAAGCCAGAAGGAAAATATGTGTGTTGCATATGCTATTGGAAACTCTCAGCTGGTGAGGGGAACGGGTGACACAATTCTCTGCCTGAAAGCAGGGTTCTCATTCATGCTGTGTTTAGCAAACTCGCCTTTGCACAGGAAGAATTGCTATGATTTCAACAAGTAGTGGGGTGTAGAAAAGGTCAGAGACACTGGTCTGACAGCCAAATAGAGGGTCCTGATCCTTTTTTATCCCCCACCATCCCTCGCCTTCCGTTCTTGCTGCTGCATGGCAAAAGCGATGCCCTCCATACATAAGAGCAAGCACAACCTGAGAGATGATGTTTATGGCTTTCTTCCAGGCTCTGTTCCGTGGACAATGTGCAAGAAGTGCAGAAATTTAGGAAAGGCATTTTTCAGCCCCATGCAGCTTCATTCTTGCAGCTGCCCATCAACCTATGCCTATTTTACATAACATTTATTCTTGTGGCGTGTCTGGTCTAAATGAAGCGCACAATAGCTCAAGCCAGTTGGAGAAAACTCCTTCGTGCAATAGAGCTGCATTTGCTTCATTTGCCTTGAATGAAAAGCAGGGACTTCTGCAAATCAAACATCCATTGTTTTTGTTTCTGCTACACAATGACTCGCAACAACAATTTCATTTGCTATTATATGAAAAGATTTTAATTTGTCCAAATGGAGGTCCACTTCTATTCTTTCTTTCCCATTACTTTTATGTTAACACTGTAAAGAGAGTCTTTCACTGAAAATGCATAAAAAATAAGGAAATAGTGTGAATTAGATGATTTCTTCACAATGCTCTCTTTTGCCTGTTATGTTGCAGAACATAAAAGCTCTGAAGAGCTATTTTGTTTTCCTATCTGCCTGAAAAAGAAGGGATGGAGTTACAGATTCATCTCATTTTCTGTTATTGTGGAGGCAGTAAATCACCCTGTTTCTCCCATTTTGCTTTTCCCAGAAAGGACTAATCCTTTCTCTCCATTTACAGTGCCTTTCCTGCGAACCTGCATGAACCTCCCATGCACCTCCAATTACAGCAGCTCCACATCTTCCTGCTGAGCTGGCTCTTCCCTGAAACATTTTCCATTTACTTTGTCCTCAGACGACTTTCTTTTTTCTTAAATGTGGTGAATTTTTAGGATAGTTGGAGGGCCGTGTCACAAGTCAGAGCAGGCACAGCTTCAGGAGGCCCCCAGGAAGCCCCTCTCCTCCTGTCACGGTCTCCCCCGTGTCTCTCCTAGCAAGGTACTCACCCTCCCGTGGCTGCCATGTCTGAGCACTGCTGCTCTTGCTGCTTCCAGGCTTGATTTTAATTGCACAGCTCCGGCAACTCTCCAAAGGGCTACTAAAGGGAGCCGCTCTCAACCTGACTGACATGAGGAGATGTGCTGTGTTTGGCTCAGCTGGAAGTGTTTTTTTCCATGTCTTTTAAGGTACTTTCACAAAGCTCGTGGCTTGTTCATTAGGAGAGCGTTATGGCTCATAGGCACAGTTAATTAGTACTTATGAATAAAAGAAAAGTAGGAAGGAAAATTAGAGGAGTAAGAACAACAAAAATGAAATGAAAGAAAAACAATGAAGGTCTATTGGAGCAAGGCACTTGAAAATTAATAAAAAATATATTGATGTTGTAGATTTTACAGTGATTTTTCATTCCCAGTCTGTTTTACATGAAGCAAATACACATGTGGCATGTGATCCAGCTGAACCAGCGCACGTGCATAAGTGGGTGCGTGTCTGTCTGTCAGACAGGTACCCCTCTGGTGCCAAACAGCCAGGAAACGGAGCACTTCTTCAATAAGGAGAACAAGGCAACTGTGCACGGCTGTCACTGACGCTATCATGAAACTTTTCAAACCCAGCTGAGGAAGGACCACTAGTTTCATTTTACTTTGCTCCCTGTGGCTGCAACTCAGCTAGATGTTTTTGAACAACTGTATTACGAAAAGCTTAAAAGCATGAACCATGCTGCAGAGAGGCTGCCCTCTTGATTCTTGATGGCTAAATACAGGCACCAAAAATCTTTCTGGAAAAAAGCTAAAGTCTTTCAAACAAACCATCCATGTTTGGAAGATAAATACGTTCCAAGCGTGGCTGCTAGAAGGTAAGAAATTTGGTGTAGCGTGTAATTAAAGATTATACCATCATATGAAAAACACACAAATGGGCTGAATAAAGCTAAGTATCACTTTGGGCATTTTTGGCAATTGGAGCCTTTTGAGTGCTTGACTTTGCCATTCTACTTCTATTCTTTTAAGAAGTATTGTTTCCGTGACTGTGCTCAAACATGATCGGTAGGCTCAGCACAGCCAATGCATGCCCTATTTATCCATAAATCAACACACTTTACATTGGGAGAATGAATCAGTGATCAGAAGAAATCTGCATCAGCTAGTGTGGCATCTTGAGGATTCTGGGATAAATCAGGGCAGAAAGAACAAGGAGCTGTGGCAAACTTTGCTCTTTCTGTCAGAGCAGAAAGCTGTGTCTCTGTCAGAACAGAATGCTGTGTCTCTGTCAGAGCAGAAAGCTGTGGCTCTCTACTGACTTTTTTATTGCCTTGAATAATGCCAGTGAGTCATTTCAGGGAAGAAAATCTTCCCTTGAGCCAACAGTAGGCCACTCCTGTCTTTCTCTATCTGTTTATGCTGGCATTCACACCCTTCCTACATGCCTAACCCTCTTGTGCTGCTCTTTAACAGCCATGTCCCAAGACATGTTACCCCTGGAAGATCAATTCCCAGTTTGTGCCCTAGCTGTCTGGTATCAGTTTCCCCCAATACTGGATTTTAGGCAGTTGTGTGAAGTTTCCAAATTTCCTGTCATAATATGTCTTGTTGGTAGGCTGTTGGGTAAGGAGGGCAATCGAGATTCTCATTTTTAGCATTAGACAGAAGAGGAAGACGCAACCATGATCCTATATGACAAGTCAGATGATCCAGGACCGGGTGATAAGAAACAAACCCTGGGATGGGACTGAAATAATTGAAGAGCCAAAGGTTTTCTTTGCTGGCAGAAATGATTCAGTGAAGACAAAGGCCTTGTGCTGTCTTACCCTCACAGCATTTTCTTTCTCCCAAGCTGCATTAGATTCAGAGCTTGTGAAATAAATTAAACAAATCAAATATAGTTCATAGCTTTCCCTTCGCAAAAATCACTTCATAAATAGTCCACTGATTTTCTTGAATCGTTATGCCAGCTGTATAATTAGGAAGGAAAAAGGGTATTTCATGTAAATTTCATCAAATACAATCTTCAATGAGTAGCACTCTTCGCTGTAGCATGAGCCCAAAAGTTGCTCTGAGGTTTTTCCTTCTAATTCTCAATTTCCATCTGGCTCCTACCAGAATCCTCCCGCACTGAGAGGTTCAGTGCTCCTCCCTCTGCCCCAACTCTCTTGCAGACCCAGAGCTGCCTTCCCCATCAGAAGAAAATATTTTTACCTTCTCCTTCCAGTGAGGAGAATCTCATCTCTACACTTGGGCAACAGTCTCCTAATTATCTCCGAAAGCCTCAGATGTTCCACCTGACTTGGTCAGAGCATGGTGCTCATAACACCAGGGTCTTGGGCTCAGTCCCCATACTGACCACTTGCTTAAGAGCTGGACATCATGATCCTTCTGGGTCCCTTCCAACTCAGATTATTCCATGACTCTATGATAAATTTCACGTGACAATCTGCTTCTAATGCAGCAGTGATAGCATACAAGTACAGGTACGTTGACAAAAAAATTCAAATCTTGAACTTACAGGACAACTAATTTCTAGGTAGGAACTTGCCTGAGGCATGAGGCTATGCACAGAAGCGGGACAATTCTCAACATGAAGCAATTCCCTAAAATCATGGAATATAATGATGGGGGGGGCTTGGTCTCATCACTCACTTCATTGCCTGGTTTCCCTTCTTTTCCCAAGCACTGATTAGTCCAAGTGCACCTGTGGCCTGTAATAAAACTGTAAAAATGGACGTAGCACTGCTCCCGTAGGCTCCATAATGCAGCTGTTTTTTCCTGAGATTTAGAGACACATGGACATTTAATTGTCACAGGTCTTTGGCAATGTCCCAACAGATGCTCATCCATTTGGAAATATCTATCTCGTTAAGTTTCGAAATTTGTCGGTGTGCATTACTGTACGTGGGGGAATCTTGTACACAGGGATATCGAATACATTGAGATGCCTGAAAATACTCTTTAGTCTATTATTCTGATTTAATTCCCCCCATTCAAAACATCCTCCTCGCTGTGACAAGCACCACAGGCTGTATTCAGTCAGGAACTGGCAATGACAGGGAGCACAGGCAGGCTGTAGGATGGCAAATTATCAGCACAGGGAATTAGCAGGGGAAAGTAATGAAGATTAGAAAAAACTCTGGTTTATGCATTAGACAACTGGGAACGATAAATAAACTTCCTTTATCAAACTCTTTAAGCTTGAGACCTTAGGATGAAGAGCCCTATATTGTAACCCCAGGTAGCTGAACAGGAACAAGCAAGCCCCCTCATCAGCCTCAGAGCACAGCAGCTGATCCCTGTGGTATTTCGCATTGGCATTACTGCGGCTGGAGGAAGAAGCCTTATGAAAGGGGTTGAGAGAGACTGGAGCTCTGGCTGTGTGGTACTGTGGCTTCCCGTCTTTACCAGCACAAACCAGGTAGGAACACGGTCAAAGCCTGTGTGTTTTATATGCAGCATGTGGGCATTCTTATCGAGCCAAAGTTCTTTGTGTCTGAAGCAGCAGAGCTGTCCTGATAAAGTCCAGTAACGGGAGCACTGACTGCAGGAGTTTGTCCTCAGTACAGCTGGCTTCCCATAAACCCAGTATGTGACAGGCAAAAGCATGAAAGGACAAAATATAACTCTGAGAGAAAAGCTAGTGGAAGTTACTAAAAAAGGGTTAGTGGAGTTTGTTGTCCTGATCATAGCTTCTGCAAATCCCATGTTAAAAACATTCATCAATTTTTAGATTTTACTGAAGTAGAGAGAAATATTGAGACTGAAGTTCTGAAAGCTTGGAGAAATATGCTGATTTTGAGTCTTGTGAGAGGGAAATTCACTTCTCCTTCAGCTGCCAGTCACTGAGTTCTTGGATTACATGGGGCACTCTACATCTGCATCCCAGACGATGTGATGTGTCAGATGATGGACCTGCTTCCATGAGAGCTCAGAGAGATGTCCATTATCTTGCCCCTCTCAGCTCAGGAGGTGTCCTGTAAAATGTTTTTACGCATCTTGAAAAAAACACTCACACTTTCACTTCAATACTGCATTTAATAACAGATAACCCAGTAACAGCCTGGCTAATTTTCACAACCACCAAAATCCAGCCACAAAAAGCAAAGAAATCTTAACACTAAGGACAGAATTGGACTCCTCAATGCTACATGGTGTTACACGCAGGCTCTAGTGTACAGCAGTAGCTCATTACTTTTTACTTCAAACATCTGAACTTCAGGCTATTTTAGAAAGAGTTGGCAGCTTTTTCACTTTCCAATGAAGGCTCTGGAGTACATTTTTCTCAAGTCAGCAAGGTGTTACTGATTTTTCCAAAAGTGATAGCAATTCATTATGAACCACTCTCTGTTTCAACACTGTCAATCATCCTCTGGTAGAAGGCCCCAGAAATGAGTCTGGGGGCACCTCAAGGGTCTTTGATAGTTTATGACACCTTCCAAGATATAACAGCTGCCTCTCACATCACTACACTTGAGCCAGGTATGCCCTGTCAGAAGGGATGAATGCCTTCAGGGGAGTTTTACACGTGAGGCAGTTGTATAAAAGACGTTGCCATGATAAAAAGCATCACTCCACTTTCACAAGATCTGTTTCTCCTGGGTCTTTTCCCTTATCTGGCTCAAAATCCAGCCTGTTGCTAAGCAAAGGTTGGTTTGTCCTGGTCATGCTCTGCTGATGGATGGCACCCTCTCTGTCTGTTATAGGTCAGAGGGTTCCCCACCACACACACAAACCTCTCCTCCTCCCCTTTGGTGGGGGGATGCAAACCCGGCCTCAGCAAAGCACCCTCGCAAATGGCCAATTGTTTGAGCCATTAACCAGCAACATTTCAGTCTCCCACCGGGTTTTTTGTGGATCTCTTCACTTTGACTGATCTGATGCTCAGCTCATTGTGGAAAACTCATCTAAATAAGGGGCCACAAACCAGGACTTTAATAGTTTATACAGAGCATTAATCTATCTTATCAGGCATCAGGACAAAGAAGACTTTTATATATTCAATTGCTGGTTAATGTAACACTATTTATGCTTAATGGTACATTTCTGGCTTTAAAAACCAGGTAGACTCACTTGGGAGAAGGAATCAAGTTTATCTTTTATGCTGCCAACTTAGACTTCATTAATGAAACAACTGCCAGAAGAGAGACTGGAAGGTCTGAAGTTTGAAGAAAACACTTTCTGCTACTATTAAGAAAGCAAAAGACTTTGAAGTATTTGAGCACAACTGAACTCAGCAATCACTTGAATAGAATGCAAAAGAATAAAGAAAAAAGTAATTTGGGTTTTATGCTGTATTTGTTTCAGTTTATAAAGTCAGACTCTAGAATGAAGAAACAAGGTTATTAGAAGGAGCTTTCAGAAACAAAGAGCTTTGAGCAGAAATATTTAAATGACAGAAGAGGCCTTCAAACGCCACTTTCAGGGCTGAGTTGCTTGCAGCTAATGACAGGAGAGGGAAGGCAGTGGAGAATACGATGTTTCGAACAGAAAGGGCACGGTGAAAATGAAGACAAATTCAGAGAGGGAATCAGCACATAGTGACAGGTGTAACAAGAAAGATCTGATACAAATGGTTTATGTGAAAGAGTACAAAGTGACAGATGCATAAAACCCATACAACTTTGCTGTTGCAATCAGCCTGAACTGCATGCTTAAGAAAAGAGACAACAATGAAAAATACACTTCCACCTTTTATCCCAAAAGCTGTACCTTCCCTAAGCCTAACCAGCAAGGAAAATAAGGTCAGATCAATCACTAATGGAATTCCAGGTCATTTGGCAGACTTGCATGAAGACTAGATTCCAGCTTCGAACGTCTTCCCTAAAGGTCAGGCTAGTTTCCTGCTCTCTCAAGGATAATCACTAACAAAGGATTTTGCAGGGCCATGTTGTCCTGTGAATAATACAACCCTTAGAAATACACCTTAAGGAAGTTAAAAAAGCATCATGCAAAAGTAGCAAGGATAGAATGCAGTTCAAAACACTAATTGGTCTCTAAAACACGAGAAAGAAAAAGGAGTGGCCTGACACCTGCAACAAAAGAAGAGCTACAGGGTGAATCTTACCTGGGGTGAAGTAAGGGTCAATAAATGGCAGCCCTATGCTTTTATTAAGGTCCTTCTAGCCATTCCTAGAAAAGCACCGATTTGCTGAAACAAAAAAAAACCTAGTGGCAGAAGAGACTGGCAGGGACTCCCTGCCTCACGGTTGCCCCTACATGGGACACAGGTGAAGGAGAGAAAAGAGGATGTATATTTAATGCTCCACACTCTTGGATTCTAATACTGACAGTAGAGCAATCCCAAGCTGCCTAGACATCACAGCCCTGAACACAACTTTAAAAGCTTCATTTCCTTCATCTTCTCTCTACTTCCTCTGTTGTAACACTGCTCATCAAGGTTTCATGGGAGGAAAACATAAGGGCTGAAAAGTACACCAGAGTTACCAAATAGTATCAAGATAACAAGCTCAAATTATGGCAATGGAAAGAAAGAAGTGTGAAAAGGGACCAACCTGAACAACAAAGAGCTCTTCAGTGATCTCAAAAGAAAAAAGCATGCAAGTAATGGAAATGAGGACAGATTGTTTAGTAGCTATTAGGTAGCGGTAACAAGAAAACACAGAACCAAGGGATGAAAACAAAATCAGCAGCAGTTGACAGGAGTAAGAGGAGAGTGCACTGTAAGTGCACCAGGATTAAAACAACAAAAAAACCCCGTGAACGATGAAGTGTTAGTCATGCAAGATGGAAGAAAACAACTGACAGCTGATGACACTGGTAACGAACTGTTCAGTATCTGTTTCCATTTCAGTATTCCCTAGTGATGGCACCTACAAGCAACTGTATTCACATCACTGCCGAAGAAAGATCTCTGCCTAGTAAAAGAGAAGAATGAGCTAGAACCTAAGTTTCCTGAAACTGATGTTCACAGGTTCTCTGCACCCCAAAGACTTATACTCTAAATATTAAAAACTGGTATGTTAACCTTAAACTAATATTAGAGTCATTAAAATGATATATATATTTATATAAATAAAATAATTTTTAAAGTAGCTTCAAATGCAACAATAGTTGATATGACAACTGGCAAGCTGAAATGTCTATTTTTAAATAAAACGACAGGGAAGGAGAAGCAGCAAGAACTTCTTGAGCAGTGTCACAACCATTAACTTTCAATCCTAAAAAATCTTTTGGAACAAGTACTCAAACTATATTCATTTATGCTTTCCACAGTAACTGACACAAGTATTGCCAAGTACAAGTCATGTTAAAACCTTTTTTTGACAGTAATGTAACGAAAAAGCAGTAAATCAAGTGTCTTTATCTTGATGTGTGACTGTCACCGGACATCCTTATAAGCAAGACAAACACAGATCAGATTAAACAATTACTTTAGGAATGCAGAGCTACCCAGACTTACTGGAAAGCAAAAAAAAAAATAAAGTCACATTCTACTGTCAAAAGGGAAAGCTGTAAGGATGTTCTGCAGAAATAAGTCCTAGGATAAGTTCCCTCAATATTCTAACAGCCTGGGTTATGGAATCAATAGACACAATGGAGTTTGAGTGTCTCAGAGATCGACCGGAGGACAATATTGAAATTTAAAAAATTATCTTGATAAAGTTATCTGAAAAACATAATTTAATACTGGTAAGTAAAAGAATCATTCAAAATTCAAGTCTGAATCCATCACTGTTGCAATCACCATCTCAGATTTTTGACACGTTGAATTTTGTAACATAGCAAAGGGCTATGAAGTATTCCACAGTTTAATTGCTTCACACTATTTATGTAATTTCCCCCCTCACCCCAAACAATAGGGTTATAACCACTGTAGAGTGTGTTGGATTAAAAAAAAATATCCTCTTCTCTCCCCAAAGAGGATTTTTTACTTGCTTCACATCTATGAATCTTCTCCACGTTTTATTAAAGTCAGAAATTTGGCAGTCTTTTAACAATTTAGAAGGGAAAAACACTGCCATCTCCTGGAGCAGGTGAAGCTGGCAGTTCGCTGAATACCTGCATTCTGCTCTCCATCTTGCATTTGTTTTCTATGCACTGAGAAGTAACTTCAGTAACTCCAGATGTTACATTTAAAAGTAAAAGCAAAAGTCTACAGTAGAATATCATGTGCAAGATAAATCTTGGTGGCTGAAGTTCAGTAGCAACATAAAATCAGGTCTACTCATCCACCTCACAAAATTCAACAAGCTTGATAAACTTTATCAGCCCTCCTCAACATGCACAAATCCTGAACAGAAATCTCTGTAAAAGTAGCAGTGTGGACAAAACCCAACCATGACAGCTTATTTTCATTCAGAGTACAGCACAGTGGAATTGTAGGTGACTCTTGGCCTACAGTTTCAAATCTTTCTTCCATCATCTTGCTTTTACTTTTGAAGGTCCCTATTCCAATCACCTGTTTTCATACAACAGCTTTCAAAAACCAGCTTTTGACAATGTACCAAATGATTTATTAGTATAACCTAGTCAAACAAACACCTCTGCTGTACACTGAACAACTTGTAACAGTCCATAGGAAGGTACACTGTTATCTACAAAATCTGTACCTATAAAATTACTCGGGTAACTATTCTGTCCCTCACCATTTATTGGTTACAGCAGTATCCCCAATACCTTATCTGAAGTACTGTACAATAAGGGCAATAAACAGCCCATTATCAGTAACTTGGGACACACCCAGTAATAACAATTCTTACTGTAGGTAGCCTGCAAGCAGTGTTACATAAAGGCTCCTCCATTCCCCCAGTAGCACCGTCTGCTCTGGTGCTCAGTTCCAGGGCTAATTGGAAGCTACCTTAGGGATCCAGTGCTAATGCCACTCCTGTCAATTGCTACCAAGCCCGAGGATGTAGCTCAGTTAATATTCTTTTTAACTGGATTATACCTAAACTAGGACATAACATAGCTGCAAATGTTTTAAAAGTAATTTTCTAATACTGACTACATAGAAGACAACATTTACACCTTCTCCTACTAATCCATGTTGGGAGTTTGAAGTCTTTTTGAATGCTATAGCTGTTAAATCATTCCTCTGAAAAACAGCTCAACTACCAAACCAAAACATTCAGAGAAGCATGAGTACAGCACAAGGGCTGAATAAGGATGAAAGCAAACTGGCAGGACATTAGCATCTGCGGGATGGAAGAGCCAGCAGTTAAGCTTAGAGACACAGGCAAATTTTTAGACACTGCCACTCGGACACTACAGCTAAATTTTATACACTTGACAAGTGCTGTTATTTCCTCCTGGTCGTGTGAATAGTACAAGTAATTTATTATGCTTAATGATCACTCTTATCTGAGAATTTCAGTTAATTTCATGCTTTTGCCTTCTACTGTTGAGGTATTTTGCTTAGCCTCCTGAGTCATCTTAAGGGGTTTACCTGGTCAGGAAGAACTGACCCACGAGGTTAAGTTTCACCAGATTATATTAAAAGCACTCTTGAGAGAAGACATAAAGTGTTTTTCTTTAAACCTTTAATTTAATTCTACAGTATTTGTCTTCCTTCTATTCTGCAATTACAGTTGAGGTTCACAGGAAAAGGTTCAGAGGTTCTCAGCTACCAATATCTAAAAGTGGAGTTTTAGCAAACACAAGTAAAAGTTCTGGAATTTTCTTGCCATCATACCTCAGGTTCACTTTACACAGTACAAGTTCTGATGTGATGGATCTTTAGAGAAGAATGATTTAGGCACCTTAATAAAAAAATTCCTTAAAAATATAGTATCTTCAATTCAACAGTCAGTTTATTTTCTAAAATAAAAACCCCATGCATAATTCTAATATACAGCATTTGATTCTTACCAAAGACATGTTTACAAATATTTTTTTTCCTTTTAATAAAGATCTCTATCTACAGTCCAAATCCTGAACGCCAATGTGCCCAATTGTTTTTCAGGCAAACAGATTCCACAGAAGAAAATGGAGATCCATATTTTTTTCAGGTACTGGAAAACAAATGTATTGCAGAACTAAATAACGATCTCTTCAGGCACTTGCCATTTGGCTAACCCAAGTTTAAGAGTTTCATTATTTATAAAAAGCAACAGCATTCCAGTCTTTATAGCCTTCTTAGCTGATTTCCACATGAAAAAAAGTGCAAATCCAGACATTTACGTCAGCCATCTTGCTAAGAGAAAATGCCGTATTTCTTCTCCAATTCTTCAACAGAAGCATCTTTTAATCCCATGTGGTTCACGTGATTGAATAATACTTGTGTAACTGAAACAGAAAATCCCAACACGAACTATTACTTTTGTGATTCACATTCTCAAGGTAAATTAGTCCAATTCTTTCCTCAGTGAGAGTAAGGGGTGCATGGACAGTTGAAACACAAATACATTTTTACAACTACTGGGAAGATGAACAAAAGTAGCAAAGCAAAGCTCTCACTTTGTTTCAATGCCCAGGAGCTGCCTAACAACACTTCCTCAAACAGGTGCATAATCCAGGCCACAGACAGTTTTTAGTTTGTTTAATATGTTGACACTATGCCACTACGTGCAGAAGCCAAGAGTTAGTGCCAGATGGCAGATAAAGCTTACACCAGGTAAAGGCGTGAATGTCATTTGTAAGAGGCATTGCACTTCAGTAAGTCATTTTATTTTAAGGAGAGTCACATTTCAAAAATGTTTAAGTATAATGGTTATTAGTGAAACTCAGCTGTAGATAGTGAATTTAAATTTACATGGTCCCGGAGAAATGTTTTGCAAATAAGTGTCTCACTATTACATAGTCTGTCTGGTGTGCTAAATAAAGAAAAAGTTTGAGGTAAAACCCACTTTTATAAACCGTGGATTTGAGCCAATGTCAACGCAAATTTCAAACTAATGTGAGTGATGCCTCCAGACCAGAAGACAACCAACCTGAGTGCTTTAGAGATGTCTGCATTCTTTTGCCAACAGCAAAGTTAGGATTTGTCAAGAAATAGTCGTAAATTGTGGAAACCGTATAATCTGGATACCTTGGATCTCAGATGTACGATTTCATATAAATTCATAAATTTGTAACATTACCAGCTACAAACTGACATGCTGGCAAAGCTTATTTTATCAGAATAAAATGCAGCGGTAATTCTGATTAAAATAAGAGGATTTAGCTGTAGTTTTCTAGTCTAAACAATAAATAAGGACTCAAAGGATTAGGAAAAATTACATGACATTCACATTAACTTCTAAAACAATAAAATGCTAGACAACTAAAGTGATTATTACATGGAATAAACAAGAATAGCACTAAGTTTTACATTTTTTTTTGCTAGATTCTACAGTATCACAAAGTAAGTTTACAAAGACAGTACCAAATTACTTACTTTTTTTTTCTGAACCTGACATAAACATTACTGCCATATCAAATCTTTTTAATTCAGAGAGCCTCTGGAGGATTTCAAGGATGAGCGATGGCTCCTCTTTCCTGAAGAAGATTATTACAAAATATAAAAATAACTACTGTTGATTACAAAGATTCGGTAGCTGCAAGCAATATTAAAAAATTCAGGAACAAGAAATTAAAGGACCAGTAAAATTTCCTTCTCTTTCATATTCCCTATCTTTGTCTTTCCTGTTCATTTGTCCGTTCACAAAGCCAAAAGTCAATACCCAGAAACCTTTATGTAGATATTGCTGTTCTACTGAGCAAGAGTGAAGAAATACAAAACCCTAGACTGATGCAAACTGACTGCTGGTCGTGTACAGAATACCTACTACATGATTTAATGCTGAGACCTGGCCATAACATCACCATTTTTATATGTATCAGGTAGTGCGAAAGAAAGCAGCACCTGCGGCCATAAGGAAGCTCATCAAAAAGTTGAGCCAATTACAGCTGCCTTAATTATCATCCATACAGAAAATTCCTAGACTGTGTTCATTTTACCTTTTTCTGGTCAACAGTAAACAGGCACTGCCTTTCTTATAAATACTAACAAATAGTATTTTTCTTTCATAACTTCACATTTCTTTAGGAGGGAGATAGGCCTTTTTACCTTACGGCAAACAATTTCAACTTCCTAGCCTTTTTATGTTGTATCACCAAATGCAGGACTGTATCTCTAAGACAGCATTTTTCACCCACGTGATGAATATATTACTTTTTAAGGAAGCCAAGGGAAAGGCAAACACTGATTTATGCTTGCTCTTCTCCATAAAACAACACCGAAAAACATCGAGTGTGTGCTTCTCAGACAGTGTAATTCAGAAAAGCAGTACGCTGCCTCTGACAAACAAAATGAACTTTAGGACTCAAATGGTAGCATGGACAGAAATTTCAAAAACAATTTATCAGGTCCTGTCTTATCAGAACCTCAGTCTCCAATACACATTTGCCACAGGCAACTGTAAAATGCTAGCAGATAACTGAGTCTGAATGCATCACAATAAGCATGGCATAAAACCAAAACCCTCGAAATTTATCAGCTTTAGAAAGTTAAAATAGAGGACAGTGTGCACTTGTATGTGCTCACAGAACGTACACACAGTAATAATTTCAAAAATTATTTCATACAGTCTAGTGCTAGTTTCTGATGCTCTTTAGCAGAGTACAGTTCAACAACACTCAGTAAAAGTATTTTTTCACTTCTTTTCTACCTGATTTTTCAAGATGAGTTTCACTTTTTAAGAAGGAACTATTCAGTAATTCCAACAATTTCACTATGCTCATGTAATGCTGTGTGCTGAAAGTAATTTTGTAGGCCTGAGGTTGGGACTAGAGAGAACAAAAAAACCCCCAACATATAACAAAATACCAACCCCTCCCTCCACCAAAAGAACCCCAAACCTTTCAGAACAGCAATAAATAAGCAACGTAAAACAAAGGAGGAGTTAAACTTACTCAATGTAGAAGTCATGTAGAATTTTCAGGATCTGGTTAAACAAGTCTGGATCTAAGGATTTCTGAAACAGCTTTGCATAAAGCGAGGGCTCTATTTGCTATGGAAAAATTAAAAAGTTTTTTTTAGACAAAAAAATACATTTGAGTCATGAGAATCACATGTGCATTTTTAGAATGTCATGGACAATGCTGAAGTGCATGAAAGCAAAAAACCAATCACACTATTTCACATTAAACAGAACAATTTTTGCTTGTTCGTTTGGGGTTTTTTGGTGATGGCAATTTCTAACTTCTCTTAAAAGAATTCTAAGTGATTTTTTTTTCAAAATATATGTAAGCAAAAGTACACTTTAAGTAGATTGATGTGCTTCAAGCATTTGCTCAGTTTAAAAATTCACTATGCCTAATTACTCCAGAAGCATTCATTTGAAAAATTAGAATTTAATAGAGTTACTAATGTATTTAAGTCTTTAAAGAACAAGGGCCTGTATTTGGAAAAAAAAACCTGCAGAGACTGTACTTAAAGCAAATAAAAAGGCACAAAAGAAGAAATACTCAAATGAGCATCAGACTACTTAGTGTTATGTGAAGACAATTAAAAAAAGGGACTATTGTACACTTCAGACACTCTAAAACACAGCTATCCCTTCCACCTAAGTGTACTGTTTGTTCAACTGATGTTGAAGAAACTGTCCAAATACTGTTGATACTCTTGGTTTCATACCTTCAGGTACAAGTACATGTTTTCTGGGCAGTCTTTCAACTTCCTGAAGTCAGATTCAAGCTGGAAGGAATTTGCAGGAATGGGAGGAACTGGAGAGGCAGACATAAATGACATTCTGATTTCTTTTTCTCTCTGTTTGCTTGCGGGAAAAGATGGATGCAATGTTGATGAAATTCCTTTGACATCTACAGGCAGCCTGCAAAGGTATTTTGAAATGCATAATCAAATAAACTTTTAAGGAAATCCTACAGTGAGACCTAATTGGAGATCTTTCTATTCATTAAAAGCCAAAATACTGATTTATTTTTTTAAACAATGTGTTTTAGTTTAAGCAGATATTTTAAAATCCCTTCAAATTATACAAGCTTTATATTTGATTCACCTTTTCTAAAATAAACACATCTGCAAATACTTAAATTTACTCAGCCTCTCTCTACTTTGTTTCTGGAAATAACTGCATTTTATAGTAGGTTTCTCCCATATGTAACTGCAAAAAAAAAAAAAAATCACATCTTCTGCAATTTCATAATGCAAAACAATAAACAATGTCAAATGGATAAACTAATTTCAATACTGATATCAGTAGATCTATTTTTTGTCTATAATTTGTCATTTAAGTCCATTTATTTTTTAGAAATTAAGAAATGGCTAAGAACATGCCATTTTTTTTTAACACTTCACAGTAAATCCATCTAACTGAGCTAGAAAAGGTGGGTGGGGCCAGTGTTTTTCATAGAAATTCTTTCATCAAGACTCCTTAAAAAGTATTTACTATTAACAGAAAAAGGCAGTGTCGAAGCAATGGACAACAATTAGAGTTCTAACACTGAGCAAGGATAAAGCTTCTGTACTTCAGCCTAGTTTCAGCAAGAGAGACTTGAGTTTGCCTAACTAACACAGTGTGACTTAGAAACTGAGCACATCTGAAGCTACCACCTGCCTCAGCAGAAGAAAGCGTGGTGACACTCATCTGCTCCTCTTCTCTCATACAACTGGAGTACAAAGAGTGCTTGAACTCTGTTCGAAATCTATTCTAAAACACTACAAATAAAAGTCACAGCTACGGAAGATGGAGTGCCCAAGCTTTCCAGAGCACGGCATGCAGGAAAACATTATGCATGTCTTTATATTTGCAATGTAAGACTGAGTTTTCCATCTGAAACTAAACAGATCATATTTGTCTCAACCACTACGTGGTCAAAGAGGCAGATGTGCAAGAACTGCAGTGTCTTTCAACATTTCCTTTTTAATTCAGATTCTCTGAAGTATCTTCAATACCTCGCCACACGTAGACATCTGGAAATGAAGACTGCATTTCAACTACATTTACCTTTTTAAAAGAGGATCAGAATTATTATACTTACTGTAATGGTGACGTATCACTGATTTCTTCTATTTTCAAGTGCTTTGCTTTTGGAATATCAACTGTAGTCAACAGATCATCCTGATCTAGAGTCTCTGTTGTTTCAACACTCACTGAATTCCTCCAGTTATTGACTAAAGAAGTAGTGCTGGGCAAGTCATCATCTGATGTATCATCATCAACTTCTTCAATATCTATTCTTCGCAATGGCTTCTAGACAGAGCACAGACCTCATGTCATGTGTGGACTCGACGGAAGTGTTTATACAAACGCCAGACATAGGGGTGTGTAACTTAAAATAATCTTATGATAACCAGTTACCTCTGTAGTGGTGCACAGAGAAGACACTCTGAATAAAGGTAAATGGCAAAACCGGGAAACCGTAAAATTCTACATGAAGCCCGATATGATAAGTTTATTGCTTTACCCTCATAAACCAGTACAGCCTTACCCTAGAGGATCTCAATAGGCCATCTGTTTTCCCAGTAATAACTAAAAATGTATACTTTATTCCCACTAAGGTTGAATAGGCAAGATCTATCATATACTTTGTCCCATGATGTGGTCAAGCTCTGTAATTTAGCAAAACAAAAAAATATCCAGCAAAAAAGACCTTGGCTTAAAATTCTAAAATTTAAAAAAAATTCAAAACTTAAAATTTTGATATAATAAAATACCTGTAACTCAACCCTGCTGATTGACCAAATGACATACATCCTAAGGTAATTAATTCCACCACATGCTAAAATGCTTCGGCTTGTTCAATCTCTGCATGATCCCCATTACTTTTGACCATCACCGAGTGCCACCTTCACGGGTCTTACAAAAAAACCTCTCATCACTTCTTACTTTAGAACTTAATTTCCTGAACATGAACATAGCGTACGTTGCTCTAGAAATACAGATGCAAATGCATGTGATTAAACATACTCAACAATTTAGACTTCTAGGAAATGGCAGTACTAAAAGCACAGATGTTTCATCTATACTTACTCTATTTTAACAGAATAACAAGAGGAATACAACCAACCTAGCATCTTCACTTAATCTAGCAGCCAAAGTGAACACTTAATAGATATAATTGTCTACAGTATTTCAGCTAATTCACAATAAATTAATTTAGATTTAAAGAAACATTGTATCTAGCTATAGAGAGGATATAATACTCCCCCCTCCCAAAAGATCAAAATAATCACACATTTTCTACTAAAACTATCCATCTGAATTATATTATTGATGAAGGTAAACAAAAGTTTTCAAACAGCTTGAGTGCATACACATACAAAGTAAGAGCACACATTGTATTTACACAACTCATTGCTGAATATATAAAGATTAAATGTACTAAAAGAGGAAGCCTAATGCATAAAGAAACCTAGTATTACATTTTTTCATCTATAACTCATTCATCTGACTATAACCACTGATAATTCATAGTCCAAATATATTGCCTATTGAAAACCAATACCAGCTGTCCTACAGTTTACATGGATGAAAATGTATGCTCAGAGCTCTTTGAGAAGCAGCCCTATGTGACAGCAGCATACGACACAAGTAGGCAACATGTCTTATAACCACTATGGCTACTGTAAAAACTGTAGATAGCAGAAGAAATGAAGGAAAGTTTACCCAGAGCTTCTCAATCAAGCACAGAGATTCAACTCTCTCCCATTTACTCTCAAAGACAATGTTACCTACAGACACAAGACAGTGTTGTGGAGCTGCTGCTTATTCCACATTATAAATACACGCATACAGCACGTCTGCTGAGTGAGGGTGGTACTGCAGGCTGAATGCTCACACCCCCACTGCTATGAACTTCAGCATTTCCATGTGAGTAGATGCTCTTGAAAAATACCAAAAGAGTAAATTTATAAATTTTTGGCTTTCCACAGGCAAGGCTATCTATCAGGAGTTAGTCTACAAATATAGAAAGTAGATGTTAACTTTAAGCTTTACTTTTCCCATCATTATAGAAAACAATTCACATAACTTACTGTTGATTTAATCTGTAATGGATTATCAATTAGTTTCACTATATTTTTAATTTCCGTTTCTTTTATCAATACTGCAGGATATTCTTGTTGAGTCTGCTGTTCTTTCTCAGATAATTCCTGAAAAAAATGGCAAGTTGTCCAAAAGATCAGGTATTTGACGAATAAATACAAGGTATGTTAAAAATAACATAATAAAGAATAAAAACCTTCTAATACCATAGTTTTACAAAAAACTCCCAAGCAAACAAAACCCCACTATACAAAAATAAGCATACATACATTCCTTATTTTAGTGAGTTCGTTTATTGCCTGTTTATTTCCAGGTTCCAGCTTCAGAACAGCTTCAAAATCTGAGTGAAAAACAACACATAAACTGTAGGTACTTCAAGTTACGAGGTACATGTGGCAGATTTCTAAACCTTCTATTTTCCTTTCATAGCTCTAAAAATAATTAAAGGCAGGTAAGTGACAAAATGGGCAGGGTTGGAAGGGACCACATTGGAAGGGACCACAGTGGGTCATCTGGTCCAACCTCCCTGCTCAAGCAGGGTCATCCCAGAGCACATTGCACAGGATTGCATCCAGACAGTTCTTGAATATCTCCAGCGAGGGAGGCTCCACGACCTCTCTGGGCAACCTGTCCCAGTGCTTGGCCACCTGCACAGTAAAGAAGTTCTTCCTCATATTCAGGTGGAACTTCCTGTGCATCAGTTTCTGCCCATGGCCTCTTGTCCTATTGCCTGGAACCACCGAGCAAAGCCTGGCTCCCTCCTTTTGACACTTTCCCTTCAGATACTTGTAGACATTGGTGAAGTCACCCCACAGTCATCTCAAGACTGAACAGGCACAGCTCTCTCAGCCTTTCCTCAGAAGAGAGATGCTCCAGTTCCCAGTTCCTTAACCATCTTTGTCACCCTCTGTGGGACACACTCCAGGAGCTCCGTGTCTCTGTTGTGCTGAGGAGCCCAGAACTGGGCACAGCCCTCCAGATGTGGCCTCACCAGGGCTGAGTAGAGGGGCAGGATCACCTCTCTGGACCTCTTGGCAGTGTTCTTACTAATTGCACTCCAGGCCACCATTGGCCTCCTTGGCCACAAGGTCACGCTGCTGGCTCATGGACAGCTTGTTGTCCACAGGGACCCCCAGGTCCTTCTCCACAGAGCTGCTTCCCAGCAGGTCAGCCCCCAACCTGTGCTGCTGCAGGGGTTATTCTTCCCCAGGTGCAGGACCGTGCATTTGCTTTTTGAATTTCAGAAAGTTCTTTTCTGTCCATCGCTCCAATCTGTCAAGGTCCTTCTGGAAGGCTCATGGCCATCTGGGGTACGGGCCACTCCTTCTAGCTTTGTGTCATCAGTGACCTTGCTGAGGAGGCATCTGCCCCTTCACCAAGTCACTGATGAACAAGTTAAACAATACTGGGCCCAGTATTGAACCTTGGGGGACACCACAAGCCTCCAACTAGACCCTGTGTCATTAATTAAGACCCTCTGGGATCTGTTGTTCAGCCAGCTCTCGATCTACCTCAGTGTCCACTTATAAGTCATCCTAACACCTACATTATGACCTACTTTTTAAACAAACTTTTCAAACCATTTCTTACTACTTAGCATAAATAGCGACAGCTGTAATTTCACACAGAACTGTCTTCCCATTATGTGGGTACCAACACCCAAGTTTTTAGACATATTCAGAAATCCCTTAATTCTTAACTTTTGCACTGATAATCTCGAGTCAGAAGAAAAAGATCAGGATGTCCTAATACTGATCTCTTACCTATCACATTTAGGCTAATTCAAAGTCATACCTTGAATAGCTTCCTTTAGCTTTCCAAGAGCAACTCTGGCAGCTCCTCTTCTGGCAAAAGCTTTAGAATAGGAAGCATCCAAGAGCAGAGCTTGTGTGCAGTCATCTTCTGCCTCTTTGTACCTCAGCAAAAGCATAGTACAAAATTAATAATCAGTTTCAAGAGGTAGTTTCAACTGAAAGGACAGAGCTACCCAAACCAATTAAAATATAAAGGTAGATCTTCATTACCTACATACATACACACATCACTGAGTGAAAATGAGAAATAAAAAACTTCCATACAATATGATTTCTCGGCACCTTGAAATTTCAGCTGTATATTTTGGTGTCTCACAACAAAGTGCTGACTCTTTTTAGCATCACAAAAATTCACATCCTCTGTAAAATAAAACCCACTTAAAACTTGTCAGAGCAGAGTCCACTTTAAAAATTCAACAAAGTCAGTACCATGGCTTTGTACTTCTGAAAACCAGAAATACCATTAAAAACAAAGAAAACGTACAAGAAAGGAGAAGCAAGCATGCATGAGAATAAATTTCTCTACATTTGGAATTCTGTGACTTGTTCTTAACTATTTCAGAATGAGAATTCAGTATATCCTTGCATTAATGTCATTTGCTTCATTTTAAGATTAAATTTCCTCATCCCATTTATATTAAGTTACATTAGATCACGATTCCACTATATGCCTATTAAAGAATTTTCATTCACTCCTCCACTTTCAAACTATCATTAAATTTATGCAAATTAATTTTTATTTGCGGTTCTCATCATTACTAGCAGTTTGTAAGAATACCAATGGGCTTTTGTTGCATTTTATGTTTGCTCCTCTTTGAAATGTAAAGACTCATGATACACAATTTATCATAGAGAATCAATTTCCTTGCTTGGTCATTCAATTAAAGTATCACCTTCACTGAATCTCAGAGAAGATTATTTGCATTATGATGTCCTTTAAATTCTAAGTGTTGTGTCAGAAATACTATCCATGCTATCCATTAGGATCTTATCCTAATTTGAGATCAATGTACTGTCTCTACAGATACTCAGCCACGTCACGTTAAAACAGATGGCCAACATAAAGCTCTGCTCTCTGCTTCTCATGCTACCAGCTTACAAGTTTTAAAATACCACAACATCACAGAGTCAAAAGAAGTTCACACCTAAAAAATGGCCATTATGGAACTTATCTAATTTGCTAGAAAGCATTAATTCCCCTACAGTTTCTGCGTTATTTGGATAAAACTTAATTAAAAATAAATAAGGAACACATACGTGCCTCCATCAGTGAAGTTAAAAAATATTTTAAAAGGTAACAACTTCCAGAAAAAGCTTATATTCATTCCCCATAAAGTCAGAAGTTATAATTCACTTATGTTACAGTGTAACATTTAGTAGCTGACTGGGTGTCAAAGACAAAGGTCCGGGCAGTTTCTTTCAGAAAGGTGAATATCTGAGTTTTGCGCATAAATGAACAAAAATCCAATTTCAGAAGCCATTATTTCCTACTGGTGCTGTTTTATTCTCTCAGAACTTGTTTTCTACAAATTGCATTTCAAGATCACACCTACAGATTTGTTCCCTCCCCTTTACTGCTTTCAACACGACTTATTCTATACTGAATTCTAACAAAAATTAGAAGGAGTGACAATAACTCAACTCGAGGGAAAATCTACTGGATCATTATTCCTCCTGATTCACAACGAACAAACAATACAGCACATGCAAGTCCACTTACTTCTCAATCTTTAGGTAGGCCATGGCTCTGTTAGCCGGCAGTAGTGCATTGGTGCCATCTGCTGCGATACCACGGGTGTAACATTCTATTGCAGCCTCGTACTTCCCTTCTTTGAAGTAACCGTTACCCTGGAATATTTAGGTCAGAAAAAAAAACAGCATTGAGAAAATCTAGTGCAATGAACTTTTTCTTATCCTTTTTAGCAGAGAGGGTCACAACATGATGAAGATGAACCGCACAGAACACCCACATCAGAGCAGACAGTTGCGGCGTATTTCTTCCCATCTAAGTTTGGAGGCAGAACACAAAAAGTATCTTAATACTTGCTAATACTTCAAGGATAAAAAAAACTTTACTGCATACATAGTTCAAATGCAGACTTGTAAGTCTACAACTTCTTATTTAACTTTATGCTTGATGTGCAGGATAACCTACCCTGTACCTCCCGAATTCAAACACCAGCTGAACCTTTACAATTCCCCTTTCAAGTTGATTTTTTGCACTGCACAAATTCCTCTTTATCCTGCTCCATAAAACTTATCCTCAAGTATTACTTGGGTCCAAATGCTGTAGTTGTTTTCTAATTAATACTCCATACAAGAAAAATACATTATTTTTTTGTTTGTTTCTGGGGGACTAAAATTAATTACCTTTTCCTTCTCGGTATTAATTTGAAGCTGCACATGTTCTTTGCTACCACTCTACTGACTGACAAATAAAAGAAAGGCCACAA
Source organism: Mohoua ochrocephala (assembly GCA_013398855.1). NCBI lineage: Eukaryota > Metazoa > Chordata > Aves > Passeriformes > Acanthizidae > Mohoua > Mohoua ochrocephala. Next base: position 110,441 of record VZTA01018366.1, read on the forward strand.
TTCAGACTTGACAGGATCCACGTTGTCAGGAACAAGCCTGCAGCGAGTCAGCTCTGCTGCCAATGAAGTATTGCATTAGACTGAAATTCCTCTTCTGTGACCTATTCAAACTCTTGTCCCTCAAGGCATACTTTCATTCTTATCTGACTAATTACCTCTTACAATCAGTATAGCAAACCTGAATAATAAGTCAGAACTAACATAGTGAACAGAAAAGTTTTGCTTTAGCTGGTAATGTTATTTTTTTATTGAAAGAGTGGTGGTGAGAGGGAGAAATCAATAAGCCAACTGTGAGTCAAGACTATGTATCCAGAAATACATTTTTATTGTCATTGTTGCCTGCACTCCAAAGTCCTTTTTATAACTACTATTCGTCATGTAATCAGAAGTTTCAAAACAAGAAATAGTCCACAATTCCACTTGGACAAGCAAGCATCAAGATGCTTATAGTAATGGAGAAATGGGATCTTTGTAAAGTACAGTTTAAGTTCTACTCGTCTTACCATGTATTTGAAATGTAGCACATACAATTTGGGCTGTAAAAGCTACCTTTTACTATTATTCCTCCAGACGAATCCAAACAGAACTCATGTCCCAGTCACCCTCCTAGAGCCCAAAATGGGAAACAATTAAGGTAATATCAAGGACGTTGCATTTATGAAGTTCAAGGCAGTATCAGGTTCCATTTATACATTTGCATAACTAACAGCACAACACAACTCTTTTCTTTGCTAGGTTTCTCCTGTTCCACCAGAACCTGTGACTTACCAGATCTTTTTCTGCAATTGCCTTCTGCTTGAGCTGCTGCTCTTCAATGCGCTGCTTCTCTTCATCCGTTAATCCTGCTCTGACCGCATCTTCAAATCCTTTCTGTTCTGAACTTTCTCTTGATGACAGAGCCTGTGAAGATGTAATTTTTTCCCTTCAGTATTTCCCCACTTAAACATTTTCAGAACATAAATGACAATAATTTCTAAACTTTTAAGATAAGAAAATCTCCCAAGCTTTTTAACAGAAGTGCCTGTGTTGTAAATTGAATGCAAATTGAAGAGACAATTTAAAACCAATTTTAAATTGTTTCTTGAAAATGTATTTCTATGAGAGACTATGAGTCAGAATAACGCTTGGTAACATAAAAAGTATGTAACTTCTGAAGCACAGTGTGAAATGACTCCTGGAACCTGTTTGTATACAGTCCAATTCAGATATCATTTATTCCTTCAATTACTGGAGACTTTGTGTCTTCATTCTGAAAATAAATTTTTCAAGCACTTTCAAAAATACAGTTTTGTAGGGTATAAGTACATTCATACAGTAGTGACAGGTGAGCTTATATTTACTAAGGTCATCATGATCAACATTCTCCTCCCTGTCATGAAAGGGATCTGACTTACACTAGAGTATTTTGTTCTGTTCTTGGAACAGCTTTCTGGTTTGGTTGACCACAGCAATCAGTGGGACTACAAAGAGGCTAGCAGTGTAGTTTTATGGCCAAGAGAATACAAGGGTTCTCTCATGTGCTGTGCTTCCTTATACCAAAAGACTAAACATGACTGAAAAAAGCATTAACACAGGGGGTAGAAAATGGGGGGAAATTAAAAAATAAACCAACCAACCAACCCGCCAAAACCCAACCAACCACCCACAGAAAACCAACCAACCAACCACCCACAACAAAAAACCCAAAAAATCCCAGATGGTGTACACATACAGTTTTAGTCTGCTGATCCACTATTACACTGAGGTTTGCGTATGTGTGAGTTTCTCCAAAAGAAACTCCATTAAAGATTTTGACCTCAGTGAACTTCAGATGCCAGAAAAAGCATGTGAGAATTTGTCGAATCAGTTCTTGTTAGAAATAAAAATTGACACAGATATAAACTGAACAGGGTGTATTAATTTATGTTAGGGCCTATTAATCTTACTACCTGATCAATTTTCTTCAGTTCATTCTTTGCTTCAAAGTTGTTTGCATCCAGCTCCAAAACTTTTTCATAATCTATCAGAAGACCGGAAAAATATGTTTCAGGTAGGAAGCACAAACCAGTAAGCAGGGCATTCTTTTGAGAAAGCCCTTTTTTGTAGTTACCCAAGAAGCCTGAGATATTTCAAGGAATACATCATTCTAAAACAGTTAAAGCTGAATTATTCTAGAACCAACATCTACAGCTATTATTTGGACTTGCTACTTGAATTTTACCTTGCCAGAAGAATATGCAACATGGTATTTCATTTTTTTGTTTATAGGAAATGAAAATTAAATTCCCACATCAAAGAAGCAGATCCCACAAGTTTCTATGTATTTTAAGAAAACAATTTTTAAAAGACCCACCTTCTTTAGCACCTTGAAGATTTTTCAAAGCAAAACGAGCGGCCCCTCTTCTCGCATAAGCTTTTATGCAATTTTTATCTAAAGCGAGTGCTAAATTGCAGTCAGATTCTGCAACAGAAAACCTATCAAAAAAATGAATGAGTAGTTTGGACACATCTAGGTAACAAACCCCAAAACTTCAGTAGTTTATCTTACTCTGAGCCTCTCCAGGTCCTTGATAACATAGAAATCTTACACACTTCAGAAAGGGCACAAACCAAATATTTACACATTTCTCGATTCACAATACATTAAAAGAAGAAAGGAAAACAGTGGTCAAGAATCTCTACTGCCACAGAAAGAATAACCAACTCCACTGTATCCTTTCTTCACCCAAAACAAATCAAAGTCTTAGAAACAGAGCTCATTAATATCTGAAAGCCAATTTCACTTCCTCTTTTTTCTTCAAGTCTTACACACTGTAGCACAGAAGATGGCAAGCTTGACTGTGCAAGCAGAGGAAAAATTCATGAGGGAAACTACCAGATTTCTTCTGGCGATTCCCACTTTAGTTTGTAACTGAAGGCAGGTTGCAACAACAGCCTTACACAGACCGCAACACAGCATGATGTATAAATCAAGAATTAAAACTAGACCAAAAATCTGAAGGTAGCATTTCAAGTAAGAAAATATCACAGATTTAACAATGCAAGTCTTACTTTTTCATTCTATAAAAAGCTGATGCTCTGTTTGTGGGCAGTACTGGATTGTATGGATCAGAATGCATCCCTCTAGTATAGCATTTTATAGCTTCATCAAAATTTCCTTGTTTAAAGTAGTTATTACCCTGTGAATAGAAAAAAGCCTTTTCAGCAAATTGCTGTACATTGGCAGACACATTGCTAATTAAAAACCCTAAAAAATTAAAGCTCGTATTTTAGAATGCTTAAATATTTTTGTTTAATATTTCTCATGAAGTACTGCTTTACTGTGAAATATGCTTTCTAACTAATATATTCTAAGTGTCCCATATTAAATAATTCTCATGATACATTCTATAACCTGGGTCTATAAAATATTGATTTTCAGTATCTGTAGGTCATTTCCAGAAACCTGTAACGAGCACATATATCACTACTTAAATTACTGAATGGGATTTTTTTAAGTTTTTAGTAACTAGATTTGGCATCTTTCCTTTCCAAGTCAATATTCTCATTTCTGCCTCCTCTGGGACACAACTTTATCTCATGCGGCCTCAACGACTTCCCTGCAGCCAAGATAATAATGGCCAAAGATAGGTCAATTTCTCAGTGTAGACTGCAGATTACAAGTCAAGGAATTTCCCCAGCAGCAGGGACAGAACACAAGTATCACCCATGCAGGCATTTTAAAACAAACAAACAAACAACCCCACAAAAACCCAAAACAAAGCTAAAACTACTGAAGTCGAGCATTGACTGACAGATGGGTTAGGTGATTGCTTACAAACAAAGAAATTTTTCAAAAACACATGAGCTGCTACATGACTTAGCCTCCTTCTCATGGCAACAAAGCCCGAGATAGATCTCTCTCTATATCCTACCTTATTTGGTAAAACTGAACCAGCATGAACTTGCCATTAGTAAAGCAAAGAAGTTCACCCACCATTCCCAGAGGTACTGGCCTCACAAAGGAACTATTTTCAAATTCTTGCGGATTTAGTTTGGGGCATTCAGATGCGTTCAGGTAAAAAACCAGTTTGCTCTATTTCAAAGCAAAAAATCACCAATACATTTATCATCATAAGCATACATTAATTAGAATCTGACAGGCTTGCTGCTACCGACAATGAGAAGGAATAGAACTGCAGTGAGAATTTTCTATTTTGGAATAATAATGGGCAGGAAAACAGACAGAAAGACTTCCAAATAGGCAATTCTTTTACCAGATGTGCAGTCTCCGTGGAGGATCTTTTAAAAGAAAATTGCAAATGCTCCTATATCTAAATTGTTACTTTACCAATAATAAACATCTGTAATTTTATAACCTTTTCCTTCTCTGCAAGAGCCTTTTCTGCATCTATACGAATTCCATCTTCTTCAGAGTCTGATTCTGGAGATACAGAATCATGAGTACTATCTTCTTTATCAAGTTCTTCAAGTATTTTATCCTGGAATCAGAAAAAAACCAAAACCCTGTGGTCATCATTATAATTTAACAGTGCAAAATAATACAAGTAAGATTGTAGGAAAATTATTAATGTGTCCTCCAATATTCGCAGTTGTGTTTTGTGTTATATTCTACTATATTTATGACCTTTTAATAGGCCTATTGTTAAAACAGGTTTTTTTCCCCTTAAATTCAATCTGCTGTGTGAAAGCACAGTCAATAGAAAAACAAGTATTTATCAATATTCGAAATACTAAACACACGACCTTTTTGGCACAAAGCTACCCCATGTTCGTACAGTACCCAGCACAGCAAGATACTGACTGGTGGTCTGAACTCTCTGCACTGTAACAAAATCTCATCTAACACAGAATCAAGTGGGGACAAGACTCAGGCAACAAAGCAAATATTATGACTCACCACATCAAGTTTTCCCCATGCTTCATAATCGTAAGACTTGATCTTGTTCTTCTTGTTTTCCTCAGAGGTTATTTTTGAAGGGACTTTATTTTTGCTTTTCTTCTTTTTCTTAAAAGCTTTGTTTCGAATTGGTGGCAAATTCTAAATTGAATTAAGTAATTTATTACAAAACAGATGTGTGAAAATCACTTGCACTGAAGAATCTACAGTACCGGTATCTAGACAGTGTATCCATCTATCAGCAAGCTGTTCTCATGAACTCTACAAAACCACTAATAACAATAAACATAATTCTTTCAACACATAAAAGCAAGTATTACATGTATGATATGAAACTGAGTTTTAGAAGACAACTCTTCAGAGTATCACTGAAGAATAACTTCAATATACTTAATGTCAACTGTAAATCAGCAATACTGATGCTGCAAACAGAAATATTCTCATAGATCTACCCAGAATTGATAAAAAAATTTACTGGCCTCATCACCTCCAGAGGCTACTGCCCCCCAGCTCTGTTGGTGGTGCAGTTTACAGAGGAATCTCTGGTTTACTTCAGATGAAGGACATGTCATGGATTAGTTCATGCCATAGTCAAGAAATGCAATTTTGCTAAAGCAAAACGTAATTATTATGAAAACTATCACAGTATGAATAGCTGTGTTGACACAGGTCTTGCGTTTTTTACCTCTTCTGGGACTCCGCTCTGTTTCCTGAGTTCAGAATCCACTTCTTTAATATCTTTTTCCCAGGTCTCCAACTCTCTCATAAAATCCTGCAGCTCTTCAGCATTTTGCTTCACCTGCAGCTGCAGTTCTATTGCTTTATTTGGTGTGCTCATCGTAATCTGCCAAAATTAAAGGAAAAAAGTCTTCTAAAAAGAAGTTGGAAGTAAGTAGTGAAGGAAGCTAGCTACTTCAAAATTACAATTCAGAAAAAAACCCCATGTTTGTACAGTTCATAGCACAAAAATCTGAAAGGATGAAGCAAACATGTTTTGAAAACAAGCATGATTAAGTAACTCGTGAAGAGCTAAATACAAACTTAGACAAAGAGAGTTATGAATGGTTGCTAACTATAACCTCTTGATGGCAAGCTTCAGGATCTGTTACAAGCCTCATGGAAGCATAAATAAGCTATTTGTAGAGACACTACACATAAAGTTTTTAAGGAAGAAAAAGGTCTAGATTATTTAACATGCTTTATTAAACATTATTTTTCACACCTGATAAGACAATAACCTAGTAGCACAGCAATATAAAAATTTATGAGCCAAACATAGTTAATGATTTCTGTGGTACAACGTGCTATCCATATTACAGACAAGGGTCTCAAAGACACGGAAAACCGCACTGCATCATTACTCCTGAACTAATGCTACCAAAGCAGAAATGTTTTTACACACTCAAGAGTAAGCAGCTGAGCAGATACCTCGCTGCAGCAGCTGTACTTCTCCCTAGTTCATACACAGCTGGTGACATGCTTACCCTGAGCAACATACTAGGTCTATTTGAAAGAAAGCAGAAAAAACTTCTCAGTGAAAAATACATAGCTTTCATCAACTTTCCAATTAAGGAGCTTACTATATTTTTTTCCCACCTTCAACTGTTGTCCCATACCGAACTACCTCTGTAATACTCAATCTGTTAATTTCGTGCAACCTGGGCATGGACACATCAAATATTTCATCCAGCCTAGCACTTCTAGGTAGCTAGAATAAGATACTTAAAAAGATGCAAGAAAATACCTTGTGATCTGCTGAGCTTTTCTTTTTCCTGTCACTGACTAAAATAGTATTCTCATGAATGCGAGAATCTAACACGAAATCTGGCTGTTCTCTGCCATTCTAAAGCATCTTGCTCAAGTGTACGAAGTCAGCCTGTTCCGTTACCCACTAGCCGCCTACAATTTAGCAACGACCTTAATCCACGCACTGACAGCAGCCTCTTTGCGGCACAGCTCTCACACCCTTCAGGGCACTTTTATTCGAATCTCAACGCCAGGCCCTTCCAACACCCGAGGGCTGCTGGTTCCAGCGATTCCCTTAGAGCGGCCGCACCACACGGGCGGCCCGGCCGGCAGCACGCGCCCGCCCTGGAGCGGGTCCCGAGGCCGTGCCGCAGGAGGCCCCGAAGCGGAGCAGCCCCTTTGAGCCCCAACACCCGCCCCTGCACCGCCCGCAAGTTGCACGCGAGGCCTTGACTCCATCAGGGTGAGCTCCCCCTCGCCTCGCCACCCCGCGCGGCCAAGCCGCCCGTGGACCACAAGGGATGGGGATGTGGCTGCGGGACGCCGCCGCCACGGGGTTCGGGCATCGCACGCCCCGCTCACCGTCATCCCGTCCCGTCCCGCCGCGGCCTCACCTGCGCCGAGTCGCGGCTCCTCCCG